>VWZE01023161.1:65225-94421 GCA_013396675.1 Eubucco bourcierii
GAAAACATGGTGATGTCTACTTCACTCACAGGTTTGCTGAGATGTTTAAGAAAAGAACTCAAAACATAGATAAGTCAGTCAGTCTGTAGGGGCACAGTGTCTCGGGCGGTCTAGCTTCTGGCTTCTCTCTGCCGATTAATCTTACTAACTACTTTCCTTCTAACCTCCCTGGCTGATCCTCCAAGCTCACCTTGCGTGTAAGGCAAACCTTGGGGTGAGGTATAGAGGTGGGGAGAAGGTGGAAGGGTGGTTGGGAGCCCCTCCTGGGGTCTCTGATTTCTGGGAGGGGAGTTGTGTTTCTGTATTCCCTTTAACTTGTCTATTTCTGTAACTATTCCTGTCTATAGTGTATATCTCTGCTTGTACATTGTGCTGAGCTGTAAACAGAGCTTCAGTCCTTAACCTCCAGCCGGCTGAGTTCTAGTCTGGGTCATTTTACAAAGTGAGAGGGTGGGGTGGGTAACTCCCAAACCATCTCAAACTCCTGTTTCTGTCATGAGTTTAATGCTTTTATTTTTATTGAATCATCTATGGACACAGACTCACATTTTAATTCTGATGTTACATTTTGCTCCTATCTCCAGTGCTATAATGAGCTACAAGCTAGATGGAGGAGAACATAGTCAAGTTGTGGAGAAGGGTTTCCTTAACAGTACTGTGTGTGCCATGAGTACTACATTTAGATAGCACCCTCTCGAGCCTTGTTCAATGATGAATTTGTTAGAGCTAATTAAAATTAATGAACCCAAACCATACAACATAGAAGTGGTATAACTCTCTTTTTAATGGCCTTTTGTCAATGATTCAGACAAAATTAAATAATTGATCAAATCAAGTGTCAAATCAAAGAAGCAGAAGATGGGCTGTGTCAGTGGGGAGCAGCACTGCCCTGTAAAGGCAGTGCTCACTGGTGAGCTGCCACCAACACCCCTGCTTGGGAACAAGTCCCTGCTGCTGGGAAGGCTAGGAGGGCTCATGTATTTTCTAAAAGATCTATTTGGCCCTTCTCACAAGCAGGAAAAGGAAGATTTTGTATTTAGTTTTGATTGGGTTGCTTGCCAGTGGCAACCCTCCCTCCTTTCCATCATCTCCTCCACCCACATGCAGTACTGAATAAGGTTATTCTCTTATAGGAAGGTTAACACATGCAAAATACCCCTGAGAGTCAGATAAAGCCCTTGGGAAACAGGTTTTTCTGCAAGAAGCTGCTGCTGAGTAGGAACAGGAAGGGTCTCTGGAGCTATATTGCTGTTCAAAGAAGCACTGCCATGTATCTTTGCTCTGTGCAAAGACAGGAATGGTCACTGCTCTGAACAGACCATGGGGTTATGCAAAAAGCAAAGGATGCCAGAGGCAGAATGCTTTGGGAAGCACTTAAATATCTCAGTGTGAGCCTGCAGTGTGCGCATGCAGCCCAGACAGCAACCGAGTCCTACGCTGCATCAAGAGCAGTGTGGGCAGCAGGGCAAGGGAGGGGATTCTGCCTCTTTGCTCTCATCAGACCCCATCTGGAGTCCTGTGTGCAGTTCTGGAGCCCCCGGCACAGGAAGGATATGGAACTGTTGGAGTGGGTCCAGAGGAGGCCACAAAGATGCTCAGAGGGCTGCAGCAGCTCTGCTATGAGGACAGGCTGAGAGAGTTGGGGCTCTTCAGCCTGGAGAAGAGAAGGTTTCCAGGAGACCTGATAGTAGCCTTCCAGTATCTGAAGGGGGCCTACAGGAAGGCTGGGGAGGGACTATTTACAAGGTCTTGTAATGACAAGACAAGGGGCAATGGGTTTAAAGTGGCAGAGGGGAGATTTAGACTGGAAGTTCTTTGCAGTGAGGGTGGTGAGACACTGGTACAGGTTGCCCAGGGAGGTTGTGGATGCTTCCTCCCTGGAGGTGTTCAAGGCCAGGTTGGAGGAGGCCTTGAGTGATCTGTACTAGTGGGAGGTGTCCCTATGGAAAGGGATTGGAACTAGATGATCCTTGAGGTCCCTTCCAACCTTACCATTCTCTGATTCTATCTGTCCTAAGTCACTGAGCACTCTCCGTGATGTCTGTTCAGAGGACACAAAGATTTGTACATTTATGGTACCCACATGACAGCACTGACAATTGCCCTTGATAGAGCAATTAGTTTTACCATGGCAGTAAAATGCTCCTTCCACTCAGGAAATCCTCTCCCTGCCCAGGAGGGTCACTGGAGTGGTGAAAACCACCATCCTAGAAGCAAGCCCTCTTCCCCATTGCATCTTTCAATGGCCTGGAGAAGCTGTTTTACACTTCACGCATTCCCTCAAGCCACTGTCATGGACTCAACTTCTGCATGGCATCCCCAAAACAGTGCCCTGTTCTGTACCCTTCCATCATTTGGCTTCAAGGGGCTGCCACTTCCAACAGCACAGCTCCTCACAGCGTGCTGACAGCCATTGCTCTCTGCCAGTCTTGCCCTTTCATCAGACCTTCACTTGCCAGAACAGCCACGAGCTAAATATAGCATTAACCACAACATAAAAAGGCTGCTAACAACTCCCTTTTTTCTAGGCACTGTTATGCCTTCTGCATGTGAAATGTGGCCAGGTTCTCTCCTGGCAGTTTTCTGTCCCCACTGAAATGTGGCTGTCCCTGTGCTCTGCAGTGCACTGTTGTAAGCTGCTGTGATACTTCATGCATTTCCTTGTGCTGTGTTGGCAGAGATCAATCATTTAAATGAAAAAAAAAAATATATTTGTCATTCTTTAAACACTTGGAGATAATAAAGGAAAATGTCATATTTCTCCAACTTCCTCTCCTGCTGGTTTAAAGCAGACAGAAGGAATAAAACAGGAGGGAGCGAGCATAAAATGACACCTTGCATGCAGGAATTTGAGCAGTTCTCCTTCAACAGTCCTACAAACCATAACAGTAAAAATTTTTGAGACCACACTGTCAAAAACCCAACATGGCAAAGCCTGTAAAGACAAGAACCCTTTTCTAAGTGCAATAGGTAATATCTATGCTAAGGTTCACACTTTATTGTCCCTGTGATGGGAACACCCCTGTCTGTAGAAATACAAACTGGTCTCCCCATGTGTCTACCCTGTCCTATGTCATAGAATCACAGAATGGTAAGGTCGGTAGGGACCTCAAGGATCATCTAGTTCCAGTCTCCTGCCATAGGCAGGGACACCTCCCACTAGTACAGCTCACTCAAGGTCTCCTCCAACCTGGCCTTGAACACCTCCAGGGAAGAAGCAGCCACAACCTCCCTGGGCAACCTGTGCCAGCATCTCACCACCCTCACTGGAAAAAACTTCCTCCTCACATCCAGTCTAAATCTCCCCTCTGCCAGTTTAAACCCATTGCCCCTTGTCCTGTCATTACAAGACCTTGTCAATAGTCCCTCCCCAGCCTTCCTGTAGGCCCCCTTCAGATACTGGAAGGCTACCATGAGGTCTCCTTAAAGCCTTCTCTTCTCCAGGCTGCAGAGCCCCAACTCTCTCAGTCTGTCCTCATAGCAGAGCTGCTCCAGCCCTCTGAGCATCTTTGTGGCCCTCCTCTGGACCCACTCCAACACTTCCATGTCCTTCCTGTGCTGAGGGTTCCAGAACTGCACACAGTACTCCAGGTGGGGTCTGACAAGAGCAGAGTAAAGGGGCAGAATCCCCTCCCGTGCCCTACTGCCCACACTGCTCTTGNTTCACCACCCCGCCTGGATTTGTGCTTGGGATTGTGCCTACCCAGGTGCAGGACCTTACACTTGGCCTTGTTGAATTTCATGAGGTTGGCCTGGGCCCACCTCTGCAGCCTGTGCAGGTCCCTCTGGATGGATCCCTGCCCTCTAGTAAGTCGACTGTGCCACACAGCTTGGTGTCATCTGCAAACTTGCTGAGGGTGCACTCCATTCCTCTGTTCACATCACTGACAAAGATGTCAAACAGCACTGGTGCCAGCACTGACCCCTGAGGGACACCACTTGTCACTGGTCTCCAGGTGGACATTGTGCCCTTGATCACCACTCTCTGTGTGTGACCATCCAGCCAATTCCTTATCCAGCAGTGCTCCACCCATCAAGTCCATATTTTTCCAACATGTCTGCTAACAGTTGGTTGCTGCCTGCCTGGGCAGTCTGACTGATCAACTCTTAACATTTTTTCCCAACATTGTGCATTACATTCAAGACTAAACTTCTCTATTTTTTAATCTTATACCAAGAACAAAAAAATATTGGAGATTTAAAATATCTGTGTGAAAATCAACATTTCTGGACAGCACATAAACCAGCCTCATACCCATCCATCAGCCCTCAGGTCACCATGATGAAATGCACCTGCAGCAGACCAGGGAAACACTTTTAAAGGAGAGTGAATAGGGAGACAAATAAAACATCCTCTTCATGTTGAGGGTGTAGTTTGTGACTAACATTGTCACAGCACTTGAGAGGAATGGCTAAAAGACAGTATAAAATGATTTTTAGAAGTACAGTCATCAGTTCTTTGTAATACAAACTGGACAGGACAATTTTCCTGGTTGAATGCCTTCACTCTGTTGAAGTCTGTTGGAAAGTAACCACCAAGGTATGTGCAGTTCCTTGGAGCACCAATTTGCCTACCATGAGAAAGCAGCCATGGCTCTTATAAAGGTGGTCTTGTAAAGCAAACAGAATTAGGAGACTTGGGAGACACATATGATACATCATTAGGACACGTATTATGCACTATCTGGACATTCAAAAGTAATTTTAGGTTAGCATCAGAGTTTTTTTCCCCCTCTTGTTGCAATGATTCCTGGAGAAATGAGCTCATGACTTCAAGTTACGAACACTCACCTCAGTCACTTGATATCCTTCATACCAATTAGGTAGAGGGGTGGAAAGAAGGTGGAAGGGTGGTTGGGAGCCCCTCCTGGGAACTCTGATTTCTGGGAGGGGAGTTGTGTTTCTGTATTACCTTTAACTTGTCTATTTCTGTAACTTCCTGTCTACAGTGTATATCTCTGCTTGTGTATTGTGCTGAGCTGTAAATAGAGCTTCAGTCCTTAACTTCCAGCTGGCTGAGTCTAGTCTGAGTGATTTTATAAAAGGGAGGGGCAGGTAACTCCCAAACCATCACACAAGGTGATTCATCACTGTCCCAGTTTGGGGCAGTGAGTATACCTGGGTCAGGACAGAAATGCCTCTTACCCCTTTCCAGGAGTAAGAATGAAGATACTGCACACTGATTGGAAATTCAGAGAGAAATTCTATTTACAAGAGCATATATACACAACCAATCAGGTGGAGCAAGTATAAAATGCACTAGCTCCAAACTGGCCTCCTAGAACCCTCCACCCCTTCCACCCTCAGTCAGCCTGAGAGAAGACCAAAACCAGCCCCCAGCTGGGCCCACAAGAACTCGTGGCTCAGTTCCCTGCCTGCCTGCTCCCCCACGAACTGAGCAGCACACACTGCTCAGAGAAGTGAAGGGAAGAAAGGCAGGGAAGAGAAGGGTGAGAGATCAAGTCAGGCACTATCTTTTAAGCTGTGATACTGGAAAATGGATCAGAACAACAATATTACAATATCCTGGGATGAGCAGGTCCATCCCCCTGGGACCAGCCTCTGTCCCTATGCTTTTGTTTAATGGGGATACAAGAAAATGGATCAGAACAATATTACAATATCCTGGGATGAGCAGATCCATCCCCCTGGGACCAGCCTCTGTCCCTATACTTTTGTTTAATGGGGATACAAGAAAATGGATCAGAACAACAATATTACAATATCTTGGGATTAGTAGATCCATCCCCCTGGGACCAGCCTCTGTCCCTATACTTTTGTTTAATGGGGATACAAGAAAATGGATCAGCACAACAATATTACAATATCTTGGGATTAGTAGATCCATCCCCCTGGGACCAGCCTCTGCCCCTATGCTTTTGTTTAAGGGGGTACCTAGGATCCCTCAAACTACCACATACAAGAAAATGGATCAGAGCAACAATATTACAATATCTTGGGATGAGCAGATCCATCCCCCTGGGACCAGCCTCTGCCCCTATGGTTTTGCTTAAAGGGGGACCTAGGATCCCTCAAACTACCACAATCCCATAGGAGGGGAAATTGGGTGCAAATAACCAACAAATGCCATGCTTTAAAAGATAGAATTACAGGTTGTGTTTACAGTTACTGATACAGTTTTACTGTATTCACTGTCATGGCACCAGGGTATATCCTATAAGTGGCTGGATATATAATGCCTCATTTTCATTTAAAAAAACTTGGCTAAGTGATACATCTAGAATAATTCTCATCTCTGTAACATGAATCTTAATGATTAGAAGACTAAAATAATGGCTGTTGCAAACCAGAAGCAAACCCAAGCTACCCAATTTACTCCTATTGCTTTCAGCAAAACTGTGGTTTAAGACAATAGTGTTGTAAATCATTCTAATAGCCTTGTCTATGTAAAAACATCTTTGTGGTAAGTGGCATCTGTTCTTTCCACCACAATCAATAAAAAAGGCAGCTGAACTCTGCAGCAGTCTTTTTGGCAATTAGGGGAAATCTTGATTAGATTTTGGTCATTTGTACTGTATCTTCCTAAATGTGATAGCAAATGAGGTATTCCAAGCTCTTAATAGAGTGAAAGGAGCACTTATCTGCCCTGGGAAAAATGCTCTACCTTCCATTATTTGTATGACATCATGAGGTAAGAGTCAGTTGGAGAACAAGTATTGAAGTGGAGAATCAAATCAGTAACCCATCCCTCCACAGCCTGTCTCCAGTTATTGCAGAGGAAGGCACAAGTTGTCACTTGGAGCCAGTCTTGCAATAATCTGCTTATGGAGGAAGTTTCTAGGTGTTTTCATAGAATTAGCTTATGTCATGAAACATGGAGGTAAAAATGTTGTGGGGTTTTTTTCCTACAGATTACTCTTGTTATGTATGAATGTGGAAAGGAAAAGGACCTTGGAGTCTGGGTTGATGAAAAGCTCAACATGAGCCTGCAGTGTGCACAGGCAGCCCAGACAGCAACAGAGTCCTGGGCTGCATCAACAGAAGCATGGTCAGCAGGGCAAGGGAGGGGATTTTGCCCCTTTACTCTGCTCTTGTCAGACCCCACCTGGAGTCCTGTGTGCAGTTCTGGAGCCCTCAGCACAGGAAGGACATGGAAGTGTTGGAGCGGGTCCAGAGGAGGGCCACAAAGATGCTCAGAGGGCTGGAGCAGCTCTGCTATGAGGACAGGCTGAGAGAGTTGGGGCTCTGCAGCCTGAAGAAGAGAAGGATTTGAGGACACCTTCTAGTAACCTTCCAGTGTCTGAAGGGGGCCTACAGGAAGGCTGGGGAGGGACTATTGACAAGGTCTTGCAATAACAGGACAAGGGGCAATGGGTTTAAACTGGTAGAGGGGAGATTTAGACTGGATGTTAGGAGGAAGTTCTTTACAGTAAGGGTGGTGAGGCACTGGAACAGGTTGCCCAGGNGTTGCCCAGGGAGGTCGTGGCTGCTCCCTCCCTGGAGGTGTTCAAGGTCAGGTCAGGCCTTGAACACCTCCAGGGAGGGAGCATCCACGACCTCCCTGGGCAACCTGTGCCAGTGTCTCACCAGCAACGAAACAACAGGAGAATGGGGAACAGGGAAGAAAAGTAAGACTGGATGGGATAAAGAAAAGAACAGCAGTGGAGAATGAAGAGAAAGATAAGATGGAGTAAACCAGGAAGCACTACTGAGAGGAGGGCTCTTGTTCCCAAAACTCCCATCTGTGCCTGGATCATTTCCCTGCACAGTCCCATCTAATTTTAACCCCAACCATGCAAAGCAACATCACTCACCTGATTACCCTGGAGCAAGCCAAATATGTAGCAGGCCTTGGTCATTCAGCCATGCTACTGGCTCTGAGTGAGGTTTGCAATCAGCTGTTAATGTCTCTTCCCTTATCTAATTCATTCCTCTCCTCCATTATTGTGATTACATGAAACCCTGAGTTTGTCCTGCCCTCCTTGAACTAGCACTTAGGAAGCTCACCTATGGCAAAGGCTCCTTGCATGCAGCAAGCAAGAGAAACACCTGTAGAGTACATTCAGAGCAGTCTCAGGGACTCCAATGCCTGTCCCCTGATATGTTTCCACTGTGATAAATCACTCCTCGTGGGGAGGAAGCTTTGTGCACTCAAATGGCAGAAGTGGTGTGTGGGGGTTATATCAATCAGACAGACAGGGAGCCTGCTGTCAGCAACCCCATTGCTGTAAAGTCAGTGGCAGAAAGACACTGATGGCAAGAGAGTCTGCAGCATGGAAAGGTGGGAAGAGAAATACAAGCATAAACTTTGAAAGAACAACCCAAACCCATGCCACATTTCTGCTCAGGACAGGCTGTTCCCTCCCAACATGGACTGTATGAGAGCACATCAGGGCTCATCAGGGATTTTAGGCTCTGCTGGGGGGGTGGGTCATCCAGCAGGGCAAAGCTTCTGGTGAGGTATAAGCAACATTATATAAAACAGATTTTTGAGGATGTGGGATTGCTTTATAATAGGAAAGCCTTCCTCAGAGATGTTAGAAAGGTCCAGCAGAGTGCCTGGACCTGGTTTGGTGTGGAAACAAGACATCATCCACCCACACCTGGAGAGTTTAGCTGCAGCACCTGTTGAAGAGGTTTTATTTGCCCACATCAATTGTTCTCAGAATATTTGTGTGTGTATTAACAGTTGATTCATCCATTCATTGAGACAGAATGGTCATGGCCATTCACATCTTACCAGAGGAGACTGAAGAGGTGGTATGTGTTCATCAGTTTCTCACAAACACTTCCCTACACAGCCTGCCCTAACCTGGCACAGCCACAGAGGGCATAGGCCATGCAGCTCAGTGCCTGACCCCAGGCATGCTGGGTGTGCTGGAACAACAACTCCCTCCTTTGAAGGGATACCAGAGGAAAGGCTTTTAGGATTTAGTATCTAATCTGCAGATTGCACCTGGGACAGGGAACAAAGTAATGGTGAAGATCATAGAATCATAGAATCATAGAATCATAGAATGGTAAGGTTGGAAGGGACCTCAAGGATCATCTAGTTCCAACCCCCTGCCATAGGCAGGGACACCTCCCACTAGTACAGGTTACTCAAGGCCTCATCCAATCTGGCCTTGAACACATCCAGGAAGGGAGCATCCACAACCTCCCTGGGCAACCTGTGCCAGTGCCTCACCACCCTTACTGTAAAGAACTTCCTCCTAACATCCAGTCTAAATCTCCCCTCTGCCAGTTTAAGCCCATTGCCCCTTGTCCTGTCATTGCAGGACCTTGTAAATAATCCTTCCCCAGCCTTCCTGTAGGCCCCCTTCAGATACTGGAAGGCTACTATCAGGTCCCCTCGAAGCCTTCTCTTCTCCAGGCTGAAGAGCCCCAACTCCCTCAGCCTGTCCTCATAGGAGAGNNTGACGAGAGCAGAGTAAAGTGGCAGAATCACCTCCCTTGCCCTGCTGGCCACGCTTCTCTTGATGCAGCCTAGGACTCGGTTGGCTGTCTGGGCTGCATGTGCACACTGCAGGCTCATGTTGAGCTTTTCATCAACCCAGACTCCAAGGTCCTTTTCCTCAGGGCTGCTCTCCAGCCATTCACCACCCAGCCTGTATTTGTGCTTGGGATTGTGCCTACCCAGGTGCAGGACCTTACACTTGGCCTTATTGAATTTCATCAGGTTGGCCTGGGCCCAACTCTCCAGCCTGTCCAGGTCCCTCTGGATGGCATCCCTGCCCTCTAGCAAGTCGACTGTGCCACACAGCTTGGTGTCATCTGCAAACTTGCTGAGGGTGCACTCCATTCCTCTGTCCATGTCACTGACAAAGATGTTAAAGATGCTTTGCAGTAGTTCCTGCTAAGTCCTTGCTGCAGCTGTGGAGTACATTCAGGCTCACTTCCCACACATCTCAACCTTTGGGCAGGTTAAACTAACATAAATATCTACTTAACATGCCAGATGCCACCAGGGGTCCCCCAGAACCAGCCAGCCTGTGCAGCCCAGTGGAGATGCTCCTGTAATGCTGAGGGTTCATCCTTCCTAGCCAAGCAAATGCTGCTGCCTGTGGCTTTTAGGACAGAATATAACACCTTCTGTCCTGCTTTGAAACAAGACTTCTGTCTGTACAGCTCTTGTGGTGGCTAAGGACGTTGCAAACCTCTCTGCATTCACTCACTCTGTTGGGATGGATAGGCAAGTAATGAAAGGGAAGCATTTTTGCTTCTCACACAGGGAATTCAGCTTCAAATACAATTCAGCTGTGAGAGGAACAGCTCCCTGCTGGGATGTGATCCTTCAGTCTCTAAGTGCTGGCTGTGTCATTTCACACGAAACAAAAATTCCTGGCAACATATAATTTCCCCTTCTATATGCAAACTCCTGTGTCCCTACTGATGAGAATTTTTTTTGGTAGCAGCCCTGCCATTGTTCGCAGGATAAAACCCCATTAACTGTTCACTGTATTCAATCGCAATTTCCTCTTTTGGGGGCTGGCTGAGTTGCAGAACTCCTTTACCTGCCTGGAGGCAGCCTAGTTTTTTCAGCAGCTATGCTCGATAACAGAGCATCTCTGCCAAGTGCTGTGCCTACGCTGCGAGCCAAGACTGCCCTCTACATCTCGGGCTCTGCAGCACATACACGTACACACACGGTGCTGTGCCCCGCACCTGCGCCAGAGCTGAACACAGATTTGGGGGGACAAGAGGTGTCTCACTCTTACGGGTATGAACAAGGGTTCCCTGGATGGATGGTGGGAAAGAAAATCACACAGTATCACAGTATCACCAAGGTTGGAAGAGACCTCAAAGATCATCAAGGTTGGAAGAGACCTCAAAGATCATCAAGTCCAACCCATCACCACAGACCTCAAGACCAGACCATGGCACCAAGTGCCACGTCCAAACCTGCCTTGAACACCTCCAGGGACGGTGACTCCACCACCTCCCTGGGCAGCCCATTCCAGTAGCCAATGACTCTCTCAGTCAAGAACTTTCTCCTCACCTCCAGCCTAAACTTCCCCTGGCACAGCTTGAGACTCTGTCCTCTTGTTCTGGTGCTGCTTGCCTGAGAGAAGAAAGCAACCTCCTCCTGGCCACAACCACCCTTCAGGTAGTTGTAGACAGCAAGAAGGTCTCCCCTCAGCCTCCTCTTCTCCAGGCTAAACAATCCCAGCTCCCTCAGCCTCTCTCCATAGGGCTGTGCTCAAGGTCTCTCCCCAGCCTCGTTGCCCTTCTCTGGACACACTCAAGCACCTCAATGTCCTTCTTAAATTGAGGGGCCCAGAACTGGACACAGGACTCAAGGTGTGGCCTAACCAATGCAGAGTGCAGGGGGAGAATGACCTCCTTGCTCCTGCTGGCCACACTATTCCTGATGCAGGCCAGGATGCCATTGGCCTTCTTGGCCACCTGGGCACACTGCTGGCTCATGTTTAGGCAGGTGTCAATCAGCACCCCCAGATCCATCTTGGAAACCTGCTCACCAGAGAGTGACCTGTGCTCCTCTGCCTCTTGCTGAAATTGCACTTTTGGCAGATCAGTGGATCAAACCTTGCATCTGCTTCATGGCAAGACTCTTTGTTGAACTGGGATATCCTAAGTTTGAGGATGTCCTAACTAACTGAGGATAAATCCTTGGAGTTTGGGTAGAAATGAGGTGTGATAAATGGGAACAGTCTGTGACTTAACTGCCCACCACTTCTCATTATACATTCACTTCTTACACCACCATTCCAATTAACAAACTCTTACAAAAATCAATTATTACAAAGAGAAGAAAACTGAGCCTTTAATGTAAGCCCAATATTTTCACAAAGCTGTTAAGTCTAACAAGGAATTAAATGATTTTTGTTATCAGAGTGATGCATAATGCACTCAGTTAACAATAGCCTGCAAAAAGAAAACTTTACAGAATGGACTGCAGCATGTTTAAAAAGAGATGCCATGAGATAGTAATTTAAAAGAATGGGCAGCTAATTAAAACCCCATTGCAGTAGTTCCATCTACAGACTCAAATTATTCTAGAGGCTGTCTAGAGACAACAATCTTGCTTGCATCAAACGTATTAAACCATCTTTACATTGCTCACAAAAATTGTAATGCCTATATTTTGAGTGCTTAACAGGTTTTCTCGGGGCTGGGAGAAATATGAGATGGTCTTTAATTTCTTAATGTGCTGTTAGGTTTTCTAATGCATAAAATGAACTACTCAGATCCAAATGACCTTTTGGGAATGTGCTTGTACTAGTGGTGGGATGCAAAATGGGCAGAGTTGGTGCTGAGAACTGAGCAGCCCCTTAGCAGCTGAATCACAGAATCACAGTCAGAGACTGGAAGGGATCTCAAAAGGTCATCCAACCCCCCTGCCAAAGCAGTATCACCTATACCACATCACACAGGAACACCTCCAGGCAGGTTTTGAATATCTCTAGAGGGGGAGACTCCACAACTCCCCTGGGCAGCCTGTTCCAGTTTTCTGTCACACTCACAGTGAAAAAAATCCTCCTCATGTTTACATGAAACTTCCTGTGCCTCAGTTTCCATCCATTGCCCCTTGTCCTGTCATCAGGCATCACCCAGCAGAGCCTGGCTCCAGCCTCCTGGAACTCACCCTTTACATATTTATAAACATTGATGAGGTCACCTCTCTGTCTCCAATTCTCCAAGCAGCAGAGCCCCAGCTCCCTCAGTCTCTCCTTGTAAGAGAGATGTTCCATTCACTTAATCATCTTTGTGGCTCTGTGCTGGACTCTCTCAAGCAGGTCTATGTCCCTCTTGAACCGGGGGGCCCAGAACTGAACACACTACTCCAGATGTGGCCTCACCAGGGCAGAGTAGAGGGGCAGGAGAACCTCTCTCGACCTACTAGGCACACCCCTTCTAATACACTCCATTGCCTGTGCTTTCAGAGCATGCCTCACGTGGAAGGAACCTAAGACACACTCCTCAGGACCATGGTAAGGTCAGCCAATACACAAGAAATTGTATAATTAGAAGATTCATGCCAAAAGGTGCTGGTGATCTGAATTAAAACACTGATACAGACACAACCACAGCCTGATGTGAGTAGTACCCATAGCTCTAAGTTTTGTGCACCTCCTTCACCCATCTGTGTCAAACAGTGATAATCCAGAGCAGCCTCTAACAGTTGTTTGTCACTGAAAACAGACAGAGACTGCTGCTAGCACCATAGAGCATTATATCTGAATGCACCTGGCAGGAGCACACCTTGACAGGTGTATCTCTTACATATCATCACATACTAGCAATGTGCCAGTGGAAGTCAAGGGTATGGGAAATTATGACATGTGGTGACAGTTGCTAGTGAGGGGAGTTTTTGCTGAAATTAGATTTACAATACCAGCTTTAGAACACAACTGCTCTTTTTGCAGTGATAATCTAGACCCACAAATGCTGTTCACTGAACTCAGTGGAAGTTAGATGCTTGCAGCCTCTGTAACTTTGAGCTTTACTCTCCTAGATGTACACCTCCAGAGCATCAGGAAATCTGCTGCTTAATTACTGTCGTATTAAAACCTGCAGTGTTTCAGAAATCTTAGCTCTGTGCTTTTGTGAGTGGAGCCTACCAGTTCCCCATGCTGTGAAACTGTAACTTCAAAAGTTATTTTACTTGCTGAGCTATCTTTCATATGTGCACACAGATAACTGCTTGCTATACAGGCACATACTTGTATTAATGAGCATTTTCCAGGGACAAGGCATGAGTCTGCAATTATGGCACAGGCAGTTTGTGCTTCAGTCTGTGTCACACAGACTCAAGCACGAGGAGTGAGGAAACACTATGCTTAATTTCTGTGAAAAGCAACACAAATGACATCTGGTACTCACAGCACAGTGCCAGTGCTTTTCCTCTTGATCCTGAGGTGCGAGGAGTCGTCTGAGAACTCGACTTCATAGTTAGCCTCAGCAGCAGCAACACCAGGAGAGTCAATCTTGAGTGGGACTTCAAAGCGCTCTCTGTTGGGATCGTAGATCTAAAGCAAGGTGAGGAATAGGCAGGTGTGTTAGTGTGTATTCTTCTGGTTAAATGACTCCCTCCCTCCCCCAAAATACTCACCCTGAACCGGAGTCTGTCCTTTGTCTGGAATTCCACTTCCAACACGACTGGGGAAATGTCATTTCCAAAGAGGGACAGGGCCTGCCGCTTGTTCAGTGCTACCCTGTGGCAGAAAACCATTCTGCTGTCTACAGCAACCACTTGCTGCCTGCAGCTACCCTGGTGAGGGCTGAGGGGAGCAACTCAGCTGTTTTACACCAGCACTTCAGAAAAAACCTGTTGGTTTACCAAGATAAATATTACTCCTGTTTCCCAGGGCCATTAATGCATAAACTGGAACAGTTTAGCTATTACTGAAACAAGGAGACACCATGGTATCCAGGGTAGGAGGGACCACCTTGTGCCAGTTTCTGATATCCTCACCAGCAACATGGTGTGAATGCAGGACCTCAGCTCTGCATGGTTTATAAATCTGGCATACCCTCTTCATTGCAAGCTGAGCAAGCAGCAATAAAGCAGCTTGGGGAAAGTCTCTGGCAAGCTGGCAGCAGAGGTGGTCACAGCGCAGCACCAGGCTGCGGCGCTGCAGGAGACACTCATGCTTACCTCCAGCCTTTGTCTGTCTTCACCGTGTTCCCACCCACGGAGTAGCCGTAGGGACTGTCCTCCGGGAAGAAGCACCAGGGAGCGTTGGCCACATCGCTGGCACACCAGGTGCAGCCCCGCGCCTCACAAGTCTCCCGGGAAGCCCCTGGCTGGGGGTGGCAGTCGATGCGCTTCTGCACCGCTACAGCCCCAGGACACTGACTGTCCTCGCCCGAGCCGAGGCACCCACCTAGGACTAGACATGAGGAGAAAGCAGTCAGAGCAGCAGGGAGCCTCGTTGAAATAACAAGCAAACGATAGAACCCCAACAAAACCACCACGGAGACTTGATTTAACGTCTTTGTTTCGTTGCTTGGGGCTTTTTTACCCCCACGTTGGGCATAACACACATGATTCTTTCGACTAAGATGAGGGCAGAGCAGTGTGCCTGCTCCTGGTCGGGACAAGAGCAACGGGCTTCCTCTAAAAGCCGAGGCAGCAGGTCTCTGCTGTTGAGTGCTCAGAGAATCAGAGAAGGATAAGGTTGGAAGGGACCTCAAGGATCATCTAGTTCCAACTCCCTGCCATAGGCAGGGACACCTCCCACTAGTGCAGGTCATAGAATCATAGAATGGTAAGGTTGGAAGGGACCTCAAGGATCATCTAGTTCCAACTCCCTGCCATAGGCAGGGACACCTCCCACTAGTACAGGTTACTCAAGGCCTCATCCAATCTGGCCTTGAACACATCCAGGGAGGGAGCAGCCACAACCTCCCTGGGCAACCTGTTCCAGTGCCTCACCACCCTCACTGGAAAGAACTTCCTCCTAACATCCAGTCTAAATCTCCCCTCTGCCAGTTTAAGCCCATTGCCCCTTGTCCTGTCATTGCAGGACCTTGTAAATAATCCTTCCCCAGCCTTCCTGTAGGCCCCCTTCAGATACTGGAAGGCTACTATCAGGTCCCCTTGAAGCCTTCTCTTCTCCAGGCTGAAGAGCCCCAACTCTCTCAGTCTGTCCTCATAGGAGAGCTGCTCCAGCCCTCTGATCATCTTTGTGGCCTCCTCTGGACCCCCTCCAACTCTTCCATGTCCTTCCTGTGCTGAGGGCTCCAGAACTGCATACAGTAAAATAAATAAAGTCCTCTAATCGAGGACGTATCAGATATTAAACTGATAAGAACAGATACTACACTTGATCTTAGCCAGAAGCTTGAGAGCTGCAGGTGCTCAGCTGAAGCACTACCTGCTCAAAATATTCAAGGAAAGTTAAATAGCAAATAGCTAATGAAACTACTGGTGAAGCATGAGAGCAGCACTTCTGCCTGGCTGAGCAGGAGGGGCACACCATTAAGGACTGAGACTGTGACACCATTACATTTTCTGCATATATATTCTCTACCATGTTATACTGTGAGGTTATCTACACATATAGATACAAGTATGTGAAACTTGCATCATCTTAACACTTCATACAGGTGCATGCTAACGAATATAAGTGTTTGCATCAGCTTCATTTCTATACTGCATAACTACTATACATACAGTGTACCAGTAGCTTCTCTTAACAAACATCCAGTTGAGAGCACAGGAAACCTGTCTGCAGTAAAAGTAGCACATACATCATTTGCAGAATCATTGTGACAACAACCTCTTACTAAGATGATAAATCATTTTCTTTTTGCAGCTGCAGGCCAAGCCCTGTAGTTCCAATGCACAGAATAAGACCCCTGACAGGGTAGCCCAGGGAGGACCTGGAGCCCAGCTCCCTGCCATGCCAACAGAACACTGTTATCAAATGCTCCTAAAGAGTGCAGGTACCCCACAGGTAGCACACTTATTTTGAAGCTAACTTATGTCAGTTTAGTCATTACAGCAATATTCAAAGATTAAATCTACTTGGATGATAATTGCTCTTTTCCATAAGATGACTAATACTTTTGGGGTTTTTTTTCCCCCTTTTTTTTTTTTTTAAGTTTTTTAATGGAGACTGTTGGGTGCTTGGAAGCTTAAAATGTGGCTGCTGCAGTCAGAGCTTCTGCATATAAAGAACCTGTACTAGTGGGAGGTGTCCCTGCCTATGGCAGGGGCTTGGAACTAGATGATCCTTGAGGTCCCTTCCAACCTTACCATTCTATGATTCTAACTTTACAGAAAGGTGTGCCCAAGCAATATTTACATATATGGGACACAATAAACCTGTAGATTCCCTAGAAGATGCCATGATGACAGAGTTTATTTCCAGGTAGATGATGGGAGTATAGAAAAGCAAGACCTGAGTGGCATTTACATTTGTCTTTTGAGAAAACTCACATTCCCCCTTTGATGCAAGAGCATCTGAAGCTCTCTTGGGCAGTGCAGCAAGTGGGCTCCTCATTGCTACACCTTATATCACCTTCTAGAATTAACAGGGGGAAATCTTGTTAACATTTGCAAGGTGCCAGGCAGGCAGGCTTCATGTCCATCATGTTTTCTGGACAATCATGCTGCACAGACTGGCTGGTTTTTGTCCAGCGTTTGTCCCCTGTTATCTGTCATGTAAGAGATCCCTACATTACATTCCTCTTTTTTCATCCAAAGCATAATAGGAATAGGAATATCCCTCTGCAGTCCTCCTTTCATTTTGGAACAGGAAAGAGGATTCATCAATGATCTAACAAAACACTGAAGATTGGGCTGGGTGGATAAATTGGTAGGTCTACAGTTCACAGCATCACAGAATGTTAGGGGTTGGAAGGGACCTCTGGAGATCTTTGAGTCCAATCCCCTTGCCAGAGCAGGATTGTGTAATCTAGCACAAGTTGCACAGGAATGCATCCAGATGGGCCTTGAAAGTCTCAAAAGGAGAATGCACAAGCTCCCTGAGCAGCCTGTTTCAGTGCTCTTTGACCCTTACAATACAGAAGCTCTTCCTCATTTTGAGGTGGAACTTCCTCTGCTGTAATTTATGTCCATTCCCCCTTCCTTCTTGACCCTCAGACATTTATATACATTTATTAGATCCCCTCTCAGTCTCCTCCAGACTAAAAAGCCCCAGGTCTTTCAGCCTTTCCTCATCAGACAGTGCTTCAGTCCCTTAATCATCCTTGTAGCCCTCTGCTGGACTCTCTCAAGTGGATTTCTCTCCCCCGTGAACTGGGGAGCCCAGAACTGTATGCAATATTCCAGGTGGGGCCTCACCAGGGCAGATTAGAGGGGAAAAGAACCTCTCTTGATCTGCTGGACACATTCCTCTTAATGCACCCTGGGATCCCATTGGCCTTCTTAGCCATGAGGGCACATTGCTGTCCCATGGATGTCCCTTGTTGACCAGGACTCCCAGGTCCTTCTCCATGGGGCTGCTCTCTAGCAGATCAGCTCCTAACCTGTACTGATGCAGTTTATTATTCCTTCCCAGGTGCAGGACTCTGCACTTATCCTCATTGAACTTCATTAGGTTCCTCTTTGCCCAGCTCTCTGCTCTGTCCAAGTCTCACTGAATGGCTGCACAGCCTTCAGTTGTACCAGCCAAGCCTCCCAGTTCAGTAGCATCAGCAAACTTGCTGAGCAGCCTCTGTCCCCTCATCAATGTCACTGATAAAGATATTGAACACGACCAGACCCAACACTCATCCCTGGGGGACTCCACTAGTTACAGATCTCCAGCTGGAGTTGGGACCATAAATCACCACTCTTTACACTCCATTATGTAGCCAGTTCCTAATTCATCTCACTGTCTATTCTTCTAGACAACACTTCCTGAGCTTGCTCACAATGATGTTATGAGAGACAGTGTCAAAAGCCTTGCTAAGGTCAAGGCAGACTACACACAGTTGGACTTGATCTTAAAAGGAAGGATTATTTACAAGGTCCTGCAATGACAGGACAAGGGGCAATGGGTTTGAACTGGCAGAGGGGAGATTTAGACTAGATGTTAGGAGGAAGTTCTTTACAGTAAGGGTGGTGAGGCACTGGCACAGGTTGCCCAGGGAGGTTGTGGATGCTCCCTCCCTGGATGTGTTCAAGGCCAGATTGGATGAGGCCTTGAGTGAGCTGTACTAGTGGGAGGTGTCCCTGCCTATGGCAGGGGGTTGGAACTAGATGATCCTTGAGGTCCCTTCCAACCTTACCATTCTATGATTCTATGATTCTATGAAAAGAGCTTTTTCCAACCTGAACAATTGTGGGGTTTGACCCCTTTAAGAAGACCACAAAGATACAGTCCTCCAGAAAGAGAGCATCACAAGGGACAGACCCAGACATCCCAGGATATTCTAACATTCTGCTTCCCAGTATTAGAGTATATGAAGCCATGCTTAACCGATTTTGCTCTCTTCTCCTCCCTTCTCTTTTCCTCTGCTTCTGGAGAGAAGTGCACATCCCTGCTTATCTCATCATGTGTGTGTGGGGAAGATGGTTCCTAGCTGGAAGGAATTTTGAGATGTGTCATGAGGCCTTCTGAGGCCTTGTTGACCTGAGGTGCGGAGGGCAGTTCTGGCCTACTCTTAGGGTTGCTGAGGTTGGATGTGGCAGAGGATTCTAAAAGGGTTTGATCTGGTAAGTTTGGTCTAGTTTATGAGTGTATTCATTCTACCTGAATGCCTTATGTACATGTGTACTTCTAAACAGAATCTTCCTTTAAACTTCCAATCAGTTTGCAATAATTTTCACTCCCCAGACAGAGTAAATATCATTTCTATCCTCTGGTCCTAAGCGGCTTGGGGCCCCTAAACCAGCACAACAATTACATGATTCTACTAAAGACAGAGGTTGCAAGTCTCAAGGAAATAACTGCCTTGGTTTTTTATCACTACACTCTGAATATTCCTGCTTACTGATGGAGATGGAAGAATTTCAAAGGCTTCCTGCAGCCCTCTGGATCCTCAGATCCTTAAATCTCTGCAAACACAGTGACTACAAACCAAGAGCAAACACAGAGACTTAAAAAAAAACCCCACCACCATACCAAGCACCATCTCTTCAACCAGTGCATGAGCTGTGTCCACCAGCTTTGCACTGCTGTGCCTTACAGGTTCAAGTTAACACCTCGTGAGACAAAGTGCAGAACAAACAGATTGCATCATCTGAAAAGAGCCAAATTGAGTAAAACCTAATTGGAAGCCAAAAGCAGCATCACTGTTCTCATGGCTGAAAGCTAAGATGACTGAAAATACTACAGATTGACTTGGTGTCATTTTATATAAAAAAAAAAAAAGGTTCACAGGAGACTTCTATCAAGACCATTTGTATAATAAGATACTTTCAAAATACTTCATAAGAATGATATTCTGATGAAAAAGCTAGCTAAAGGGAAAGAGATTTGCCCTAGTGGGAGCCAAGACCTTCCCCCACCCCATCAGTGTGAAACTTGATTTTTCCAACATATTTTAAAAAGGAGCACTTGCAGGTATGAGCAGCTGAACAAGGCTGCAACCTCCTTTCCCTCTTGTTCCTGGATTTGCTTCTATTAGAACACAAATGCAACAGCAAGTGAGAAAAATGCAATTTTCCTTCCCTGCTTCCTAAAAGCATTTAAAGTTTTGCACCATTCTCGCTGTGTTTACAGCCCATCTGTAAACACACATTGAAAATAAAAATGCAGCTGAGCAGTGGAATGCAATGGCTACTTGCTGCTTCTCACAGAATCATAGAATGGTAAGGTTGGAAGGGACCTCAAGGATCAGCTAGTTCCAACCCCCTGCCATAGGCAGGGACACCTCCCACCAGTACATCTCAGGTTGGCCTCCTCCAACCTGACCTTGAACATCTCCAGGGAGGGAGCAGACACAACCTCCCTGGGAAACCTGTTCCAGTGTCTCACCACTGGAAAGAACTTCCTCCTAACATCCAGTCTAAATCTCCCCTCTGCCAGTTTAAACCCATTGCCCCTTGTCCTGTCATTGCAAGTCCTTGTCAATAGTTTCTCCCCAGCCTCCCTGTAGGCTCCCTTCAGATATTTTTCCACGATAATTTCCATGGGAACAGATGTTAATGCAAGGTAGTTTGAAAAATACACATGAAAAATGATCATAGAATGGTAAGATTGGAAGGGACCTCAAGGATCATCTAGTTCCAACCCCCTGCCATATGCAGGGACACTGCTTTTGAAAGTTCTTGACTTCAATTTTGTGAAACCAGGTTAGAAAATGCTTTAATGAGGCATAAGCAAGAAATTAAGGTATTACCACACACCTTTTCTATTTAATGGTATTTAGTCTTTACATTTTGGGTTCAACCATATTTCAAAGGCATTAGCTGCAGAGGTTCCCTCTTCCTTTACCTGGCAACATAAGACACATTCTCCCTTTACTAGGCTCTGGAAGGACTTAACCTCTGGTATACTGGGATAAAATCACAGAAGACAAACTAGCAAAGCACAAGGCAACTTTAAATACCTGAATGGTCCCACTGACTCATACACCTGTGCCACTGCCAGAGAGCTGAATACCCTGTTGGACTGAGTTGTACATCTAAATGAACCAGCCTTGCTGTCTTCCTACAGTCAATCCCAGGTGAAGCTAAACCCTTGTCCAATTCTGTCCTTTCCCATGTGAAATGATCCCCTCTCCTAATGGTTCTGTTTTCATATTTCTATTATTTTTAAAGCCTATGACAACATTTAAGAAGTGCCATACGTTTACCTGCTAGCACAACAGCCAAGAAGCACAAAGTCCTAATCCTTTCCATGGTTGAAGGCCAATTTCTGCAGGCACCAGCAGCAAACAGAGCCAGGCTTTTATACAAGGCAGGGCACAGGAAGTCCTTGTGGCAATATGTAATGAGAAACATTGTAAACACTTCCTCAGTGTTCCTATCTTAGAGGAGATTAGTAAGAGCGCCTGACCTTGTCTGTAGTTAAGATGGATCTCAGCAGCCAGCAATTTGTCAAGCAGTTCCGCTCAACTTCTGAATCCCACCTTCGAGAAACAACGTTTTTCCCACGGATTCTTACAAAACTCATCTTTCAGAACACCTTTGGTTCTCTTTGGAGTTTTTCTGGTGATTTTTTTTAAAACAAAAACATCCTCAGACAGACTCCACTGCTTACCTTTTTAAAACGTGGCACTGTCTTCTGTCAAACATGCAGTTCTACAGCACAAACTACAAGTCTGGAGAAAACAACCAACCAGTTGAATTCTCCATTAAAACAAGACACTGATACTGTGGCATTCACAAAGTGAAATTTTTCTTCCAGTTAACTTCACGGCAACAACTTTCAACGCAAAGTTTTATTCTATTTTTAAGATCTGGTTTAGGTGAAGTATCTTCCCAGATTAAATAAATTTATTATTTATTAAAATAAAGACAAATAATAAATTAAACATTCATTTTACTTATTTAAATATTTACTACATAGAAATATCTTCAATATAAATAGTTAAATGTTCTTTACAGTACTTAAAAGTTAAATGATATTTAAATATTCTTTACAGTACTTAAAAGTTAAATGATATTTAAATGTTCTTTACAGTACTTAAAAGTCAAATTATATTTAAATATTCTTTACAGTCCTTAAAAGTCAAATGATAGTTAAATATTCTTTACAGTCCTTAAATGTCAAATGATAGTTAAATATTCTTTACAGTCCTTAAATGTCAAATGATATTTAAATATTCTTTACAGTCCTTAAATGTCAAATGATATTTAAATACCATTTACAGTATTTATTATTTAGATTTAATATCTTTATTTATTTAAATACATGTAAATAATAAATTAAATAACTAATATCTTTCCACACATGCATAACTAATATTTCTCCATACATGCATTACCTATATTGATGTCTATCAGGAGACAGCATCATAAAACAGTGTCTGTGCTGTTAAGCATGGCCACCTGCTGCAATTTAGGTTGCTGCCACAACAGCCTCTTACCATATGGACCACTAAATCAGAGCAGGCCAGTAGCAGGTAGCCACCTCCTGAATTTTGTCCTGTAGTTACAAAGGAGTTATATAAACCTTACACAAACATGCACACTAAAAACACTGAACTACATTCATGAGTGTTCAGCAGTTGGCATCATTTATGTAGCCAACATAAAGAGTGGTCTTAAATCAGTGGGCCAGGTGGCACACAAACCCTCCACTAGGCATACAAAGCCTCTTGAACCTTGTATGCAAATCCACTCTCCACTGGTAGTTTTGCTTAAAGTTGTGATATGGTCCCAAATCTTGTGTGCACCCCTTGAGTAGTCAAATAGCATGATAAAGAATAATTGGTACTATCACAGTATCATCAAAGTTGGAAGAGACCTCAAAGGTCATCAAGTCCAACCCGATACCACAGACCTCAAGACTAGACCATGGCACCAAGTGCCACATCCAAACCTGCCTTGAACACCTCCAGAGACAGTGACTCCACCACCTCCCTGGGCAGCCCATTCCAGCAATCAATGACTCTCTCAGTCAAGAACTTTCTCCTCACCTCCAGCCTAAACTTCCCCTGGCACAGCTTGAGACTGTGTCCTCTTGTTCTGGTGCTGCTTGCCTGAGAGAAGAAAGCAACCTCCTCCTGGCCACAACCACCCTTCAGGTAGTTGTAGACAGCAAGGTCGTCTCCCCTGAGCCTCCTCTTCTCCAGGCTAAACAATCCCAGCTCCCTCAGCCTCTCTCCATAGGGCTGTGCTCGAGGCCTCCCAGCAGCCTCGTTGCCCTTCTCTGGACATGCTCAAGCACCTCAATGTCCTTCTTACATTGAGGGGCCCAGAACTGGACACAGGACTCAAGGTGTGGCCTAACCAGTGCAGAGTGCAGGGGGAGAATGACCTCCCTGCTCCTGCTGGCCACACTATTCCTGATGCAGGCCAGGATGCCATTGGCCTTCTTGGCCACCTGGGCACACTGCTGGCTCATGTTTAGGCGGGTGTCAATCAGCACCCCCAGATCCCTTTCTGTATTTTTGTTATTTATTTTAACTACCCTATCTAACTAACCTCTTTCTTAACAACATGTATCATTACTCAATTCTGCCAAAACTTGGACTAAATCAGTAACTTGAAAATGCAAACTGCTTGCAACTTGATCAAGAAGAAGAAGTAATTCCTCCAAAGCCAGTGAGAGGCATCAGACATTTTTGTTGTTTGACAGACCGTCTGTAACATGGAAAGAGCTGTCACCTCTTAAGAGGAGCCATCTGCTTCCTTTTAAGACTGTGAGTGAATTCTACTAGAGTTCCTAAATCATATCCAAACAAACAATGGCCAAGAAGAACAAATGTGGACTACCAGAACAACCTATTCTACCACATGGTGCAAAATTGTGCATTACATGATCTGGGCTTTTGCAAGGGAAACAATTTCTTTTTTTTTTTAATAGGTAAGTATGATGAAAAAAGACAAAACAAAGTAGTTCATTCACATCTTTATTTGAACGTTACCTACAGAAGCTCTAATTTACTGACTGATCTTTTCTGGAGACAAACAAACAAAAAACACAAAACAAACCAACAAAACCACCACCACAAAAGAAAAAAAACCAAACAAACAACAAACAAAACCAAAAAGCCAACATCCAACATAAACAAAACCCTCTCAGTATCCAAACATTGTATCTGAATCTACATTTTCTTTTAAAATTTGCAGAATTTACAAATTAATACTTGTAGCAGTAGGGTAAATATACATCCTCCCTCAATATCCACACTCTAAGAGGTTCAAAAGTCATACAGGCACAAGGTAAGATATTTTCTTTGTACAACCATCTATTTACACAGCTTTTTCCAACACACATGGTTCAGTTCCCAAAGTAACTGCCAAGGTTTGCAAAACAGTGTATTTAAAATACATTTAGCAGCATATAAAAATTAGATAAAAAGGAACAACATTTCGCTTTTAAAAAAGAAAATGTGAGATGATGACAGAAACAAATAACAAATCCATAATAAAAACAGATTAAGATGTATTTCTGTAATGATATTAAGACCACCTAGTCATTACAGAAAGTAGGCAAAACACTAATAAAACATAGCAGTTTATGAGCACTTGAGTTCTAGTCCTGAGCACAGAATATACATAGCTGCACAACTTTGGTCAACGAGGGTTATATGCTAACATTAACACAAATCACACAGCATTTGCTGTTAGCAGGATACAGCCATGTCATCAACAGCTCCCTCCCATCTTTTGTTCACTTCACTTTCCCAAAAAAGACTGCAAGTGACTTTCAGAATCCTGAAAAACTACCTGTTGTAATCAAAGGCTTGTTAGTGGGACCCCATCATCCTCCTGCTACCCTAAAATGCAAACCAGCTAATCATATTTGTGAGTGACATACAGCAGAGCATTTTTGTCTTGTATTCCAGGTTATAATTCTGAGATGATGGTTAGATAAGGCTGATTTCCAGTTAAGGTGTTACCTAAGCACACAAGGTCGGCCATAAAACACAGATATATATGTGACCATTGAGACAAGTGTGTTACCAAGAGGTGATTTTTTTTGTTTGCTTGTTTTCTTAAATACAGTACATACTTTAAGGACAGCAGGTCTATTAGAAGAGTTTACTCTGGTCAGTTCATTCCCATCATCAGTGTTTTACCTAGTGAGCGTGCAGCAAACTGCATAGAGTGCACCTGAAATTCATCAATATATTAATTATCCCCCTAATTTCAGTTACTGGCAAGATCTTCACTTGCATCTCCTGTATCTGAGATCTGTCCATCTATTATATTCCGAGCTTTCCAGATCCTCACAGTCCGGTCACTGAAAGACAAACACACCACAAAGCAGTATTAGAGCTTGATGACTTGGTGGAGCACTGCTGGATAAGGAATTGGCTGGATGGTCACACACAGAGAGTGGTGATCAAGGGCACAATGTCCACCTGGAGACCAGTGACAAGTGGTGTCCCTCAGGGGTCAGTGCTGGCACCAGTGCTGTTTAACATCCTCTGTCCATGTCACTGACAAAGAATCAGTGCACCCTCAGCAAGTTTGCAGATGACACCATCCAGAGGAACCTGGACAGGCTGGAGAGGTGTGCCCAGGCCAACCTCATGACATTCAACAAGGCCAAGTGTAAGGTCCTGCACCTGGGTAGGCACAATCCCAAGCACAAATCCAGGCTGGGTGCTGAATGGCTGAGAGTAGCCCTGAGGAAAAGGACCTGGGAGTCTAGGTTTATGAAAGGCTCAACATGAGCCTGCAGTGTGTGCATGCAGCCCAGACAGCAACTGTGTGCTAGGCTNTCTGCAGCCTGGAGAAGAGAAGGCTTCCAGGAGACCTTAGAGTAGCCTTCCAGTATCTGAAGGGGGCCTACAGGAAGGCTGGGGAGGTACTCTTGACAGGGTCTTGCAATGTCAGGACAAGGGGCAATGGGTTTAAACTGGCAGAGGGGAGATTTAGACTGGATGTTAGGAGGAAGCTGTTTGCAGTGAGGGTGGTGAGACACTGGCACAGGTTGCCCAGGGAGGCTGTGGCTGCTCCCTCCCTGGAGGTGTTCAAAGCCAGGTTGGAGGAGGCCTTGAGTGGGAGGTGTCCCTGCCTATGGCAGGGGGTTGGAACTAGATGATCCTTGAGGTCCCTTCTAACCTTACTATTCTATGATTCTAAATTAAATGAGGCCTAAAACATGCTTCCTTTGCATGACAGGTACCAGTCTATAAGACAAACAAACAAACAAAAAAAAAAAATCACAGAAGCACAAGACCCTACAAAGTCCCTAACCACCTTCCCCCAAACCACCCAAAAAAAAATTTAGAAAAAAAATCCATCAGAACTCCCTGCTGCCTGGTTTCAGGTGAGTGAATGCAGTTTTGTGTATCCCTGAAGGAGAGGCTTTCCCTTTCAGGAGTGAGTGTGTATGCAAGCTGGCTCATCTTTCTAGAAAAATACTGCTAAAACCTTAGAATTAGTTGTGTAGTAGCACAGTCCTGCCTGACAGCTGAACTTGGAATCCACCCTTTGTCAGACTGCTGGGTAAGTTTTGGTAGCAATAAAACCACCCTTTGGGTAACTGCTGCCGTCTCTTTTGCTAGAGTCTCTGTGACAAAAGCACACACATACACAGTGAGCTAAGTGTTCAGAAGCCCAGGAGAGGCAAGCTCTAACTCTGTACCTTTGGCAACAATTATTATTTGCATAACTGCAATATATGTGCAAGTATCACATGCAACAGGTTCTGTAACTCATATTAGCATACATAGCAAGTAAAAGAATTAGTCTCATTAAATAGCATTTTATTCTGTGCAAGAGAAGTTATGAGTTTCTCACAAGCATTGAGCTATGTGACTAGCAAACAGTGACTCATGTATTCCTTTTAATCATCTCAATGAAAAAAAACAAACTAGGAGGCAGCAGTCAGAACAGACTTTAACACACTGTAGAGGTTTTAGGACTTAAGCCTTCACTTCAGTGCAAGATGTCAGAATACCCTAAGTTCTGTAGACCTTCACCACAATGTTACAAGTGTCAATCAAAAGGCTGGTATTTTCTTTCACTGGTAAT
Organism: Eubucco bourcierii; assembly: GCA_013396675.1. Taxonomy (NCBI): domain Eukaryota; kingdom Metazoa; phylum Chordata; class Aves; order Piciformes; family Ramphastidae; genus Eubucco; species Eubucco bourcierii. Next base: position 92,206 of record VWZE01023161.1, read on the forward strand.
AAAGAATATATTTGAGGTGCTTGTATCTTCTAAACTTAATCTTTAGGCAAACAAGAGACAGAAGCTTTGACTTCTCTACTCCTATCAATGCTTCAGAAAATACAAGTGGTCACTACACTTGGAAATCCTGCTTCAACTCGAAGATCTGCTTTCATCTCAGCATTTGGAAACTTCTATGATTGGCATTAGAAGATTAACATGACAGCTTTCACAGTTCCTGTGCTTAGACTACCCCACTGAGCAGGTTCTGCTGCCACCTCCTGCATTTTCTCCAGAAGGAGGTTATTTTTCTTGGTCCGGTACCCCTGAGGTTTCAGGTACTCGAATTTTCCCACTTCACTGAGGAAGCAAATGTTTAAACCACGGTGTTTAAAAGGACAGTACAATGGTTTTGCAAAGTTCCTGCTATACACTGGCACTCAAAAACAAGCAAAACCCCCAAAACATGACCACACACCACAGTTTTAAAAAAAAATTCCTACTGGCCAGGAACAGCTGTAACTAGACCATCCATAAAGACAAGCTGGTAGAGTTCTCAGCTATTGCCAAAATCTCCTTGCTATCCTGCAGATCAGTGGGCTTCAAAGGATTTTGCTCATGCACCCCACCACTAAAAATTTTTTAAGTACACCCCCCACATTCCCCATGTGCATTTGTATTTTCTTCCTGCATTCCAATGGATCATATTGCACATTCCCTGGGCTGCATGCACGTCGCTGAAGAGATCATTACGACAGTGTGCTGGTTTGAGGCTAATTGAAATATTTTAGTAGAGAAAATTACACTCTAGGCTGTGAAAGGAAAACATCATGATGTCTGCTTCACTCATACGCTTGCTGGAGAATTGTTTGGGAACAATAACCAAAACATTAGATAAGTCAGTCTCTGTCTGTCTCTTGCTGGGACAGCAGCTGCTGGGGCGATCTAGCAGCTTCTGGGCTCTGGCTCCTCTGCTGATTAATCCTCACTAACTACTTTTCTTCTAACCCCCCCTGGCTGATCCTCTTAATTCACCTTGCATGTAAGGCAAACCTTGGGGTAAGGTATAGGGGTGGGGAGAAGGTGGAAGGGTGGTTGGGAGCCCCTCCTGGGGTCTCTGATTTCTGGGAGGGGAGTTGTGTTTCTGTATTACCTTTAACTTGTATATTTCCGTAAATATACTGCATATAGTGTACATATATCTGCTGTACATTGTGCTGAGCTGTAAATAGAGCTTCAGTCCTTAACTTCCAGCTGGTTGAGTTCTAGTCTGGGTCATTTTACAAAGTGTGGGGGGGTGGGGAACTCCCAAACCATCACGGACAGGTTGTTAGCATTTAGCAAGCGTGGGGAGACTTGCCCAAATCCCTGTGAAGTGACTTAGACAACTGAAGATCTCCTAAATGCATTTGCATGGACAGAACTCTAGAACGAGCAATGGAAATGAAAGATTGATGGCAAAGAAATACTCACTCTGCTGCTGTGAAAATCTGGCTGGAGTTGGTGCAGATGGCATTTATAGGGCTGTCATGTCCCTTCATCTCCCCAATGGGTGCGAAGGTATCCACATTCCAGAGTTTGAGGGTGCCTCCTCTGCAGCCACTGAGCAGAACTGGGGTGCCAGGTACCAGCCCAAGAGCACACACCCAGTCTTTATGAGCATTAGGAACTTGCTGAAAAAGAAGGCAGAGAAGTTTCACAAAGCTACAAAAACTTCTAGATGAAAAATTCCAAGTTCTGCAGTTGATCTGCTTCACAGTATCACAGTGTCATCAAGGTTGGAAGAGACCTCAAAGATCATCAAGTCCAACCCATCACCACAGACCTCAAGACCAGACCATGGCACCAAGTGCCACGTCCAAACCCACCTTGAACACCTCCAGGGACAGTGACTCCACCACCTCCCTGGGCAGCCCATTCCAGTAGCCAATGACTCTCTCAGTCAAGAACTTTCTCCTCACCTCCAGCCTAAATTTCCCCTGGTGTAGCCTGAGACTGTGTCCTCTTGTTCTGGTGCTGCTTGCCTGAGAGAAAAAAGCAACCTCCTCCTGGCTACAACCCCCCTTCAGGTAGTTGTAGACAGCAATGAGGTCTCCCCTGAGCCTCCTCTTCTCCAGGCTAAACAATCCCAGCTCCCTCAGCCTCTCTCCATAGGGTTGTGCTCAAGGCCTCCCAGCAGCCTCGTTGCCCTTCTCTGGACACGCTCAAGCACCTCAATGTCCTTCTTAAATTGAGGG
>VWZE01023161.1:104079-202800 GCA_013396675.1 Eubucco bourcierii
TCCAGGAGACCTGATAGTAGCCTTCCAGTACCTGAACGGGACCTACAGGAAGGCTGGGGAGGGATTATTGACAAGGTCTTGCAATGACAGGACAAGGGGCAATGGGTTTAAAGTGGCAGAGGGGAGATTTATTCTGGATGTTAGAAGGAAGTTGTTTGCAGTGAGGGTGGTGAGGCACTGGCACAGGTTGCCCAGGGAGGTTGTGGCTGCTCCCTCCCTGGAGGTGTTCAGTGCCAGGCTGGATGAGGTCTTGAGTGAGCTGTGCTAGTGGGAGGTGTCCCTGCCTATGGCAGGGGGTGGAACTAGATGATCCTTGAGGTCCCTTCCAACCTTACCATTCTATGATTCTATGATTCTATTTTGCATACTGTTTAAAAACAAACCTATCTACCTGAGCAAAGTGCCAGTTATAAATAGTGAACATGTGATAAAACACTACAGGCATAGAATCATAGAATGATAGAATGGTAAGGTTGGAAGGGTACAGGTTACTCAAGGCCTCATCACACCATACATTACCCATACCACGTGGACTTAGTTTGAACACACATGGAAAGCTTACAAACTCAGAAAATAGTGTACTTAAATAACACAACACAGTCTAACTCAATTAGATTAAATTTACCTAAAGTTAAGACTCATTTAAAGTCTTGGCATTTGAGGTTTAGCATACTTACGTCAATGTCCGAATACACTTAGCAGAATCTCTGATGTCCCACACCTTGATATAAGAGGTTGAGACTGTGAAGACCAGGCTAGTGTAGTTGCAATATTTTATAGAAACAACATTATTTGGATGACCTCCTAGAGACATAATCTCTTGTCCAGTTACCAGGTTCCAGACTTTGCAGGTGCGATCTAAATAAAAGACAAACAATAAAGATGAAAAATTAATAAAATCCTCACCCAAACAGAAGATTAATGTTTTCCAAAATGCAGTCATTTAAAGCATTACATTAATTCATTCATGCTCACAGATCATTCCATGTAGGTATGGACTGCAGAAAAATAACCTAATTAAACAGGTCTTAGAGAATACACAGGGAGATCATTGACCATCACCAAAACTAAGCAAGGTTAATCATTAACTATTGTGTGTGTTAGCTCCCATAGTATTTTAAAAGAATAAAATTCTATCTCAAGGAAAGTGAAGACACAGGTTGCAGGCTGTAAATGTGGATGATGACAGACCAAGAGAACCACAGTTTTTAGCTCAAGACCAGAGTTTAGGAGCAGCCAAAGATATGCTAATTGCCACCTCTATACCTAACTTAAGGTTATTACTTAGCATTGCAGATTATGCTGCATACGCTGTTAGGATTGGTTCCAGTGTAACACTTGACAAATGTTAGTGTTATTATTTACAGTTACTTATTCCACTAAACAGCCAAATAGTACACAAGGAAATTAAAACCTTCTATTACTATAAATCTTTCTTCATCTTACGTTGCAAAATAGATCCTCATAATTTTCCACTGTCTTTACATCACTAAACACAATGAGAATGTCACACTACCCCAAGTTATCAGAACAACCTCTGTAGGCAACATGGGTGCATGGAACTTTCCCAACCTTTAGATCCAGTGAAGAGAAGGTCATCAGTTGCATCAACACAAAGCACAGCCTTAGCGTGCCCTTCAGCTGTATAGATACACTGAAGCGGGGATGATCGGACGCATTTTGAAGCAGGGAATGGGTTAATTACCCCCCTAAAGGGAAGAGAAGAATGTGAGTTTGGCATAGCAATAGACACAGATAAAATTAATTTACTTAAATGTAGGGAAAGAAGTTAACCTAGTGTTCTTATGTGTGTGGGGAAAGCAGCTGAATACCTATAAACTATGTAAGGATTTTTAGTACTTAGCTTTAGCAAGTGTCAACACTGGACTATCAGTTAAAGGAAATCACATACAAAAGCAAAGAAAACAAATGCTGGGTACATGTTAAAGTCACTCTAATGCTGAAAAAAACCAGGGTGCTTAAGGCTCCTGAATGCCCAGAGCCAACCTTAAGACAACAAATTGTATAAAGATACCTTAATCTAAACAGGACTTCTGAAAAATGGAGCAAACGATGTACACTGCCAGTTCTAAACTCAACAGGTATTTCACATCAACCACCTTCTATGGGCAGACTTGGAGAACTGCAGTTAACTTGTGTGCTTGAAAAAGGTTCCTTTCAGTACCCTGTACCCAATGCCATACTTCTACTCAAATGGCTAAAAGGGAGTATGGTTGGAGTGCAGAAACCTGAGAGGAATCTTCCTGGGAACTCGTAGCCAGTTCTGTGGTACTGCCAAATGATTGTAACTTAGTCTGAGAAAACTCAACAGTTCAACACCAAACAATTATTTAGCACTTTAAAATCTCATGAGTGCAACTGCATACACACACAGACCCCCACTGACTTTAGAAATGTAGAAAAAAACTCAAGATAATGCCCATAAACATGCAAAACAACTGTGTGACCTGACCAGCTTGAGCTAAGCCTTGCTGTCATCCTCTTCTGGGATTATACACAACTCCAAGAAAAAGGAACTAAACAATAGCCCTATCTCACAAAACAGAGTGTGAGATGGTCTAGGAAAATGTAAAAAATCTGTTATATTGCCAGAAGCTTGATACAGGAACAAAGTCCTTCCTGGTACTAACTTGGTGATGGTTGCCTGTTTTTTCTAGTGCAGTCTTTTAAATTACTGTTTCATACATTTGTCATAGAATGGTAAGGTTGGAAGGGACCTCAAGGATCATCTAGTTCCAACTCCCTGCCATAGGCAGGGACACCTCCCACTAGTACAGCTCACTCAAGGCCTCGTGCTCAGGACATCATTCACCAACTCATTATTCCTCCACAATCCTTTAATAGATTTTGCTTTTTTCCCCTAACATTATTATTGCCTTAAATTGCTGTTCATTTCCTCGTGTTGGAAAGATGTTCACCTTTCAGTCTGCACCTTTTTAGGTTTTCAAGAAGGCATGAACAACTTAACAATTTTAGGTCTCCATGCTTTTGTTTTCCAAAAAATCAGACAAAACTGATGTGATTTTCTCCACAGTATTCCCCAGTGGATCATGCTGCCTCCAGGCTGGAGTTAGACCTACAGCTGTTCTCACCTACTTGTTCTCGACAAGCCATGTAAAATACACATCCTTGAGCTATTTATGTGCAGTGTTCTAAAATCCATAGACTAAAAAAGTTCTACAACTGCTACAGTGATCAAAAGGACACCATCACGTTATTGTCTGACTATCCTTCTCTTGATAAACTAAATTTTTCACTAAGTACCAAAATCCTAAGCCACAGTTTAGGAACATGAATGGAGACATTTCTTCCATTTCTCAAGCCACTAAGGATACCATCATAAGATCACAATAAAAACACTGTTCATTCTTATTTACACTGGGATATACTTTTTAGTGACATAAACATACAAGTGAACAAGAACAGAAAGAAGCATAAAAAAAACCTAAACCAATGCCTGCTCCTGTTTTTTTTTTCTTTAAGGAAAACAAAGAGAATGAGTATGTCTAAGAAAAGCTTTATACCAGAAAAAAAATATTACATGCTCAACAACAAACACCATCAAAAAAGGTGAGGAGAAGACATGCTTGATCATAATTTCAGATTTTTACACTTCTGGTAAAAGCAGAAGAGATACAGTGTACAAGTATCAGGAAAACTCATGCAGCAAAATGAAATCTCTTGAGAACTGGAATAACTTCAGTGAGAGATGCCAAGAAAACAGAAAAGAGAAAGAGGTAAGTACCTGTGTACCTCCGACAGAGAGGAATCACTTTCATCAGACCTACAATCAACAGTGGTGGAATTGTGAGGAGAAAGAATATAGGTATCAGCAAATTAAAGCCTCCATATGAAAGAACAAACTACAGCATGGCCAACTGAGAACAGCAATGCAAATCCACATCCAATATGCAGCATTGCTAAGGGTATACTTCAGACCTGTGACAATACAGGTTGTCTCAGCCAAGGAAGTTGAGTAACCCCAGCTAAGCCATTTCTCATTTCTCCAATAATTTTACAGAAGGCAACTAAGCAAAAGGTGAAGATGGATGCATAATTTAACCCTCATTAAATAATGCTTGCTGAAAATATGAAAAGGAAAGGAAATTCTGAAAATCAATGCCTGCTAAGTGTAGAGGAAGCATGGAAAATGTTAAGCATAAAAATACAAATATTAAACATATCGATAGCCCATTGGAACAAGACCACCAATTTGAAAACAATCCTGAGTTCAAATGCCTTCAGTTCTTGTTTGCAGTTTTTGTTTCTAAGAAACAAGAAAAATTACACACACAAACTCAGATGAACACCTGCAGTAGGTCTTAAGATATCCTTCATTTCCAGCTCAAATCGAACAGATGCTGTTGTTTCAATTGACTTCAAAGTCAGTCCAGAGAAAAGTGAAAGTTAGGCAGGAGTGATCAATAAGATATAAGTAACAGGGAAGATAGAGGTTACAAGCACAGTTAGACTACTGAAAGCCTTGTTTGGCATGTGGTGACTGCAGACCACTGGGGGAAAAAACAAAACAATAAAAAACCCAACCAAACCAAAAATGTACACAACAAAACCACCCTAAGTTTTACAAAGAATAAACCAAAAGAAAACACATTAGTGTGAGCAGACAAGAGCAGTTCCTCATCTTGCTACAGTCAGAAGTAGAGGTCTATTCCAAGTTTAAGCTGCAATTCCTAAGCACTGCATAGCACTAGTACACCAGTACTGAAACCTATAAAGATTCTGTGCAAGCCCACAGAGTTTGGACTAAGGCTCCTAACAGACATCTAATGTGAGTAAACTGAGCTCTACTAAACAAGGTATGACTGCCATCTGCTTCTCCAGATCACCTCCTAAAGTCAGTCTGTTCAATAACTTGGAAAACCCCATAACAATGACTTTCTGGTCATTTCAACACTCCATCCTCCAGAGTGCCATTGTGACAGCACTTTCAGAACAGCTAGAGTAACCAAATAACTGTCAAAAGCACTACTTCCTAAATAGTCAGCTAATTCCTACTTTCACATGTAAACATGCACACAAATACAGAGACATCTAAGAGTTCTACCATACTTTTCTATTTTGGGTTTAAAACTACATATAGAAGACAAGCCTAGGAAACAGGAAACGAGGTTCAGCAGGAAATTGCTTTTCTTGATTTTTTTTTTTTCCACAATGGTTCCAAAGTGGGTTAAAAAAAATTTTTATTTGAGAACTACACCAAACCACTAGAAATATCCTCTCTGGTCTCGCAGAAGGGATAAACACCTAACAAATACTACACTGATAAGTTGAGCAGACTTTGCAATTCTTTTGTTGGGGGCTGAGGCTTCCCTCTGTGACTTACTTATCCTGCTGAACTGATGTGTTTCCCTGAGAAACAGTAAGACGACTAAAAACATTCATTTCATTACGGGGTCGGCTTGGTGGGGAAGTAGGAGGTGACAGACTAGCCTCTGGGGCTCCAGAATCTGAGCTACAAGAAAAAAAGAACATCTTCTTTAACAGGTTATGAATAGTTAGAAGAGTTAAATGCAACATGGCTCAAGTATTAGATGCTCTTTTCTTAAGTGAAAAAAATAAAATAATGCTAGCTACTGATGTTCCCCAGAGAAGATAAACTTAAGACCACAAACTGCTGTGGAGTACAAGGTGGCACAACATTCAGAGTTTACATGCTAACAGTATGCAGAAAACACACATGTAAAATGAAGAATTTTTTATAAAACCGCAGTTTCTTAGAGAAATCAGTGACTTACATTTAAAAAAAAAAAAAAAAAAGTCTTTTGCAAATGTTCTGAAGGACATTTTCTCAACAGCTCTGCTCCTGAGTTATTTTGTACCAAAAAAATACAATTCTGGGGAAAAAACCAAAACAAAGCAAACAGAAAAACCCCCACGCAGAAGATGCACAGTGAAAAAAAAATACATAAATGGCAACAATAAGAACTGTCCTAGAAGAAATATAAAAATACAGATTTTTCATAAATAAATAGATTTAGAAGAATCTCACAGTTTTTGTTCTTTCGCCTTTGTCTTCTCCATTGTTTTCTCGTAGGCTTTTCTCTTTGCTAAAGGTGAAGGTTCAGGTATCTTCTTCTCTGACAGAGATGGCTGTCTAGAACTAAAACAAGAGGAATCTTACTTTAAAGACCTTTACAAAATTGCTCTTCTGATGTTAGCTGTAACTCTCCATTTCAGAATATGCTTCATCTCTTATTGCCTCTTTTGAATCTACAGACTTTTTTTCCCTCACATTTTAATGTGGAAACACAACTGAGTTTATTAATTTCTACAGTTTATAAACATATGAAGAGTCAGATACTGAATATGCAAAGGAGATCTACTAATTAAATAACAAAAGTGACTGACTAAAAGAAATACAGCAGAGTATGAATCTCCAATTAAGATCATTGAGGGAATAGGTCTGATTAAGATCTAAAATTTCTTATTCCACAACTACAATAGACTACTCACAGACATGAACAGAGAAATCGGAGCAATTGAATATGAATTAAACTTTGCATTAACATAGCCATGTTTCAAGATGAAATTCAAAATTAGGCAATGAGAAGATGTATTTTCCATTGATACTCTATTACAAGTAGAATCATTGCTTCTCATTATCCCCTCTTGCCCTCCTCCCTGTTTTCCATCCATCCTGTATCTCTCAAGGTCTTTCCCTAAAACAATTCCAGTTCACTCGCTGTGGTCTTTCTCCCAGTCCTTTACTCCCCATTAAAAACAGTGAAAAGATCATTTGGGTGTCAGCATTATTTCACCATAGTCAGATAAAATAAGGGAATGGTTTCCACTCTTCTGAACTATTTCTAACCAGCTGGGCAATCAGAAAAGCAACATTTGCTTAGTTTATCCTTTTATTTTTTTTCCCTCATGTATTTAGAAGCTGTTTCTATTAACATAAGGACTGGAAACACCTGTCAAAAGAGGCAGATTCTGAAAGTGCATTTATGCCACAAACTTTATTAGATAGAATAAGTTCAGCTGGTAGGCCACCTGCCTGACACTAAGTAGCATCTGGTTTCAGAGCTTTACAAGTCCTGGATATATGTACCTACAACTTTATGCAGGAAAAAAGCAGTACAAGTTGCCCTTGGGAGGAAGTCTGTGACACATAAAAATCCATCTGGAGACTGAGGTGCTGAATAACATGATTTAACAAGGACAACACAATCAGCTGCTTAACTCAATTGGTTGAGGCTGACTGTCTCAAACAATCACATGCATGCAAAACACAAGCCCTAATTGGAAGGTAGAGGTTGTACCTGTAGGACCTAGTGCCAAGAGTTTTATGCAGACCCTAGAGTGTTCCCAAGGCCTTCAAGAGACAAGAAAAGGAGGATGAGTGACAACCTATCTAGTTTTGCACAAAAGCCTAGCAGTTAAAATACACAAGAGGGAAACAGAGGATTTGGTTGTCTCAGACCAAAGTACCTATTTCTCTGCAGGGCTCCCTCACCTCTAGGTATAATCTGCAAAGAAAAGAGGGGGATGCTGGACCAATATAAATGCAGAAGCCCTGGTGTCACGAGGCAAATTACAGTATCAGCCTGGTGGCTAGATCTTCCAGTGAGATGATAAACCTGGGTCATAGTTCTCACTGCCATGATTACCTGTGTATCTACTGTGGAGCTACCAGATTAAATAAATCCAAACAGAAACCTCTGCCTCACACTCAGATAGTGAGTCTGCTCCCTCCTGTTCACTCTCTACCTTCCCTTTGGGTCTTTCATTTTTGACTCCACAGTGGCACATTCTCAGAAGAAGGTATAAAGACTGTGGTAATATTACTAATTGCTTTTTAAAACCTGACAATAGATATGTGTCATTCTTGTTGGAACGAATTTCATAAGCATAGATGGAAAAATCAGGTGCATGATATTAACAACCTGAATGAAAAGGAGCAAGACACTTCACTAGAGGTTTCTGGTGACTTTTTAGATTTCCCAGGATGTTAGAGACATTTGAACAGAGCTGCCACAGTAGACCAGTCTGCTTTGAAGAGGCTGCTGTAGGTAAGTTGGATAAAGAACAACACCACTAGGACCTATAAGAACAGAATTCCAACCAAATAAATATTTGGGTGCTCCTCTGAATGATCAAACATCTGAGAAAACTGAACTGCCTCTGGAGGAGAGATTTTCACTTATAGCCAAACATCTACATTTATATCTAAGCATATACTAATTCTGTTGTTTCCAGAAAATGCACATTTTGGATGATTGTTACTGCTTCTACTACATGGAGTGGGTCCAGAGGAGGGCCACAAAGATGATCAGAGGACTGGAGCAGCTCTGCTATGAGGACAAGCTGAGAGAGTTGGGGTTCTTCAGCCTTGGAGAAGACAAGGCTTTGAGGGGACCTGATAATATCCTTCCAGTATCTGAAGGGGGCCTACAGGAAGGCTGGGGAGGGATTATTTACAAGGCCCTGCAACGACAGGACAAGGGGCAATGTGTTTAAACTGGCAGAGGGAAGATTTAGACTGGATGTTAGGAGGAAGTTCTTTCCAGTGAGGGTGGTGAGACACTGGAACAGGTTGCCCAGGGAGGTTGTGGCTGCTCCCTCCCTGGAGGTGTTCAAGGCCAGGTTGGAGGAAGCCTTGAGTGAACTGTACTAGTGGGAGGTGTCCCTGCCTATGGCAGGGGGCTGGAACCAGATGATCCTTGAGGTCCTTTCCAACCTTACCATTCTATGATTCTTGACTGCCACTTAAGTGGTACTGTGCTCGTTTGAGGCTAATTGGAATATTTTAATAGAGAAAATTACGCTATAGGTTGTGAAAAGAAAACATGGTGATGTCTACTTCATTCAAATGCTTGCTGAGATTGTTTGGGAAAAATAAAACATTAGATAAGTCAGTCTCAGTCTGTCTCTCTCTGGGGTCACAGCACAGTGTCTGGGGCGGTCTAGTTCCTGGCTCCTCTTTGCTGATTAATCTTCACTAACCACTTTTCTTCTAACCCTGGCCGATCTTCCTAATTCACCTTGTAAGGCAAACCTTGGGGTAAGGTACAGGGGTGGGGAGAAGGTGGGAGGGTGGTTGGGAGCCCCTCCTGGGGTCTCTGATTTCTGGGAGGGGAGTTGTGTTTCTGTATTACCTTTAACTTGTCTATTTCTCTAACTATTCCTGTCTATAGTGTATATCTCTGCTTGTACATTGTGCTGAGCTGTAAATAGAGCTTCAGTCCTTAACTTCCAGCTGGCTGAGTTCTAGTCTGGGTCATTTTACAAAGGGTAGGGGGCAGGGAACTCCCAAACCGTCACAGGTACAAAGGAGATAACGTTCATTGCAGGTGAGAACACATTCTTCTCTGAAAGAATGTCTTTCATTAAAAGAGGTATGATGGCACTACAGGCCCACAGGATGGTCAGATGGCTCAAACACACACCCTTTCTTCAGTGGTGTCCAGCAAAACAGCAATACTGAATTCTCATTTTGAGAAGGCATCACAGCTACAGCAAGGAAGCGATTGCAGATTGATAGTGGGAATGTTTTTTACTACTCATTTACCAGCACATGATAAATAGCAAACCACAATATCTGCAAGGCCTACTGATGACTGAATTGATTTATTGACAGCGTGTAGCTAACATTCACACAACAGTTATTAGAATTTCTTGTTTTGTCTCATTGCTGGCTCACTTTCACAAATAGAGACCATTTGAGAAGATGAAGTGAGGCAGAAGGTGGTATTACCTGAATCCTGGATGCCAGGTCATAGCACTTGATGTTTTAAATCTTGAAGCTTCAAAAGTCTGTGGTGATCTCACACTAACTGCAGAAAGCAGTGAGCTTCTTCACCTATACTAACCCCCAAGAGCATTCTTTTCAAGCAGATTCTACTTGTGAAATGCGCCGAAGCCATGAGCATGGGTTAATAATTGCTATCAGCAGTGTTTTGCTGTTTGTGATTGCCACCTCAAGCACATGCTAGAAATACACTGTAAAAATAGCACGTTGCAAATGTATATTAGGTAGAAACTGCTGTAAACACATTATGCAAATAGGACAGACAGATAGTGAAAAATGTCTAATTCCAGAATCTGCAACATGAATATAGCTATGGGACAGTTTTTTCACATCACTGAGTGTGACAAGTGCATTCAGTTTATGCATGACTGTGCAATATAGGAGCTAGCACCTAAAAAGCCAAGAAAAGGATCTCTAGCAGTGAATGACTGTCACAAACTGTGACATTGGTAGATGTAGAAAGAGCAGCAACAGTAAGTAAAAAAGGGAAAGTGTGTGTTAGAGAGACATGTTGGTTCCAATTTATACTTTTTTCCACTGTTTCTATTTGGCATCAAGTTAGACTTTCAGTAAGTAAAACTGTTCTAAGTGCAACTTGCAGGGAACAAGACAGGTGCCTGAGGACTGGAGGAAAACCAACATCAGTCCAGTCTTAAAAAGGGCAAGTAGGACTTAGGTAACTATAGACTAGTCAGCCTCAACTCCATCCCTGGAAAGGTGATGGAGCAGCTTATCCTCAGTGCTGTCTCTAGGCATATCAAGAATGTCAATGGGAGCCATCAATAGTTTTACCAATTGGAAGTCATGGTTAACCAACCTTATTTCCTCCTAAAAGGATATCAGATAGAGAGATGATGGTAGTACACTAGATGTGGTTTATCTCAATTTCAGGAAAGCATTTGACACTATCACTCACAGCATCCTTGCAACTAAACTGTGGCAGTGCGGTCTGGATGATTGGGTAGCGAGGTGGATTGGGAACTGGTTGAAAGAAACAAGTCAGAAAGTTGTGGTCAATGGGCATCTAGTTGGAGGCATATACCTAGTGGAGTCCTTCAGAATTTGGTACTGAGATCAGTGCTAATCAATAACCTGGGTGAGGGAACAGAGTGCACTGTCAGCAAGTCTGTTGACAAGACAAAACTAGGAGGAGTGGCTGACACATCTGAAGGCTGTGCTGCAATTCAGCATGGACAGGTTGGGGAGTAAGGTGAGGCCAAATTTAATAAAATACAAGGGCAAGTCTAGAGTCTTTCAGGAGAGCAACATAGAGGAAAAGGACCTGGGGGGTCCTGGTGGACAGAAAGACGACCAGAGCCAAAAAGGCCAATGGCATCCTGGGGTGTATCAGAAAGGGTGTGGTTAGTAGATCAAGAGAGGTTCTCCTCTGCCTATACTCTGTCCCAGCGAGGCTGCATCTGGAATGTGTGTCCAGTTCTGGGCCTCTCGGTTCAAGGAGGACAAAGAACTGCTTGAAAGAGTCCAGAGCAGAGCCACAAAGCTGATTAAGGGAGTGGAACACATTCCTTATGAGGAAAGGTTGAGGGAGCTGGGGCTCTTTAGTGTGAGGAAGAAGAGACTGAGGGATGATCTCATTCATATTTATAAATATGTGAAGGGCAAGTGCTGGAAGGATGGAGACAGGCTCTTCTCAGTGATATCCAATGATAAAACAAGGGGTAACAGGTGCAAGATAGAGCACAGGAGGTTCCATGTAAACATAAGGAAAAACTTTTTCACTATGAGAGTGCCAGAGTACTGGCTGCCCACAGAGGTTGTAAAGCCTCCTCTGAAGATGTTCATAACCCACCTGGATGCGTTCCTGTCTGCCTTGCCCTACATGATCATACCTTGGCAGTGGGGTTGGACTTCAGCTGTGAAGGTCCCTTCCAACCCCTAGCATTCTGCAACAGGACTTACAATGATTCTTTCAATTTCACACTTGCATACTCTGTTACTATATAAACTTCACTTTAAGCATGGTTCGTGCAAGTGACTCGTAGGGATTTTACCTAACAGTTAGGACTGTATACAGATATTATTGCTACATTATATAAAGCTTTGGGGTTGGAGGTTTTGGGGTGGTTTTGTTTTGGGGTTTTTTTGGTTGTTGATTTGTTTTTTTGTTGCTTTTTTGTTTTGGTTTGGTTTTTGTTTTGTTTTGTTGGTTTTGTTTGGGTTTGTTTTGGGGTTTTGTTTGTTTCATTGTTTGTTTTTTTTTTTAGTTCAGTCTCTGTTCTAAGCAGATTCTAACTACCTCCTTAGAATGTGCATTCCCAACAGCACAAATGCAGCAGAGGTACTGGATGAATTTTTCCCACTACTTAGAAACAAGGCTACTATAACTTTACTATTACAAAGCAACTCAACAGAACTTAAATCTTTCGTAACACATTCTTTAAAACAGTGCATTGATAGCTTCTGAAGAGGTGATGGTAGAAAAGAAGGAGTATTAATCAGCAAGATTCAGGTATATCAACCTCCTTTGTAAAGTTAAAATAATAGATGACAAGAAATTTGTAACATGCATTTCTTTCCAAAAGCAAAGGATAATTAGTATGGCATGGCCAAACTTACATGCTGCCTATCTTAGGAGGTAAGCCAGATGATGGGGAAATAAACTCTCTGTCCCTAGCAGAAGTGTCATTTGTGTCAGCAGCCATCCCACTTTCTTGTATTTCTGCAACTGATGCAAGAGGGCCAGCCAAAGTAGAGTCTGCAGCACTAATGTCAGAGACCACATCACTGCTGTCTGCATATAGCAATTCCATCTGAGTAGTGGTCCTCCGGCGGGCCTGAAAACAAATGAAAACCAAGCTGTGGCTTAAACATTTCATGTTACATGTCAACAGCTCTACATGTAATCTTAGCAATGGATAGTAGTTGACATCCACTTCAATTTTCTTGGCAACTGCCTTTGGAAACTAAATCGGAGAGCTCACCTCTATCCTTCAGAAACATTTGATAGGACACAAGTCAAACTGAACACCATGAAATACTGATTTGACAATGGGTTTCCAAAGGTATCCTTTCAATCAACTACAAGTGCCCACCAGTACTACAGGAGTACACTACAACATCCCTGTGACAGGACAAGGAGCAATGGATATAATCTGCAGCACAGGAGGTTCCACCTCAAAGGGAAACTTCTTTACTGTAAGAGTCACAGAGCACTGAAATGGGCTCCCCAGAGAGGCTGTGGAGTCTCCTTCTCTGGAGACTTTCAAGGCTCACTCAGATGTGTTCT
The DNA here is from genome assembly GCA_013396675.1 of Eubucco bourcierii. Lineage (NCBI taxonomy): Eukaryota > Metazoa > Chordata > Aves > Piciformes > Ramphastidae > Eubucco > Eubucco bourcierii. The sequence goes on from VWZE01023161.1 coordinate 117,120, forward strand.
TCTGTGACCTAAGCTAGATTGTATGGTCCTGCTCTGGCAGGGGGGTTAGACTCAATGATCTCTTCAGGTCCCTTCCAACCCCTAACATCCTGTGATTACTCTCCTAAAGTTTATACAAATGGAATGTTGTAAATCAGAAAGAAATAAAGCAAAGCATGAATTCTTAAGACTGCTGCTGTTATAAAAACAGCATTTTCTGTTATAAAAACTCTACTTCTTAATGTCACTTCTCAAGTAGTTTAGGTTAACATGAATTAACATTCACTCAGCATTCCATCAATTTGTAAACAACATAAAACCTCACAGAAGAGCCAAGCTTCGTGCAAGCTTTGTAAAAGCTTATGGTACTTGTTAGGCATAAAAATGCAGTGAAATTAAGCCCTGTTTCTCAGGTAAAGAAAGGTCCCTGAAGACCCAGTCTGAGCATAGCCATTACAAAAATCACCTTTATCCTATATCAACATTTCCAGACCAAAATCACCTGACCAAAGAGCTGCACCCCAATGAACTCTACCAATAATGCAACAGCCAACATCAATATATTCTTTCAAAGACAAACACAGATAGAGTGGAGGCTAAGCTTCTATTTCCTTTGCAAACTTGGTTTATGCTCCTGTGACCACAGAAGCACAACCATGATCAGTGCACACATTTTCAGTTTCCACTGTCATTAACATTAAACTGCAGCCAGCCCAGATACATATCTCCAATCCCAATGTAATCAAGAACCAGGAGGTCAAACTTCTATTTATTTTATAAACTTCCCTTACATTTATGACCATGGTCATAGAAAATTGCAAGCAATAAGCATGTTCACTTCTCACTGGCATTAACATTTAACTGCAGCCTAACAAGAACCTCCAAATCTACTCTGCTTTGGATTGCCAGTAATCAGAAGAACAGAATTCATTCTGAAACCATAAAAACTCAACCACAAATTGTTTAAAATGCACATTTGTACCACTGCTTCTCAGAGAGGAGCATCACACAGCTGCACCACTTCACCTTCTGCATGTCTTCATTAATGTTTCTAGAACAAAGAACGAACATTCCTACCTTGCTTTTGGGTTTGACTTCACCACAAAGTTTCAAAAGATCTGAAGATAATGAACTAAAAGAAAAATTGTATCACAGTTAGATCAAACATTCGTTTCCCAGAATGTACATTTTTATGATACTTCTGTCTACTGAAATGGTGGACAAAGGGACACAAAATAATATCAGAGGTATCTTCCAGTAGAGACACGATGCTACAAAAAGAGAAAGCAACAGTAATTTACACAGCAATAGATCCAGCTACATGTTAACAAAGGTTGCTCACCTTCCTTCCATCCCAGGACTATGCAATGGGGCATCTTCATCACTACTATCTTCCAAATTTTCTACAAAATTTCCAAAAGACTAATGTTAGCCTGGCATGCACAACAAGATATAAACATATTAAGGGCTGTATAAAGCAGCTCAGACAATGCTGAATGTAGATGAACAGCACACAAGGCAGGGGACTTCAAACTATCTTGACTAATTGCTAGGCAGCCCTCATCAAAAGAAATCATATATCTAAGTATACTGTGCTAAATGTGGTAGTATTTATTGTAGCAGAGCAACAGGGATAACAGAAAATCAGAAATAAATTCTAGAAGGAAATTTGGAATTAAAAAAGACAAAGATATCTGAAAAAGCCCACAGATAAAGTAAAGGAAATTAACTGTAAGACACAGGAGGGGTAGGGTACAAATCAAAGGGCAGCAAGGTTGTCCCTTCACCCTCTTTTTTTTTTTTTTATATTTATTGCTCCAAGACAGACCCAGCCTGATTATAATGAAAAAATAATAATAAAAAAAAAAAACAACCAAAAAAAACCACCACACCAACACCTACCTACCTACCTAGTTAGAACGGCACAATTTGGGCTGACAAGAAGCAAGCACTTTTAGTATACAAGCATTTAGCTTTCAAAAGTGGATGATGCCACCATTTAAAACTAAAGAATTCCTTCCTAAAAAGCAATTAATTGTACTGAAGTTAATGCTAAAATGCACTTGTTTGGTGGAAAAGCTGGTAAAGTAAAATGGGTACACAAAAGCTGTCCACAAAAGACAAAAAGAGCATGCATGCCACATTGACACACTCCCAAAATCGGATGAACATATCTGCATGCAAATGGTATAAAACACTAATCTGATACAACCTGTTTAGGGCACCTACATCATCAGTTTCAAATCATTAGGAGATTAAAACCCCTAATTTGAATGTTATACTAATAATATATTTTAGCATAATTGAAGAATATAGGTAATACATTCCTGTAAGTACACTCCATTATTAATAGAATCATGGCATTTTAAGGGTTAAATAACCTTCAATTACATTCCATTACATATTCACTTTATTACTAAAGATGTTTTCATTTATGCCAGAATGGTAATATCATTTGTAACACATGGATAGTGGACAATTAGTATCCATACATGGACAAACCTGTTTTAACTTATGTTCTAAGTGCAATTTCATGTTTTGGAGAAAGGAAAGAAAGATGGATCCCCTGCAAGGTGGGCAAATCAGCACCCCTAGAGGTGTTTAAAAGACACTCATACGTGGTGCTAAGGAACATGATGGGTCAGTGCTGGGAACAGTGCTGTTTAACATATTTGTCAGTGACATGGACACAGGAATCTGTGCACTCTCAACAAGTATGCAGATAGCACCCAGTTGTGTGGCACAGTCAACTTGCTAGAGGGCAGGGATCCATCCAGAGGGACCTGCACAGGCTGCAGAGGTGGGTCCAGGCCAATCTCATGAAAATTCAACAAGGCCAAGTGTAAGGTCCTGCACCTGGCTAGGCACAATCCCAAGCACAAGTCCAGGCCGGGTGGTGAATGGCTGGAGAGCAGCCCTGAGGAAAAGGACCTGAGGGTCTGGGTTGATGAAAAGCTCAACATGGGCTAGCAGTGTGCACATGCAGCCCAGACAGCAACCGAGTGCTGGGCTGCATCAAGAGCAGTGTGGGCAGCAGGGCAAGGGAGGGGATTCTACCCCTTTACTCTGCTCTCGTCAGACCCCATCAGGAGTGTTGTGTGCAGTTCTGGAGTCCCCAGCACAGGAAGGGCATGGAAGTGTTGGAGTGGGTCCAGAGGAGGTCATGAAGATGCTCAGAGGTCTGCAGCAGCTCTATGAGGACACACTGAGAGAGTTGGGGTTCTGCAGCCTGAAGAAGAGAAGGCTTCCAGGAGACCTTATAGTAGCCTTCCAGTATCTGAAGGGGGCCGACAGGAGGGCTGGGGAGGGACTATCGACAAGGTCTTGCAACGACAGGACAAGGGGCAATGGGTTTAAACTGGCAGAGGGGAGATTTAGACTGGATGTTAGGAGGAATTTCTTTACAGTGAGGGTGGTGAGGTACTGGCACAGGTTGCCCAGAGAGGCTGTGGCTGCTCCCTCCCTGGAGGTGTTCAAGGCCAGGCTAGACGAGGCCTTGAGTGAGCTGTACTAGTAGGAGGTGTCCCTGCCTACGGCAGGGGGTTGGAACTAGATGATCCTTGAGGTCCCTTCCAACCTTACCATTCTATGATTTAGCACCAGATGTGGTAGTGTTAGATAATGGTTGGACTTGATCTTAAAAGTCTTTTCTAATCAAAGTGATTCTATGTATGGTCTCCAGTTTCATCCTGGAAGGAACTGAGAGGAAAATGTTGCCTTCTTATGTATGGTCTGTCTATTAGAAGAAATCCTGAAAGAGTCAAAACATCAATCTAGCACCACCATCAAGAACAGACTTCAGAGGTACTCAACTGCTTTATTAGAATCACAGAATTGTAAGGTTGGAAGGGACTTCTTTATCCCAACTTTCAAAGTGTCTTGCTTTGGTTTATTACAGTCTCAAGCTGTGCCAGGAGAAGTTTAGGCTGGAGGTGAGGAGAAAGTTCTTGCCTGAGAGTGTCATTGACTGCTGGAATGGGCTGCCCAGGGAGGTGGTGGAGTCACCGTCCCTGAAGATGTTCAAGGCAGGTTTGGATGTGGCACTTGGTGCCATGGTCTGGTCTTGAGGTCTGTGGTATCGGGTTGGACCTGATGACCTTTGAGGTCTCTTCCAACTTCGGTGATACTGTGATACTTCACAAGAGTAGATGGGCTAGCAAATGGCAGAAGGCTCATCCACACACAAGGACAAGTACACACTGAAAACCCATTCTCAGGGTGAAAACTCAAGGATGTGATGTGTTTTGCTTCAGACTGAACTCTTTTCTTAAGTTGTGCATGTAAGTGCACAGCTTCAGTGAAGAATGCCCAAACTTCTTCAAGCCAAGTGTATTCAAAGGGCTAAGAACTTCTGAGGATATCAGAACTGATAGCAGGTATCAAAGGAATGGTGCAGAAGCATCATGGAAGTGCAAACCCTCTGCTTGGAATGAGGCTGGCTGATTACTGCCACTGAGTTCTCAGGCAGCTTAGTGAAATTGGTCTCAGGATCTGCTGCAACCTACACTTCCACCTCTGGGAATTGTGTCAGATATTAAAGGAGCCCCTGCATCAACAGAATCCCTGCTAATCAGCTGTCAGTCCTGGTCTCAATGCCTCACTACCTTGCTCCAAACTCCACACAGGACAACAAAAAAGTAGTGTTCAGCCACTAGTGATCTACAAAACAGATTACTCAACACTTTGGATTTCAGTTTGGACTAAGGTTAGAATGGTATACTCAGATAAGAGGCACCCACAGTGAATATTGTTTCCTATAAAGCATTATCATAGTCCCAAGTAGCTTAGGTGTTTTAGATGCCTGTGTTTGTGCTTGCAAAGTGTTAAAAAGCTTCTTTAATGAGATGTATCATCAAAATATTTGTGGAGCAACTACTGTTTCAATGCATCAAGATGCTGTTAATAAGCAAAAGCCTGTTGAGATCCAAAGAAAATGCAGGGGTAATTTCCTGGCTGGAGAAACGTTGCTCTCACTCCAGAGGGCTGAAGACATACACACGTTCCTATACATTAAGAGTCTATTACAGGTACACCCTGATGTTAACCACTTAAGTTTCTGAATAAATATTACCTATATGCAGCATGATGCCCTTTAGGTGTCACCTCTCAGGAAGCTGGCAGTTCCTGCCAGCTTACACTAGATGGTGATTTATACAGTTTCATGCAGTACTGTGCTTTTGAAATCTTTCAAATCCCTATGCAAACTAGCACAGGACAGCAAAATGGCATAAGTAGTAACGTAAGACATCACAAAAAGAAACTTTACTGACATAAAATTTTTTTTCAAGTTTGAAGCACAGCTGATTTTGAGGCTAGAAGGGAGGGGAGAAGAAGGTAATTTATTGAGGAATCATTAAAAAGCAACATCCACCAAAGACCCATTTCCTCAGTGAGATCAGTGAAGTCAGTAAATAAAACCATGTCAAAAAAATGAGAGAAAATTTGCATTCAATACAATCTTTACATTACAAAACTCGCCAGCTGCAAAAGGTTAAAAATCACCTATCCAGTAAGAATGCTTCTTGTCAGACCTAAAAAAGATGAGCAGAATTTGTCACAACTACAACACTACGATACAGCTTTATGCAGCCTGACCATACTATCTTTTTCTGAGCAGCAAGTTGTGAATCTGCAATACAGCTCTGCTTACTGTGCTCACTTCTTATCTGACAAACCTTACTAACATGAAGGGCTATGAGTGGTTTCAGAAAGGAAGCAGTGCTCTGTAAGCTCATGGTAATGAGTACATCTACATAGTAGCTCACACAAACTTGACACACTGACGAATTCTAAGATGCACCAGTTAGTGAACGTGAATGATTAGTTACTCATGCAGCTGTACAGTACACAGAAAGCTAAACATACTTACCCATCGGTATGCTATCTAGGTCTGTGTAAATAACAGCAACAAGGAAAGAAAAGCAACACTCCAATCAAAACATATCCATTTATAAGAAGCAGTAAAACAAAAGCACTTAATGTATTCTAAGTTTTCCTTAATATCATCTCATGAGAAAAGTAGAATAGATGCCGTAAACAGACGCACGATGCCACTTTCAAAATCACTAGCATATGAAAATTGAACAGGATTTCATATTTAGAATTTCACATTCAGAAGTTAAAATGATAGCAAGTGGCAAATGCATAGTCTTCTGTAAAAATAACAAGCAGGTTATTTAAATGCTCTCAATAATAAAAAGCCCCTTATTTCCCACATTGCATTGCTGCGGAATATACTTTAAGGTGACACGCATGCACATCGTCGTGAAATGGGACTTTGAGATCTTAAAATACAGCATCTATTCAGAAAAGAAATAGCCTAGAATGCCCAGTACAGCATGCACAGAAGGCCAACGTGACATGCAGTTGTCTGTTCAGAAGAGAGGATGACAAAATTACCTTGCAAAGCATGACCCAGCAAAGCATCGAGTTCAGGATTTAACTCTGCTTTTTCTTTTAGCATATGAAACAGCAGCTGGTTCTGAGTAGCACTAGTGATTTCTGTCTGCTTAAGGCGTCCCTCGAGAACTTTGATCTGAGCTTCTTTCTGAGCTGCCTGGAGACCCTAAGAGAGAAAAAAAAAAAAAAGGACAAAAGTTTTACCACCTGTCCTGGATTAACAGAACCCACTCTCACAAGCCCCCCAGTCCCCATAAAGGTGAGAGGGAAAGTAACAGAAAAAACCTCTGGGTTGAAATAAAGAGTCTGAGATGGACAATGGGTTAAAAATGGCAGAGGGGAGATTTAAACTGGATGTTAGGAGGAAGTTCTTTGCAGTGAGGGTGGTGAGGCACTGAAACAGGTTGGCCAGGGAGGTTGTGGCTGCTCTCTCCCTGGAGGGGTTAAAGGCCAGACTGGAGGAGGCCTTGAGTGAGCTGTACTAGTGGGAAGTGTCCCTGCCTATGGCAGGGGGTTGGAACTAAATGATCCTTGGGATCCCTTCCAACCTTACCATTCTATGGTTCTAGGATACACTATATAACTACCTTAGCAAAAGCAGAAGCCAGTAATAAAACTCCCTGACTCATGCATGCAGCAGTAAGCACAGTGGAAAAGACTGACATGCCAGAAGCAGAAATCCAAACAGGAAGCCTCTCATGTTACAATATAAATTTCAAGCCCCATGATACTTTGCTCCACAACCAGCACTTCAAGTTTGAAGCTGAGGTTGTCATCAGCAAGGTATTGTGTTTTCACATCAGCAGATTCAACTCAATCCATGACACCAGCATTCATGTGTCGCAAAATAAGAACCGACAAAACTTTGAAACTAAAATTACAGTGTATACTTTGAGTTTGTACTCTCAACTTTAAAAAGATTGTCTTTCAGAATAAAAACCAAAAAAAGACTTTTAGTTGACACAATCATTTAAAGCACTCATTTAACTTGTGCTCCTTGGACTCTGCCTTGCAAATATGGATCTAGTGACTAACCTGGTCATGACTCCCAAGTACAACTCATAGAGTCTTTGCATTAATTTAAGAGTAGCAAGCAACTGAAATATCAGCACCTCCATTTTTTTTCACAAGTGCTTTTAATTATTACTAATGCTACTCTTTGTGACAGTAAAAAGTAAAATAAAACAGAATCACAACAAAAACCAAACCACACAACCAAAAAAAAAAAAATCCCACAAAAAGCCAAGCCAAGAACCATAGTCTTCCCTACGGAATCGCTTCACAAGCTTTTGGTTTCTGTTGAAAGACCATGTGGCTTAACTTAAGAAGAGTCCATGAAATCCATGGATTAGTGGGAACATTTTCTTGTAGAAAATACAGTCAAGTTAAAATACTGAGAATTATTTCCAAATGAAGTAGGGAAAAAAGAAGGTACAGTACATCTTCTCAAAGACTTGTAGGATAAGGGGACTTTAAGTGTAAGTAGACTTACACATTAGATTGATTTTACCATGAACTAAATATCAGAAGATACATTTTGTATGTGGAAACAAACAGAACAGATAGCAGTCATGGTCAGTTTTGCAAGGCGATGTACTTTTAGTTCTCCTGTACAGTAATTACGTATTAAAAACCAGAAAAAACACTATTGGAGCTTTTTTTCATGACAGAGACAAGTCAGAGGCACATTTCTCATAGCAACTTGAGAGCAAATAATTTGGTATCTGACCCACTCAAGAGCTGAAAAAAAAAAAAAACAACAAACAACAAACCACAAAACAAAATCAAAAGCCTTTAATTTACAGATGCCAATGGGATTGTAGGAGTTTCCTTTTCCTTTCCATCCTCCCACTCTAAAAAGTAGAGATTAAATCAAGAAGGTAAAAAGTGAACAGAGAACTGGGTAGTGGGACTGACTCAAAGCCCATTTCAATAAAATGTTCATTTCATGAAATGTTTTGTTTGATCCAATGACACTGTGTATGGCCTCCAGAATAGAAAGAAAAGCAGCAGCAGGAGCATATGACACATGTACCCAGGGTTATTAACTGTCAAATACTAATCTCGAAAATATTACTCCTCAAAGCCTTCAGAAAAAGCCCCCATTGCTCTACTTGAAAGTAGAAGTCTGACTAAATTTTGCCATGAATTGACACCTAATTTAAAAAACAATTTTTATGGTTTGCATCTTTAAGGAAGCAGCAATGCCAGTCTTTAAAAAGAGATCATAAGCATTCTTTAGGAGCTTGTTGAAAAACACAGAACAAGACTACTTTGATTATGGAAAAGCTACATGAGGCAATCAATGTAGTGAAGTACAATCTATTGGGAGTTGAAAAACAGGCAACAGGTGGGAGAAGACAACAGTGAATCTCGAAGGCCTTCACACTGAGAACCAGTGAGACTCAGCAGCATCGACCAGCTTTGCTCCAACGCATATTAGTCAGCCCTGACCTCAGCACAGCTCTGCTTCTGATAGATGACACAGTCCTGGCACACACATTTCTGCTTAATTTAGTCAGTCCTGACACCAGCACAGCTCTGCTTCTGATACATGACACAGTCCTGGCACACACATTTCACTTAATTCATTACCTTATTGATACCCATTGTGAGGAAGTGATCAAGCAAATACCGAGCTTCTGTCAAAGTGCAAGCATTAATCACTGCTGTTACATCCAAGGTCTCTCCTTCTTCCTATGTGTGCAACAATAAAAATTGTCAGACTCCAAAAACTGTCCCCCTTTTTTTTTTTTAAACCAGTGCTGTAATCATAGAAACCATGAACAGTGAAGAAGCTGCAGTATCACCCAGTTCATCCTCCTGGCATGTCTAAACCATGCTTGAAAGTGGGTTTTTTTTAATGAAATATTCTCAAAACATCCCACACTACAGATTCTGCAGCATTCCCAATCTCTTCCAATGCCTCAGTTTCTTTCCTATTAGAAAGCTCTAATCAAAGTCACACTTAAACCATTTCTACAAGCAAAGATAGTCACAGAGTATACAAAACCCAGTGCATTTCTTCAATCTCTGCTGTTTTCATGCATCTGAACTTTTCTCCCTGTAGTCTTTTGCTCATCTTTCTTCCAATTACTCTCAATCAGTATCAAGCACTCCAGTATCTTTAAGTAGTAAGCCTTGTGTGCTCACTACTACTTTACCAGTACAGTCCTTTAACTTTGCACTATGTTAAACTTCAAGAAACATGTTAAAGCACACATTAGCCCAAGATGGGAGAGAAAGAGAACTCAAGCACTGTGCTATAAAAGTACTGATACTACAGCTCAGACCTCATGTCACCACATGCCAAGAGACCAAGGACACTGTATGTGGGGAATCTTCCTGCTACATTATGTAAGGTATAATGCACATTTTAAGAGTTTTTACATTTGCATTTCACTGCTTTTCAGCACCCAGGTACAGGGGCACAATGACTTCCCTGCTCCTGCTGGCCAACACTATTGCTGATAGAGGTCAGGATGCTGTTTGTCTTCTTGACCATCTGGGCACGCTGTTGCCTCATGTTCAGACCACTGTCAACTAGCATCACTGTCTTTTTCAGCAGGCAACTTTCTAGCCACTTTACCCCATGCCTGTAGTATTGCATAGGGTTGGTGTGACCCAAGTGCAGGACCCAGCATTTAGATTTGTCAAACCTCATAAAATTTTCCTCAGTCCAGTCAAATCTCTTTACAGAGCCTTCCTACCCTCAAGCAGATCAGCACTCCCACACACTAAGTTTACAGATGACACTAAATTGAGTGGGCGCTCAATTTCCTCTCCCAGATCATTGCTACAGATATTAAATAGCACACACCCCATACTGAGTCCTGGGGAGCACCATTAGTGACCAGCCACCAACTGGACTTCATTCAACACCACTTTTTGGGCCTGGCCATCCATCCAGTTCTTAATTCAGCAAAGCATCCACCCATCCAAACCAAAAACAGACAGTTTCTCCAGGAGGATGTTGTGGGAAATGCTGTCAAGGGCTTTTTTTAAGTCCAGATAAACAACATCCACAGCCTTTTCTTCATCCACTTGTCACAGAAGATCAGGTTAGTTAAGCAGGACCTGGCCTTCATGAACACATACTGGATCCAGTTGCCCTGCACATGCAGCATAATGGCTTTCAAGAAAACCAGCCCCATGACCTTCCCCAGCACTGAGATCAGACTGAGAAGTTCTGTAGTTCCACAGGTCCTCCTGGGGCCTCCTCCTTCTGGCCCTTCTTGTAGATGTGCATCACATCTGCCAATGTTAAGTCAGCTAGGAGTTCCCATTTAACCAGGGCTGCTGGTAAAAGATGGAAAGTGGTTTTGTAAGCACTTCCAGCTCCCTCAGTACCCCTGGATATATGCCATCCATACCCATAGACTTCTATATGTGTAAGTGGTGCAGCAGGTCACTAATCTCCTCTCAGACTGTAGGCACTTCATTCTACTACCCATCCCTTTCTTCCAGCTCAAGAGGCTAGGTATCCATCAAACAACTGCTCTTACTAAGACTGAGGCAAAAAGGTATAAAGAACCTCAGCCCTTTCCTCATCCTTGACCACTATGCTTCCCCCATGAATCCAACAAAGGACAGAAATTCTCCATAGTCCTCCTTTAGTTGTTAATATATTGGTAGAAGCATTTCCTGTTCTCTTGAATACAAGAAGCCAAATTAATTTCTAATTAGACTTCGGTCTTTCTGATTTTCTCTATTCTCATGAGAATTATGTACTCCCCCCAAATGGCCTATCCCTTCTTCCAGTGACCACAGACCCTCCTTTTCTCCCTAAGTAGCAAACAAACCTCTCTATTTAGACAGGCCAGCCTTCTTCCCAAGGCAATACACCAACTTGTCTTTTGGCACAAAGGAACAATGTTCCTGTGCCTTTGAGAGTTCCCTCCTGAACAGTTGGTTCAGCCTTCCTGGACACTTCCTTTTGGTAGCATTCACATTTCTACATCAATTGTGGTAGTAATTAAGCAAAAGCAAATTTTCTGTCTGAAAATGGCAACCCTAAACAAGCAACTTGGCCTGAAAAGGCTCTTTAGTTATAAAGCACTGCTGCTCAGTAACATGATATAAAGAACTTATGTAAACTTACATACAAATATATTTAAATATAATTAAAGTATACAAAACCTAAACAAGAAAGGAGAAAGAGGTCAACAAACGCAGGAAGAGGATAGAAGCTGTCAGACTTCAGTCCCAAAAATTATATTAATGCCATCAGAATAGAAATCATTGGCTTTTGACATTTAAATGCTTTGCATTCTTAACTTGCATTATTACACTACTGACCTTAAAGCTCAGATCTGAAAGTTTAATTGTATAAACACTCTTCATTTCAAACTTCACCTGAGTTTCCACAATTTTTCACTTCATGGTTCAATAATTACACAGCCAAACCAGTATTTGTTTCTAAATGAGAACATTTTCAGGACTGACACAGTCTTTTTCTTTCCTCCATTTTAGCGTTTTTGCATTATTTGACCTACCTTTGCTTCCTCCATTTGCATAATGTTCGCTTGGCAATCAGAAATACTGTCGTTAATGTAGTCTATATTTGCAGTTAATGATTCCATCTCTTCATTTATGTTTTGGACATTTCTATCCGCTTCACTGCCACTTCCATCCTTGATGAGTTTCTCTCTTTTCTTTGAAAGTTTTTCCCTTCTTCTGGTAAGTTCTTCACGTTGCTATTTTCCCCAAAGACATAACATTACATAAGAAGAAATTAGTATGGGTATTGAAGCATTTTGTGTTCCTTGTTTTTATTTTAACCCCTGTGATTTCTATGGGAAGAAGCTATATGGGTGAATGTATGAATAAATTTGCACGTGACCCCATCAATGTGCTTTTTATTTCTTTTTAAGCACAGCAGCCCCATGGTTCAAATACTTGTTAAGAGTGTCTTCAACGACTGCAATGGTTTCCAAGTAATTTTCTCCATGTCATTATCACAGCAGCTCATTTACAGTGAGCAGAAATGCACTGCTCTCTCCTTATTTAATGCAAGCATACAGCCAATAGCACGTAGCGGATGACCCACCGTAAGTAACCTGTTCATGTCTGCCTCCATATTGGAAATTGTCATCTTCTGCATAATGATATCAGTCACCCTGCGTTCAAGCAACTGCCACTTCATCCTGGCTGCCCTTGAGGAGTAAACTCTGCTTGTCACTGCTTTTCGTTGGTATTTCTTTCTGTGATAAATTCAATAGAAACACGCAGCTAAGTCTAAAGCAGTTACACTGCACACAGCCCTGAACTCTGCTGTACTGTAACATATTGCATTTGAAAAACAGGTATTTCTTCTGGGATGCACCACTGAACTCAAAGGCCACCTTAGACTTGTTCCCTGTTAATAAGAGGATCTGCTTCAAACCCCAGCGGAAGATCACCAATAAACCTAATACGGTAAATCATGATCCAACAAGTTTTTCTTTGCACTTAAGAATGTTGCAGGCATTGGACTACCAGCTGCATTTCTCTTTATGATTATAGAGAAAGCTTCAAGGAGACCTTACAGTAGCCTTCCAGTATCTGAAGGGGGTCTACAGGAAGGTTGGGGAAGGACTATTGACAAGGTCTTGCAATGACAGGACAAGGAGCAATGAGTTTAAACTGGCAGAGGGGAGATTTAGACTGGATGTTAGGAGGAAGTTCTTTGCAGTGAGGGTGGTGAGGCACTGGCACAGGTTGCCCAGGGAGGTTGTGGCTGCTCCCTCCCTGGAGGTGTTCAAGGGCAGGTTAGAGGAGGCCTTGAGTGAGCTGTACTAGTGGGAAGTGTCCCTGCCTATGGCAGGGGGTTGTAACTAGATGATCCTTGAGGTTCCTTCCAACCTTACTATTCTATGATTCACTAGATTTTGAAATTTGGCGAAGGCGTTGTTCAAATTACTGTTCCTCCAATGCCATTTAACACTATTCCACTCTATCTTAAGCCCCAAAAATTTGAATTGCATTTGTTACAGGGATGCCCCAAAAACCCCCACTCAAACAAATGCCCATTTTTGCAAACAGCTGTTTCAAAAATAACAACTACTACAACATGTGCCATGGCAAGATTATCTGCATGAAAGTTCATGCAATTTTCAGTTCTCTCTTCAGGGAGTAGTTATCAGCTTTAATCCTTACCCCGTTCCATTTGTTGCAGTTACAGATAATGCCTGAACCCTTGCAACAGGAATTCTCATCTTCTGTTGTGTTGCTCTTGAGCCATCATGCTCAACCAACGAGCTAGAACTTGCTTCCTGTATAGGATGCTCAGGCAAGCTCAGCTTCCGACTTACTTTTCCTGCCACTTTATCAGACAGCGGCCTTACTTGCCGACGAAGGGCTGTAACCTGAGAGTGCAGAGACACAATTAGAACACAGTTTTGTGGAAAAGTAAATCACATTGATAGATTAGCACCTTGCTTTCCAAGATGCATTAGTACCACCACAATACCTCTTCAGTTTTGCGACGTAAAATGACTTCTTGATTTCTTTTCTGAGCTTCCAGAAGCTTGAGTTGATGCTGTGGAAAAAAAACATACAGGTAGCACGTGATATTTTTCCATTATCTGCCACAAGAAGTGTACTGTATAATAAAAGACCTTTGCACACTAATACAAGTTCACAAAATTGTTGTTATGTGAAGTGACACTGCCAAGTCACAATTGTTTCTTGTTCCGGTGCAGAATGAAAACAACCATTTTGCTACATCAATTCTCTACCAAAAAGGATACTTGCATGCAAGTAAGGAGATAGTAACAGTTTTGTGAAGGTTTACTAATAAAAACAATACTGACAGACATACTCAATAAGTCTTCTACTTTGTGTCCCACTCATCACCTGAAGGTAGGAACTTAGTCACCATAGACTTTATACCAAATTATATGCATTTTAACTGATGCAATTACACAGGTACATGTCTGCCTTAGGGAATGCATGCACATGGTGCATGCTTGCAAGCAGACATGCATCCTAACCATAGATAATTGTTCTAAATTCAAGTTCTTCATCTCTCAAATCACCTCTCGTTTGCGTTGCTCCTTTTTAAGCTGTGCAATCTCTCTGTTTCTTCTGGACTCAGTCATTCTAGCTTTTTCCTGCTCTTCCTTCATTTGCTTCATCAAGCGAACCTGTAAAGAGGACAACACTCAAAAAAGGTGTTTACACAGTATCACAGTATCACCAAGGTTGGAAGAGACCTCAAAGATCATCAAGTCCAACCCATTACCACACACCTCAAGACCAGACCATGGCACCAAGTGCCACGGCCAAACGCGCCTTGAACACCTCCAGGGACGGTGACTCCACCACCTCCCTGGGCAGCCCATTCCAGTAGCCAATGACTCTCTCAGGCAAGAACTTTCTCCTCACCTCCAGCCTAAACTTCCCCTGGCACAGCTTGAGACTGTGTCCTCTTGTTCTGGTGCTGCTTGCCTGAGAGAAGAAAGTAACCTTCTCCTGGCTACAACCACCCTTCAGGTAGTTGTAGACAGCAAGAAGGTCTCCCCTGAGCCTCCTCTTCTCCAGGCTAACCAATCCCAGCTCCCTCAGCCTCTCTTCATAGGGCTGTGCTCGAGGCCTCTCCCCAGCCTCGTTGCCCTTCTCTGGACACGCTCAAGCACCTCAATGTTCTTCCTAAACTGAGGGGTCCAGAACTGGACACAGGACTCAAGGTGTGGGTTAACCAATGCAGAGTCCAGGGGGAGAATGACCTCCCTGCTCCTGCTGGCCACACTATTCCTGATGCAGGCCAGGATGCCATTGGCCTTCTTGGCCACCTGGGCACACTGATGACTCATGTTCAGGCGGGTGTCAATCAGCACCCCCAGATCCCTTTCTGGTTGGCTGCTCTCCAGCCACTCCCACCCCAGTCTGTAGCTCTGCTCACCCCCACTAGACTCAGCCAGCTGGAAGTTAATAAATTAAGCTATATTTATAGCTTAGTACAATTTTACAAGAATATATATAAACAATATGCATTAATACAGAAATATACAAGTTAAAGGTAATATAGCAACACAATACCTGTCCCAGAAATCAGAGTCCCCAGGAAGGGCTACCAACCACCCTTCCACCTTCTTTTGATCCCTCTACCTTATCCCAGGGTCTTCCTTACATGCAAAATGAGTTTGGTGGGTCAGCATGGGAGGTTAGAAGCAGAGTGATTAGCTGGGTTACATAGCAGAAACCCAGGAGACACGCCAACTCCCAGAGAGATTCTGTGTCTTAGCTATGTTTGTGTCCTTGTTTCTACACATCTCAGTAAACCTCTGAGTGAAGGAGACATCACCACTTTTCTTTTCCTATCCTATAAACTAGTTTAATTAAAATATTCTAATTAGCCTGAAACCAGTACACACAGAAGTGCTGTTCTCTGCCCTCACATACAGTTTCTTCATCAGACCACCATCTTCCAGTATATTACATGCTTTTATCAATTTGTATTCTCCACCTATTTTGCCTTCTCTTGGTGTTGAATAAAGCTAACAATAGCAGCATAAGCTTCTCCATATTTGATACTGTAATTTCTGTTCATTAACCTGAAAGAAACTGGAGAAGAGAAGGCTTCCAGGAGACCTGATAGTAGCCTTCCAGTATCTGAAGAGGGCCTACAGGAAGGTTGGGGAGGGATTATTTACAAGGTCTTGCAATGACAGGACAAGGAGCAATGGGTTTAAACTGGCAGAGGGGAGATTTAGACTGGATGTTAGGAAGACGTTCTTCGCAGTGAGGGTGGTGAGGCACTGGAACAGGTTGCCCAGGGAGGTTGTGAATGTTCCCTCCCTGGAGGTGTTCAAGGGCAGGTTGGAGGAGGCCTTGAGTGAGCTGTACTAGTGGGAGGCGGCTCTGTCTATGACAGGGGGTTGGAACTAGATGATCCTTGAGGTCCCTTCCAAGCTTACCATTCTATGATTCTATGAAAGCCCTCCCTCTCCCCCAGGAATAGCCTTCACTTTATGCTTTCGGGTTTTTGAGCTGCTGACAGCAAGAACAGTTATCTGGCAAATAAACACAATCCATTTTTCAGTAAACACTTATTGTACACTTCAATACACGGAAACATACCTTGGTTTTCTTCATCTCTGTCACCTCCTGCTGAAGTTTCTTTAGTTGTTTTTCGTATTGAGACTGATTTTTAAGCAAACGTGCGTGTTCCTTTTGCGCTGTTTGAAGTCTCTGTAGCTCTTTATTCATGGCTTGGAGTTTCTTTTCATATTCTGACTTGATTTTTTTTGCTTTTTCCTCTGAATAGGTCTCTACAGAACCTGGAACAAAAAGGAATTCTTAATCTGCTTTGTTTGGGCTATTTTCACTTTGCCAAGCACAGCAGATGACTGCATTTAGCATTATCCATGCTATCTCTGAAAAATGTAATTTGTCACCAGCAGTGCTTCAAACCATCCAATAACACACACAAGGTGGGAAAATTATCAACACTTTCCTTCTGATTTCTTCGCATTAGACAGTAAGTATCTGAGCACGTGATGACAGAAACACATGCCTTTTCACACATGAGTACAAGATCACAGCAGCAGTTCCAAGAGCCATCAAGCCCAGTATCCCTTTTCTGGCAGCGATCAAAAGGAAAGGTCTAAGTAAGAATAGATTTTATGTGCTTTTGTTGTTCCCTTGTAACTATAAAGCATATACAGTGTATTGCATAAGAGAAGGAAACAAGTAGAATATTTCTCTCGGTGTGCTCCCAGGGTTCAATTATTTGTGGCTTAGGACTTCCCTGAGTCTCAGTTTTTCACCTCAATAACAAGGAATTTTGGCAAGTAAACTAAATGAAAGAACTCTGAAAGGCCATTGATCCTAATTCTTAAATGTTTCTGCAAATAGTAAGAAAATAAGGAGAGTGGACTGGGAAAGAACTTTTGAATGAGAGCCCCCAGGAAATGAAAAACATTTACTCAACCAAATCAAACACCTTTTGTTTGGTTGTTGGTGGGTTTTTTTTCATTTGTTTGAGTTTTTTTTTGTTTTTACAAGTCTGTCAATTTTGGTAGAGCCTAGAATGAGTAGAGCATGATTTACTGTGATTATAGGTACAAACCTATTTGTGTTTTCTGTCATTTCTTATCACATCTGAAAAAGGGAGCAAGAGAAGCGGCAAACATATTGATTTTAATAACTTGCACAACACTTAGGTTGAAATGTTTTTGCATTTCTTACCCAAGTTTTGAAGAACTTGATCTCTTTCAAGCTGAGTGTCTCGAATTTTATGTTGTAGCATCATTAGTTTCTCTTCATACTGTTTTTTCAGGGTCTGCAACCTTCGCTGGCTGTTCTCTAGCTCATCTATCAGTTTCTGCTTAATGGCTATTTCACAGGTGATATTTGCCAAGTCAGCTTGATAATTTTCTGAAATACAAACATATGAGTCATTAAAAACTAAGACTTCTGTTAAAACAACTCTGCAGATCACAGATATAGATACCCCTTGCAATGCTAGGGTTATTCCCTGAAATGCAAGTTACACACAGGAGAATTCAACATGCTATCGTGCATACTAAAGCCACAAGCAATAATTCTACAAACTCTACAGAATATTGCACTGACATCACCTTTTTCATCAGAGTCAGAATCCGATTCATCTGAGCTTTCAACAACTTCCATGTCATCTTCATCCTCCTCATCTTCCTCCTCTTCATCTTCACGATCGCTTACCTCCTGAACTTCCTCCTACAAATGTACAGAACAAATATGTTGAAGGACATCCACACTTTCCCATCCCTCAGTCATCTGTCACTATCACATGACCCATTCCTAAATCCCCTTCTTGTACATCTTTAAACAGAAAACGAACAAACAAGCCTAGCATTTCTTAACACTTACTGTTTCCAAGTCATTATTCTCCCTCTCCGAAGTGCCTTTTTCATCTCTCTTCTCCAGCTCATTATCTGCGTTATCTTCTTTAACACTAGTGGAAGAGGCACAGACACAAAATATTCCAACTGAAATGGTGTGTGTTTCCCATCCCCCAATAAACTGTAATCCCAAATGAAGATGAAAACTAAAGTGTAGTTAGACAATAGGACAGGTGTCAGGCATGGGCAAAACACAATTTCCAAACTCCCACAGATAAAACAAATAATTATAACTCATTTTTAATCTTAGCTTGAAAAATATATTAGTGATTGCTACGTCTGTTTAAGGCATACAGCACTGCTGGTATAATCAGAAAACACATCTTCATGTACTACAGCACTACTCTTTTTTCCATGGAAGTTGCAGTGTACCCAGAACAGCTTTTACAAAACACAGAACAAATATCTTGTGCAGGTACAACGTACATCACAGGTACTGCTATGCTCTCAGACCATAACAGAGCCTACTGTGCTTGCAGTATGTGTAAGCCTTAAACAATATCCTAATTTATCACATCAGAACTATTCTTTTGGTCAGTTATCTACTCTGACATCAAAATAGGTATTAGCACAACAACATTCTCAGGAAATATGGAATTATTGCGATAGGATTGTCTCAAAAGGAAACATTGAGCAACTGTTACGATTACATTTTAGCACATTTCCAGGCTTTTGTTTCTCAAGCTACGATTCAAAACTAATTTCCAAGTCAAGTATCTCTGTATTCTTTCCTCTCTTGACAATCTGAACTGTAGTGATGGCTTATGTAAACTACAGCAGGAGTTTTTTTGTTTCATCTCAAGAGTTTTGGTGTATTAGCCATCAGGACAAGCTTTACCATTTTTAGGTGCACATTTGACACATCATATGCAACTGTAACATTAAAAAGAATTAAAAAAAAAAAAAACCAAAACACAAAAAAAACAACCAATGGACCTCCGCAAGTTATCACAGACCAAAGGTGAGTCCCTCTAGCACTACATACACAAAATCCAAATTATCCCAAATACAGGAACAGGGCTAAACAACACAGATGGTAATAACAACAAAATGTAGTAAGAACAGCATAATATGGACTACACCTTGCCTAACCTCAGTTGCATAAAGTTTATCAAGTTATGTGCTGTCAGATCAGGCAGGGTAACTAGAAACACACATCCTCCTCCACTGGCATTAAAAGGAGCTCAGACTTGAGGTCTAAATCTTAGACAAATCGAATACTCAGCGCAACGACAAGAAATGTGCAGTAGCTTTACGAGACTATAATTTGGAAAGTGGCACCTAAAAGCCAACTTCAAAAGAAAGCCCTAGTTAAGCTCCTCTGCACAAACTCTTATTTTATTATGCTATTTTTTTAACCTGTTCGGTGCTGACTGGTTCTTTCTGCCCCACTCAGCAGCAGTGAAACCCAATCCAGCTACAGCTGACTATATGCAAGGCAGAAAACTTTTGCTTGGACCCTCCAAATCCATGCAGCAGCCAGGGAGGTTTGAAATAAAAACCCTAACTAGTTTTATACAGAAAAATGTGCCAAACAGGGAACACCAAGTCACACAATCTCATTTCCACAGTTTCTCGTCTCACTCAGCCCAAAACATGCTCTGTTTTATGTTGGTTAACAAGCCTAAACAATAACAGATCTCAGCTGCAATCTTCAGACAGATTGAGGCAAATCTCCAATTTCTCCTGTGTAGGCTCACAGCAGAGTGCTAACCACTACAAAGAATGTGCTTTGCCTAATAAAAAGAAGAAACAGAAGAAAGGAGAGTCAGCAGCTCTCCCAGACAAAACTTTCTTATTTAAATTTGTATGCCACTGATCTATGGATTCACATAAACTGCATCAGTTCAGTGAGGGGATTTTTTTGGATCAAAACAGACAGGTGAAAAATAAAAGCTCCTTTACACCCATTTTTAATGAGTATATGTCTATTTTTAGAGCCCACAAATTAACTGCTGTCTACAATTACTTTATCTACTGCTTTTGTTGTAACTGAACAGAAAAAAATAGGTCAAGACTTCAGTCACATGCTTTTAAAAATACAGAAGCAGGCTGAACTGAGATGTGAAGGTTCAAGGCCTTATGACCTCGCATGCCAAAGTTATTAGGTATATACTGTTTGCTACAGATTTCATATATGACCTACTGTGCTTTCCTCCCACCTTTCATTTCATACAGGCCTTACAAGAAATTTGCTTAATTCTATAGCAATTCTCAAAGGCATCATCTCCCCACACATACTTGCTCAATACTGCAGTCCCACTGTCAACCTCAATTCTACAACAGAGGTTTCTTCCAGTTATAACACTTGAAAGTCAAAACACATGAAAGGATTTTCAAAAGCCAAACAACTAAATTTCAAGTATCTATGAATCTGCCCAACTTCTTTTCATGTATGACAACCAGTTAATTGAAATGACAGGTAATTAAAAACCTGGGAAATATTCCAACCTTCTTTCTTCTTGACTGCTTTCCTCAAGTTTCTGTAGCCTTCAAAAGCACGAGGTACAGTATTGGAAGGCCAAGCCAATGAAGGACAAACCAGACAGTGAAAAGCAAAAGTGATAAGAAGGTAAACAATGATATATGAGCTTGTGGAGTTTAAAATGAATTTTTTAAAAAGATACCATTAAGAGACAACAAGTAGTAAAAAGGCAATACATTTTGCACAGTTGGAAAGCAAATAGAAAAAGAAAGATTTGTAGGAAAACTGATCTGTCATCGTCAACAACTGTAAATTCAAGTTACACTAAGGAAGAAGTTTTAGACATAGACAATATATCATTTTGAAAATATTTCTAAAATGGATTAAAAAAAACCCCACCAATTAAAAAAATAATCTAACCAATCAACCCAAACAAACCCAAAACATTTAGTTCTAGAAAAAGCTTTCATTTGCCACCTAAACCTGGCAGGTAAAATACTGAATATTGCAAGAAGTACTACCATTGAATCAAAAGATGTATATCCTCAGGAATGCACTGATTTTATGTGCTGAAAGTATGATATAAAACAGTAATGAGAAATCTTTTGTACTAATAACTCTAAAACATATTCTGAGTGATATAATTAAAAAAAAAAAGTCAACATTCAAATTACATTCAGTTTTTTTGTTTGGGGTTTTCTTTATGTTTAAAAACCAGAAAACTCCAGTTTATTCTTCCAGGACTCAAGAAGTACATGCTAATGCTTGTTTGTTATTTTTTAATAAATTAACAACAACAACAAAAAAAAGCATCAGAAGCAATGAGATGGACAAAGTGTTAGTGTTTTCACTGCACTTCTTCCTCTTGAGCAAGCCTGGATATATCAGTAAAAGTCTGCATGACTTTGTATTAGCAAAGAGGTGGCTTAAATTTCAGCAACTACTGAAATTCCTGCTGTTCCCATTATAAAGAATTCTGGAGCAAGAGCTTTTGCTGCCTTTTCATCTTACACTGCCTGTCATCTTCCTTCAGTATCAGCTAGAAGCCAACATGCTGAACCCCATGCAACTTTATCACTAATTTAGTTTAACTTTATCACTAATTTAGTTTAATAAAGGTTAGCGAAGTAAAAATTCAACAGTCAAAAATGGTTACCAGGTATGTGAGGCTGACTAACCATCAAAAGGGACACAGGAGATTTGCTCTGGGGCTTCTAATGTGTAGGTCGCACTGTGGGACACTCTAATCAAGCATGGCAGTAGTTGAGTATTCGAAAGATTACTGCTACATAAACTGTTTCTGATGAACTTTATGACAGATGCTTATTAAAGCTACAGATATATATAGCAGTACATACCTGCTGCTCATTCAGAAACTGCCTCTTAAATCTTCAGGCCAGCTCACAACAATTCAGGTGAATTGCATGTATTTAAAATGAGACACCTTTCATCACACTGACCCACAGCCCCGACGCAAACAGCTGCAGAAAAGTAGCGGATGGGGCAGAGCTAGCAACTACACTTACTAATCCCATTTCCATAGGAAAATGGGAGTTAGAAAACCTTTAAAGAACAGCAACCCTAGAAAGAAATAGTGCAGTAAAAGCTGCTAAAATGCTTGTAGGAGACAGAAGTAGAGCAAAGAATCTCTATGAAAACGCAGGGAAAACTCTCCCTTTGCAGTACTTTAGCATACCCATTGATACTTTCTCAAGTTTCAATAGAAGAAAAAATCACAGTGATTTATCCTGAACACAGACTTTGCATTTTGTTAGTAAGACAAACATTCTGCAAGTAACAACAGGTGAGAAGCATAATCCCTCCAATTCTATTTTAGTTTCCAAGAGATTTCTCCCAACATATGCATCTCAGAAGACTACAGATGGGCCAGTAGATAGATTCCAAACTCACCAGCACCTTGAAGAGTACAATTCCTTTCTATAGAACACAAGACCCATTTTAAGATGGAGGTTGGCCCAACAAGAGATCACTTCTAACCTGTATTCTTCTATGGTTCTCTAGCACAGAAAAATCTCTCTCAAAAACTGTAAAAAAGGGGTAAGTAGTCTCTACTCTCAAACTATTTTATGCCATTTCCAAAACTGTCCAAGATTGGACACAGAAACTTATTTCAAGAGAAAAACAAAACCAGGAAAAACAAAACCCACAAATGACAAACCAACTAACTCAATAAATTACGGAATGAACAACCATGTGGCACAAAACTTCTGATTTTTTTTTTCCCCCTTTTAAAGTAATCATCTCTTACTGTAAGAGGGATTACTCAATATATCTAGTAACCTTTCTCTGTAGTTTTCTGGTCACAGTGTTGTGTTACTTAATACTCAGGCCCCAGTCTACCAATTACAATGTATTTAAATGCATGCTCGATTTTAAGATGAGTTAACATACACAAAACCAAACACTTTAGTATGTTCTTGAATTGCAAATACATGACAAAGAGAGGTCAGAACATTCTGCTTATTTAAAACTTCCATCCTCCCTTTCATATCCTACAAACATCACACACAATCTTTTAAAATCCCTCTAGAAGTAAAAGAGTTCCCTGGGAAATTATATGCAAAGGAAGAATCTAGTTATTAATGTGAGTGTTCTCTGTAAGTATTAGATATTTGTGTGATGGATTTATAGATACAAAATTTGAAATTGCCATTATCACTAACTCAAATGTTAGGAAAACAAACTCTAGATGTTAGGAGGAAGTTCTTTACAGTGAGGGTGGTGAGACACTGGAACAGGTTGCCCAGGGAGGTTGTAGTTGCTCCCTCCCTGGAGGTGTTCAAGGCCAGATTGGATGAGGCCCTGAGTGAGCTGTACTAGTGGGAGGTGTCCCTGCCTATGGCAAGGGGTTGGAACTAGATGATCCTTGAGGTCCCTTCCAACCGTACCATTCTATGATTTTATGATTCAAATCTACTTTACATACAACTATATTTCAGGCTTATACTGCTTTAGTTTTACTCTTAACTTGTAGACATCTGAAGGGTCATAAGTAGAAAGGGGAATAGATTAGAAGTAGGGAAAACGTCAAGGAAAAGATCTCTAATGGACTCAAAGTCTGAGTACAGAAACAGATCCTTGCTGTACTAACTGCTGTCTGAACAGGCATTTTTATCAATGTCTATGAGTATTTTAGTAGATGAGAAATTGGACAGCAAAAAAAAAAAGTATGATGTTGCACAGAATTAGAAAACCTGAAATTAATAACATTCAAAAAAAAGCAAAAAAAAAAGCAGAAAATAAGCCATTGCAAGAGCTAGCACAGAATTCCCAAGTATTCAGAATCTTTTCTTCAGAAAGCTGCTTCAGTTTTGACATACAGCAGAAAAAAAACTCTATAGTTATTGGTTTTGAAAGCCTTTTGAATTTCAGATGCATTTAAATTTAAAAAAAAAAAAAATTAAAATTAAAATACCAAAACTTTCAGACAGCATCTGTACTTTTACCGTTGTGCATAATCACATAGAAAAATCTGTTACGACAGACTTCCATTCTACAAATACTGCACACTTCACTGCAAGAAAAGATGCTAAAGAAAAACAACTCTAACGTGCAAAAGGGTTTGGAGGGACAGCCATTTAATATCCCAGCCCATGCAGCAATATGGAGTTAAAGAATTTTAGTATCTCAGTGGTTGAAGTATACCTCTTTACTAGTAAAGACAAATGGAGCAACATAATAATTTATACGCCACCTCTTTTTCTTTTTCTTTTCTTTTTTTTTCAGCTTTTCTAGATCTTTCTTGGCTAGATCTAGTATTTCCATTGTCTCCTTCTCTGAAGAAAGCATAGAAGCAGAAAACGCTGATGGTCCACCAAAGTACGTGGATCTTGTTGAAGCTCTTGACAAGCTGCGTCGAAGATTTTCATTCACCGCTTCACTTTCCAGTAATTTTGCTCTTAAGAAGAATAAAAATAATTGTAGACAATCATAAAAAGCATTTTAATTCTTAACTGCTGTGTATTACCTCCAGTTTAAAAAGACACTCCAAAACCAGCAGGGTAAGGGAGGTGATTCTCCCCTTTCACTCTGTTCTCAAGACCCCACCTGCAGTACTGCGTACAGTTCTGGAGCCCCCAGCACAAGGGCAAACTGTTGGAGCGAATCCAGCGGAGGGTCATGAAGATGATCAGAGGGCTGGAGCAGCTCTCCTATGAGGACAGGCTGAGAGAGTTGGGGCTCTTCAGCCTGGAGAAGAGAAGGTTTCGAGGGGACCTGATAGTAGCCTTCCAGTATCTGAAGGGGGCCTACAGGAAGGCTGGGGAGGGACTATTGACAAGGTCTTGCAATGACAGGACAAGGGGCAATGGGTTTAAACTGGTAGAGGGGAGATTTAGACTGGATGTTAGGAGGAAGTTCTTTGCAGTGAGGGTGGTGAAGCACTGGCACAGGTTGCCCAGGGAGACTGTGGATGCACCCTCCCTGGAGGTGTTCAAGGTTAGATTAGATGAGGCCTTGAGCAACCTGTTCTACTGAGAGGTGTCGCTGCCTATGGCGAGGGGTTGGAACTGGATGATCCTTGAGGTCCCTTCCAACCTAAACCATTCTATGATTCTATGAAAATGCAGGTGGTGTAAATGCCTTGAGACCACTTTAGACAACAGTTATGCCTCTGTATGGATCCCATACCCTAGACAGAACACATACAAGTATTTGTAGACATATACACACAGATATATGTACATATATACGAAGACATATGTACACGTATCTGTACATATGTGCATGCACTCTATGTATATAGACATTACACAAAAAGTCTAACACTGAGGATATGCCAGACAGATTTTCTCCACAGTACAACTTGAAGAAATAGAGAAATAAAAATATTTAATACTTTTAAATTTTTTTTAAAAAGAAAGTAGATGGGGTTTTTAGAACACTAAACTGTAAGAAGAAATTTCTCATTAATTTATGAGGTTATGAAGTTATGAAACAATCATTCCAAGTTTTGCTGTCTTTTGTGCAACAATACCAAGTCATCATCATCATTAAGGCAACATCTTACTTTCATTTCTGTTGTTAGTTTTATCTTTGACATACATTTTTTTAATGACCAAAAGCAATATTGTAGAAACTAAAGGTCTTAGAAGCTGAAGGACCACTGTCCTAAAGTAATCCCTATACAGGGAAAAAAAAACCCAGCTGAAGTAAATACTTGCAAGTATCTAATATTTTTATTTCTTAGAATATTTTTGTCAAACATATTATGCAAATACCTGAGATCTTCAATTTCCTTGATATAATTATGAATCATGTTGCTAATTTCTTCATTTCCTTCTCCTTGAAGGACAGAGAGAAAGGATGGAAACATTATAAATATTTGAATACAGCTACTAGGCACAAGGTACCAACAAAGAGAAATAGCCACATGGGCAGTATACATGTTTAGATCCTACTCAGTCTGCAAAATGCACTTCCTCCTAAATTGTATTAAGTTTTTGGTTCCTCTGTGTCATACGATCAGGGTCTTGTAATGACAGGATGAGAGGCAATGGGTTTAAACTGGCAGAGGGGAGATTTAGACTGGATGTTAGGAGAAAGTGATGGTGGTGAGACACTGGCACAGGTTGCCCAAGGAGTCTGTGGCTGCCCCTTCTCTGGAGGTGTTCAAGGCCAGGTTGCAGGAGGCCTTAAGTGAGCTGTACTAGTGGGAGGTGTCCCTGCCTATGGCAAGGAGTTGAAACTGGATGATCCTTGTGGTTCCTTCCAACTCTGAGTGATTCAGTGCCCTGAGGCACTGGAACAGGTTGCCCAGGGAGATTGTGGTTGCTCCCTCCCTGGAGGTGTTCAAGGGCAGGTTGGATGAGGCCTTGAGTGATCTGTACTAGTGGGAGGTGTCCCTGCCTATGGCAAGGGGTTGGAACTAGATAATCCTTGAGGTCCCTTCCAACCTTACCATTCCATGATTATTACAAGTGATTTTTTTCTAATTCTTTAGTTTGCCATATTAGCAAGGTATCATATTAACACCTTTTAACAACACATGCACCATAAATCAGAAGTAATCTGAGAGTGCACAAAAGAACAATGCAGTCACGATAATTCAATTGGTTGATTGTTCTGTGAGGTGAAAAGCAAGCCACCATTCACCCATGTCTGTCAAATGTCCCCATCCAAAGACTTAAGCCCACATATAGCTAAACATATGAGTAATTCCTTTCCAGAAGGATTATTTCACATTTCATGTTGCTCACAGCCCCAAATGAATGTTCAAATAGGGGTACCAAACCATTTCTATTAACAGCAGTCTCCAAAAAGAGGAATGAATCAGATCAAGGTCTAGCCCTGCCAAAACATGTCCTGTATAACTTCATTCCAAAGCACCCATGAAGCAAGAATATCACTGGTTCAAGTTCAGGAACTTAGCAAGCAACCCATGCACAGCATACCTGCTCTGGCTAGCACTTGGTTGGCCTGATCGCTCATGAGTTGTGTTATTCTGGCTCTCAGCGCATCAATAGTCTCTTGCATTGCTTTAATTCTGACACGCAAGTTGTTGTTTTCTGTTTGCAGCATTGCATTTTCATGAAACATGTCATTGATGCTTTCAACGCCTTCTTCATCTATAATCCTTTTACCCTTAAATATATTTTGTTATTAGTCAAGTGAAACACGTGGGAAAAGTTTAACTTTGTAAAGGCAATCAACAGAGTACTTGGAATTCCAAACAGACTCTCATAGGAAAAGATAAATTCTCCCAAAGAGTTGAAAAGAGAGAAGTGGATCCCCTTCAAAACATTGCTGTCTGGTCAACCCCATTATCATTTGGGGTCCTACATGAATCCACCTTAGCCTGAAATACAAATTCTTGAAAGGGGCTAAGCAGCAAGAAGACAATTCTTTATCAAACCAGAACACTACCTCAAGATTAACAAAGGAGGATGCTGTTTTGTAACTACATTTCTTGCTGAAAACATCATACGTTTAAAATTTGGGGTGGAAAAGTACAGGCACTGCACAGGACAAACATTCACTTAATATAATTTAAAACGCAGTTTTAAACCACCTTTTTTTAGCTGTCTAGTAAGATTTTTAAAAGCAATACGTGGTAATTGCACACAACCATTTATGTGCTGATCTAAATTGCAGTAATTTTTGCTTTGGAAGTGACTATTTCTTGTTGCAGAGTGCAATAAGGACAATTTTTGCCTTTCAAGAAGCCAACAGCATGCAGCATTTGTTGATATCATTGGCATTCACTGAGGTATCTTTCTCCGGAGACACACTCTAAGTTGTCTAAAAATGTCTGCAAATCAGTGGAATTGGAAGTGCTTAAGGTGGGGTTCTTCAAATTTTGTCAGTCAATGAAGCAGAAACAGCCATCAGAAAAAAAACAAGCTGTAGAACACTAAGGATTTTAAAGCAGGAGAAATCCTAAAGAGGGTAAACTTACTGTTTTGTATTCCATGAGTTCCATCTGCAGCCGTGTAATCTCACTGCGCAAAGCATTGATCTGTTGACTAGCCCTATCCTGATTAACCATCACCTTGTTCTTGATGTTCCGTGCCCGGTTGGCATACTTTAACGTGTTTAGGGTTTCCATGAAGTCTCTATCTGAAGGGCTCACACATGCTATCATGAGTGTTTGACTGGAAATTAGAAATAGAAATCAGCATTATTCATCAAGAAAGAGCAGAAGCAAGCTAATAGACCTTCAGGTACAAAGCGAAACAAAAATAGTGACTTCGTAGCATTTGTGAGCATCTTTCTCAGTCCACCTCCCAGCAGTAGACTCACCCACAAAGTTCAGCACTGTTGCATCTTTATTACGCAAACACAAGACTTAAATCTCAGTTTATATAATTGTTCTACAAGTCTTGAAGTTCAACCTAACATTGACATTGTTAGAATCACCTGTTTTATCTCCTGAGGTGCTTACCTATATATCTTGAACACTGAATGCTCATTGTAGTTGCCCATGCATGCCTAAGGTACCTGCTGTCTATCTGTTCTCCAAAAGAAGCCCAAAAGCTGGCACTTAACCTTAGTACATCATCCACACCTGTATTTATTTCATGTTTAACACCACTGATTAGAGCATTTCCACAAAAATGAACCCGAGCTCAAGCCCCAAGTGGGCTATGAACAACCATCTTCCTTTTTAGTTCCTACAACACTGCCTTGCATTCTTAACATTTTTTTTTTTTTTTAGGACTAAAACAGTTTGGAGAATTGATACAAAGGTACATAAAGTCTGAGGAAGAACTACTGAAACAGAATCTTCCTTGTATCCTCGGGTTAGTTACTCTTTCCAGTTTAGTTTACCAGTGTACATGGTGAAGATAACTGCCTCAAAGGGTTGCAGGGATTAACCTGTTTTTCTCCACTGCCCTGGAGGCATTGCACTCTAATGCAACCACCTGAACATTTAATAGAGAAGCAAATTCCTCTAAAGCCTGAGGGGAGTGCTCAGACTGCCAAATGCAGGTGTTTTCACCTCTCTGAGAACTTAGACCACATAGGCACCTTCAGAATATGGTATTCAGCTGGAACTCTGACCCACATTGGCTATTCTTGTCTGACATGAAATGTGTGCTCCAGGGAGCAAGGGAAGGGACTCCATTTTCTCTGTCTGCTTGTTGAGTGATAAAACCACTTGGTTGGAATGAAAATTTTTTGCTTTTTCTCTCCCACTGGTTTTGGCTGGTCTCTCTGTTCAATCTTGTCTTTCTAACAGGGAATATGTTCTCATCCTGCATAACCCATGATATAAATCAGGATTATGGGGTAAATAACACAACGATACAATGCTTTCATCACAAGTAACTCAGAATTCACTGCAATTTATCCTGAATCACTGCCAGAAAAATCTCTTTTAAGTGTAATGGCCACAAATTTAATATCACACAGAAAGCCTAAATATGAATATACTTGAAAATGGTCTGGGATAGTTTGTGATCTCACATTGTGCACTAAACCATGAGATTTCCCACGATGAACAAGAGAGGGAGCAGTAGAGCTGTAAGATGGAAAAACGTTTCAACAAGAGGTCACTTTTAGAAGTGGTTAGAAAAAATGCTCTGTAGCTAGCCTATTTGATACAAAATTCACTCATGAAATGCTATTTATTGTTTTCTTCAGAGAGCGCCTAGTGGAGCTGTGCTCTTGATTTCTGCCAACTTCCATAATTAAGTTTCTTCCTCTTCAAGCACTTCTGAAAATTGTAGCCTTTATTTCTTTTGCCTGGTTCTTTTCTTTTCCTCACACTGCACTGCTGCAAAGTGTTACTGAAGTGCTCTCCGAAGAGTAGAACAATGAGAATTCTCTTCCACTGTGCCTTAATTCCTTTGTGAAATGCCCTACTAAAAATAGCAGTCAGCCTTACTGGATTAAACAGAGTTGGAATAAGAGTACTACATTGCTAAGGCACTCAGCTACACTTTCTGCACATTCATGTTACAAACACAAAAGTTTCTATTTTAATAAAATTAGTTTATGTTTGCTTAGACAAAGCTTCTCTCTCCCTTATATGTGCAGTAAGTATACAGAACAGGTTCACACGAACACAGTTCTGGCAATAAACTAGTTTGTTTTTATTAGGCTCTAATCCAACATCAGATAACTGGACAGATGCACCATATCCTGAGATATTCAACCTCAGCTTACCACAGACACTTCCATCCTTTTGCAGTCTCCAAGTTCCCTTGCCCATCAATCAAAAATTAAGCATCATTTAAATAAAAAAGTGTCTTAAAAAGCAGCAACACTGCAAAGAAGAAACTCATCACAGCTTTCAAATGTGCTGCTATAACACATTGAAGTTGAACGTTTATTCTATCTACAATCTAATGATGCCTTCATGGAAAAAAAATTGGGACTGGAAATGGTAACTTAAAGTAACTCAGTGCCTCCTGTCTAGTACAGCTGCAGTGGCACTGAAAAACATAGCACAAAAAGTGTATTTAAAAAAAAAAATAAAAAATCTTTTCCCTGCCTTGCTAGCATGTTCTATCATAATTTATCTCTGGAACTACCCTCCAACAAAGTGTCTATTTTTATAATTGTTTGATTTCTGGTTATTTTACTTTCTGAAGATTATGTATTCATCTATGCTCATACAGAGAGAAATGCATAAAATAGTCTAAATTTCATACCTGTTTCCCCCAAGAGAGTCTTGAAGTAGCCGTGTAAGCTTTGAATCTCTGTATGGTACATGAGTTGCCTTCTTACTTTTATCTCCGAGTGCACTTATTACATTGCCAAGTGCCAACTATAAAATGGCATGTAACACAAAGTTAAAACCAGTTCCTATGCAGTTTTAATTTAAAACCAGCTATGAACTGATAAACTGGCATCTAACTACTGTGGGGCAAAAAAATAATATATTCATGAAAGTTAACGTGCAAAATAGTTCTGAGTATTTTTACATTATACTGTACACAGCTATAAACTTCTGTGCTATCAACAGTAAATCATCTGACTTATAGTCTGGTATCTGCAAGTATTAAGTGCTTAGAACAATTTGTGTGTGTTATTGATATCTCATATCAGTCACAAACTAAAGTTAGAAATACTTGGTGACATTTCTTGCAATGATTATTCAAGCTGACCTTTGCTTCTAGCAGTAGATACATTGTTTTCTAAAATTAATGTTATAATTTGTTATGCTAGAATTAGAATAAAATATGAAGCAGCAATATAAAAAACCCCAGTACTACCTCTACAGACATGAAATGAATGTCTGGTGAAGATTAAGCACTTAAGGTTTGCAGTTATTTAGTTCATGGTTATCCTATTTCACTAATAAAAAGGGTCTAATTCATGTTTATAAACAACCTTATACATGGCAACTGCATGTACTTCAATCATATGGCAAATTAAGGAACATTCCTCTAGATGGCTCCCTGTACAGCCAGGTCTTTGCCTTGAAAATGGTTTCACTACATCCATCAGTTGAAAATAATATATACACCACATTCTGAGGCTGCTTTGAAGTGTTTAAATCATTTTCAATCTGTTTCCCAAAGCTGAGGGCTGGAATTCACTGAAAAACAAAGTTTTGTGATCACATGACATACTATTGTTATCACACTGACTTACAACTTTGTGCATTGTATATCCTATTTGTTATGGATACATCTATGTCATCTAAACCCCCAAATCTCAGTTGGTTTTGTGCTTTTACCAATGACAAAATTAAACTGAATTCTTTCTCTGCCATGTAATATAACCAGAATGACTACAGAATAAGACTACTGTTGTGATGGCTAAAGAACCACCAAGAAAGCTCTAGTTGTAGGTGCCTTGTTGGTACTACACACTAGTCCAGAGAAGAGATGTTTTAACATATACCATACACATGTACTTCTGCATCTCTAAGAGAACTACACAGAGCCTTCACATAGTCAAGTAGCTTGAAATGAAGGCACAGAACTACAGTCTCTACTGATAATAACCAGCTCTACTTTGGACTTCACTTAAGTGTTAAGTAAAATATTCAATACAGTTAATTTAAAACCTTGTGAGTCAGTTTACAGAAAAGCAAAAATATGAAGTGATGCTATAAATGAAAAAAAATCCAACTTAGAAATTATTTGCTTAGGGCTTGCTTTGGGTTTTTTTGTTTGTTTGTTTTGAGGTTTTTGTGTTTGGTTTTGGGTTTTGTTTGGTTTTCTGGGTTGGTTTTTTTTTCCTGTTTGCTTTGGGTTTTGTTATTATTATGAAACAGATGGTCTTGACATAACCAAAAAAAAAAAAAAAAAAAGAATGGAACTCTAAAAGGTCTTTTAAAAGTTAAAATAAGAACTAAAGTTAGAACTAACTGTCTTTCAAAACAGTCATAAGATCTAGAATTTGTTGGTTAGGGTCTAGTGCAATCAATCAAGGACACATTAGCAAACCAGAACCCAATACATACTGTTGTGTGTCATGTTACAGTCCTTGTTCTACCCACAATTTATTTCCATTTTAGGGATTACTGAAAACAAGTGATGCAGAAAGCAAGATGCTACCAGTAACCTATTAAAACAAGTCTTACTAGGCCACAGTTGATGGAAATGCCTTCCTTGGCCCTTTCTCCTGTAGCTCCTGTTCGCTTTAACCTTTCGGATCCTGCTAGATCAACAAAGTGGAACTTGGCAGTAAGAGTTTCAAATTCATTTATCTCTGAAGATTCAGATATTATTCTGTTATCAGTGGCATTATCCTGAAATAAAGAAGAACCCATAAAGCTTGGTATGATCTTTCACACCAACAATGCATTATCCTGAAATACAGAAGAACCCATAAAGCTTGGTATGATCTTTCACACCAACAACGCATTATCCTGAAATACAGAAGAACCCATAAAGCTTGGTATGATCTTTCACACAAACTGCAAAGTTCAATCAGAAATTATTGTCATGTGCACCTCCTTCCTTATCTACTCATTTTCAAAAAAACTCTGTTTCATCACACGTGCTAACACACCATTCTTGAAGATCCAGCTCTAGATGAATATCAGTTAGGTTAAGAATGAGCTACAGTAGCTTCTTGATGGAGGAATGAGGAAATACATATATTAATCACTATATCTGATATTTTCATGTTTACACTGCTGCAGATTGCCCTCGCAGTAATGATAATGCATCCTTTCAACTGTCATTTATTTAGTAAGTCAAATGTACACACAGAAACTTCCCAGAAGCATGAACAGTGTGAACACAGCGTGAGAAGCAGTGCACCTATGCACTGCAGCCCTGGCTGCCTGCCTACATCGGGCACCGGCAACCACATGCTGAAGGGAAACAGCCAGTGCTGTCATCCGAGGAGAGACTCTGTTGCCCTAGTAACAAAGGTCTCTCAAAACTGTTGTCTAGAGAAACTTGAGCTGTATCTCTCCTGGCCACTCAATAAAAGCTCATTTCCATTTATATTCAAGGAGTGTTTAGAGGCCAATGTCAAGTCTAACCTCTACTCTCCTAACCATTACAGGGAAAGAAGAGAGTGCTATCTTCACAGGTTAAGGATATAGCAATGCTCAGTTCCAGACGAATTAGCTTGCTCACATCTCCCAAAAAGGGGAAACAAAGCACAGTCTGACAAAAGGCAGCCACTTATTTCTCTAACAGCATAGGCCTCTGTTAAACTGGCAGTCAGGTAAGAGTTCAGCGGGTTGCTAAACTGGTGGGGCAGGATGCAAGTGCAACAGCCCAGGTGGATTGTTGTGCTGACAGCTGGTGGGTATAAAGGCTCCCAGATGGGTTAGATCACTTCCCAGATACATAGGCAGTTTTCAACAAAACCTCTGAGCAGACAGACACCTCACTCATTGATGGTGACACTATCTGGGCTATGAGTGCAATGCCAATTCCTCCCAAGTAAGAACACAGCTTCCCACACCACTAGATCCACAGTTTCAGTGTAGAAAGCTTGAAGTGTTTCTAATAGTATGTAGACCTGCTTTATACACCCACAAATGACCAAGAAGCAACTCTCATTTTGCCTGCAAATGATTATTTGTAGAAAAAAAAAAAAAAAAAATCAACCCATCCAAAAAGAAGTCACTACAAATCCACTGTTACACATACTTAAAAAATGTGATGTGTGTAAGATGCTAGCCAGATTTTTAAGAACACAAATTTAAAACCTTTCATATCTTTAGAAAAAAAAATGAAATTTTGGCCCAGTCAGGCTACTACAGTTTTCAGTGAGATGGATTTATTCAGAATTCTCCTCTTGACAAGATAACACCAACGCAAACTAACAACTAAAGAGTCACATTGAAAGTAGTCTACGGGAAAGCTCCAGGTACATATGGAGTTTAGATTTCATGTTAAGTACATACATTTAAGTACATATTTGTACTCTAAATATGTATCTATTTAATACACTAAGACTCAGAACAAAATGCATTTCTACTTCCTCTTTGTTGGATATCAACACTTAACTGGACTATCCAAGTATTTTCAGTTAGCTGCCTGCAAGATTAAATCCAGCAACTACCAAGACATTTAAAAGCAGATTCCCAATTACAGATAAATTACATTTTAACTTTCATACATGGGTATGTTGCAAAGAAAGTCTGAAGAAAAACACTAGAGGAGAATGAGCAGGCTCATGTAAAAAGCTGCAGTTTATGGTTGCCTCTGGCTACAGGATGGTTACATATGCACAGATTAAATCAAATTATTATAGTGCTTAGCAAATTCATCAAGCATGACGATGACTAGCATCTTTACAAAGCAGAATTCAAATTGCAGTGGCTGCCAAAACAAGACTTCAATAATCATTTTTCCAAATGTGAGTAAAAAGTTCAGTAAGAGTAAAGATACTTACAGTGTTAAACGCAGGGCAGATTCTGGTTTGACACAAGTGTATAGTAAAAATAGCATGTGATCGTGAGCTCTGGACATTCATCTGAGTGCTTGCAGTCGTTCGAGACAAAGCCCCCAGCTTCAAGCACTGCATCATCTAGAAAACAAACAAGAAGTACATTGGGTTGCATCACATTTACATAAAAAGTGTTTCCATAACACACATTTCACATGTGACTCTGTACAGTTCTGCAGCCCCCAGTACAGGAAGGACATGGAAGTGTTGGAGCGGGTCCAGAGGAGGGCCACAAAGATGATCAGAGGGCTGCAGCAGCTCTGCTCTGAGGACAGGCTGAAAGAGTTGGGGCTCTGCAGCCTGGAGAAGAGAAGGCTTCCAGGATACCTTAGAGAAGCCTTCAAGTATCTAAAGGGGGCCTACAGGAAGGCTGGGGAGGGACTATTGACAAGGGTTTGCAATAACAGGACAAGGGGGATGGGTTTAAACTTGAAGTGGGGAGATTTAAAATGAATGTTAGGAGAAAGTTCTTTCCAGTGAGGGTGGTGAGACACTGGCACAGGTTGCCCAGGGAGGCTGTGGCTGCTCCCTCTCTGGAGGTGTTCAAGGCCAGGTTGTACAAGCTCTTGAGTGAGCTGTACTAGTGGGAGGTGTTCCTGCCTACGGCAGGGGGCTGGAACTAGATGATCCTTGAGGTCACTTCCAACCTTACCATTCTATGATTCTATGAATATGCTTTTTTCTTTGCTATTATTTCAGTTCCTATACTCCACAAAGTACCACAGATTTTTAAATAAGCAAACCACAAGAGTTTTGGGTTTGTTTTTTTTTTCCACTTTCTGTACAGAAACACTTAAATCTTTGTAGGCATCTTTTTACTGCCCCAGTAGCAAAATCTTTCTTTCAATCACCTGTGGCAAAATGCATAAAAAAGCAGTACAACATTTCCATTCAGATTTGCAATATACATGAACACCAGTTTACCTCACATCAGTCAGGCTAAGCTTTCCCATCACAAGAAAAATCTTATTACACATATAAGATTTACACAGCCCAATATTTTCTTTCCCAGTAGAACTGTATTATTAGCAAAAGTCTACTTCTAGCCCTAAGTGGAAGTGGAATGCACTCAATATCAAACACTCAGATCTCAGGCTTGCAAAAACAAAAGAAAACAAGCAATTCAGCTAAATTTTACACTTAGACAGTTTAAGATGCAGATGTTACTGAGAAAAATCTGGTTTTAACTGCCTATCAAAACATACAGACCACATTTTTAGAATACACTTAATATATGCCACAAAGTAACTTAATTTCAATTATCACCTCCGACTCTCCATTCACAGTTCGGGTTGTAACACCCACTGTGTAAATTCCTCCTGCTGAATCTTCATGTATTTTAATATTTGATTTTTTATTCTTCGCATCAATATCACGTGTGGTGTCAAACAGATCAAGAATTTCTTCATTGTAAAGCTGAGGGAAAAAAAAAAGAGCAGAAAATGTATTACTTTAAGGAATAATTCCTCTAAATACTAATTTCTTTGTGCCATGCACAGATTATAAGCCCTAATAAAATATCAAGGTTCTTAAAAAAAGGGGTGCTGTGAAACAACCAAACTTAAGAGGACAATAGGATGATGTACTGAGTAACTGCAAATTAAGTCACTTGCACACCTTACTATTATGTCACCCAAAGTAGCACTAACTTCTACATCAGCAGATCTGGGAGAAAATTCTTTGGTGGGACCTGCCTCTCCAACCTGATCTCCTTCTACGATCAGGTGACCCGCCTGGCAGATGTGGGCTAACTGGACTTCAGCAGGGCCTTTGACACTGTGCCCCACAGCAAACTGCTGGTTAAGTTGTCAGCTCGTGGCTTGGATGCCAACACTCTGTGCTGGGTTAGGAACTGGTTGGAGGGTTGAGCCCAGAGGGTGGTGGTGAATGGGGCCACATCCAGCTGGAGGTCGGGCACTAGCAGTGTCCCCCAGGGATCAGTGCTGGGCTCCATCCTCTTTAACATCTTCACTGATGATCTGGATGAGGGCATCGAGTCAGGCACCAGTAAATTTGCAGATGACACCAAGCTGGGGACTGATGTTGCTGGGTTGGAGGGCAGAAGGGCTCTGCAGTAGGACCTCGACCACCTGCACAGATGGGCAGAGCCCAAGGTGATGGAGGTCAACAAATCCAAGTGCCTGGTGCTGCACTTTGGCCACAACAACCCCATGCAGAGCTACAGGCTGGGGTGGGAGTGGCTGGAGAGCAGCCAAACAGAAAGGGATCTGGGGGTGCTGATTGACACCCACCTAAACATGAGCCAGCAGTGTGCCCAGGTGGCCAAGAAGGCCAACGGCATCCTGGCCTGCATTAGGAATAGTGTGGTCAGCAGGAGCAGGGAGGTCATTCTCCCCCTGGACTCTTGCACTGGTTAGGCCACACCTTGAGTTCTGTGTCCAGTTCTGGGCCCCTCAATTTAAGTAGGACATTGAGGTGCTTGAGCGTGTCCAGAGAAGGACTGGACAGAGAAGGCTGGTGAGAGGTCTCGAGCACAGCCCTATGAAGAGAGGCTGAGGGAGCTGGGATTGTTTAGCCTGGAGAAGAGGAGGCTCAGGGGGGACCTTCTTGCTGTCTACAACTACCTGAAGGGTGGTTGTAGCCAGGAGGAGGTTACTTTCTTCTCTCAGGCAACCAGCACCAGAACAAGAGGACACAGTCTCAAGCTGTGCCAGGGGAAGTTTAGGTTGGAGGTGAGGAGAAAGTTCTTGACTGAGAGAGTCATTGGCTACTGGAATGGGCTGCCCAGGGAGGTGGTGGAGTCACTGTCCCTGGAGGTGTTCAAGGTGGGTTTGGATGTGGCACTTGGTGCCATGGTCTAGTCTTGAGGTCTGTGGTAATGGGTTGGACTT
Source organism: Eubucco bourcierii (assembly GCA_013396675.1). Lineage (NCBI taxonomy): Eukaryota > Metazoa > Chordata > Aves > Piciformes > Ramphastidae > Eubucco > Eubucco bourcierii. Next base: position 154,976 of record VWZE01023161.1, read on the forward strand.
GATGATCTTTGAGGTCTCTTCCACCCTTGGTGATACTGTGATACTGTAACTGTTTCCATCCTTGAAGGAATTTAACATATAATAGTTTCTGTACAAAGGGCTTATTGAAGACACTAACCAGAAAGTAAAAATAACACAGCATGGTTTCTTGAGCAGGGTTTTTTCACTTTGCTCCACACAATAAATATACTTTGGTATCCCAGATTTAATTAAAACTTTCAGACACAATTATATTTACCTCTAAGAATTGTGCATTCACTTTAAAATCTGGAGGTGGAAGCCCTTGCTTAATAGCAGCCTGTTTTTTTTCTTCAATACATCTGAAAAGATGCTTAACAGCACGTGATATAATGCCTTGTTCCTCTTCTGTTATGTTGACATCAAATCCAGTGCCCATGGTGTATGTTTTGCCAGCACCTGTCTACATTGAAAAAGGAGTAATCAACAGAACATGTTAGGAGTGTCAAATCACTAGAGAAATGCAGTTTGTGAACACTAGTGCTAGAGAGTGACTAAATGAGCCTGTCGTCTTCAAAAATATTAATATGCACAATAACAGGACATTTTGGAAGACAGATAAACAACACTAGCTGAGCTATTACTTATTCACAGATCACATGCAAAAAGGCATAACCTTGACCCTTCCTCTAAGTTGCTTACATCAGCCTTGAGCTATCATCTCTGAAGTCAAAAGAACAGTTAATATTTTCACCTGAGACTGCTACTTAAAGCATATATTTTGGAGGTAGCAGCAGCATTTGCAGTTCTTCACTGAAGTAGATCAAATAATTCCCTTAATTATGATGTTTGAATATCTCTGGTAGAATATCACCACTGTTTTCAATTTATAGACAGCACTGAAGAACACATGCAGTACCTTTGCTAAAAAAATAATTTAAAATGTGAAATCCTGTAGAAGGCAAGGTAGTGCTCATTTTCACTTAGTGGGTCAAGTTTAAGACAAGGACAGTATCATCCAACTTAACATAATATACTAAACTGCATCTGCAAACTCCCTTGTTGCATTAGGACTAGAGTTCTTCTATCTAACTTGAGATACAACATTTAACAGCGGTGAAATTCAACACCCAAGACCAAATTTTGTTCAGTCCATTCCTAAAGGAATATTCAGAAGACAACAACATATTCTCCACATTGTGCTAAGTATTTAAGTTTCAAGGAGTAAAAATGTGTGCTCTGCAGACTGAAATTGTATTCTCTACGAAAAGTTCCATGACTTTAGAATCCCATCTTTACGTTTTGTCCACAGACAATGGGGTCTGAAGTTCCCTATGATGCATTTTTTAAAAGTTTCCCTTTTGCAAAAGCATCTTGAAAAAATGCAAAGGGATGGATAAGCGCTCAGAAAATCTAAGTACAAGCTCTGCCTATCAACTAATTTGTATTGCTGCACTGGGGTGAATTCAGGAGTCGTATGGATTTATGCTATTTTCATCATTACTATTAATTCAGATCTACTGCATGTACACATTTCTGTGTTTCAACTGCCATTATGCACAGAATCAATCAAAACTTCTAACCAGTCTCCTACAACATCTCATTCAAAATTAAACAACTACATAACAAACCAGGTTCGTGCATTCCAAAATTTAAGAGAACGATCAGTTACAAGAAACCAAAAGAGATACTTTAACATCAAATTGTAAAGCTTACTTGGCCATAAGCAAAGACAGTGGCATTATAGCCTTCAAAGCAACCTTCAATCAGTTTTTCTATACACTGTATATAGATCTCTTCTTGCTGTGAGTCGATGTTAAAGACGTAATCAAAAGTGAAGGCCTTATCTTTTCCCAGGAACACTTGAGGTTCGCCAGGCGTGACAGACGTACAGATATGGCATCCTTCGATCTTCTCTTTAGCTAGCTGTGGTCTAATTCTGTTTTGGAAGAGACAGAATGAACTGTCAGAAATTCTGGTCATCAGAAAGAGGAGCACACAAACCGTAAAACAGGAGCTTTGAAAATAATTCTAACCGAAAAATTATTGTTTTCCATCAAGCTTGCAGTTGTCACTTTTAGAACTCTACTCAAACTTTTTATGCAAATAATGTTATCTTTCTTTAAGGGTCACCTACCAACTTCAAGTTGATGACCTCTCTAAAACTCTGAATGTTTCTATATGAATACCACACATGAACAAAGGTTAAACTGCATGAGTGATTTCAGACTTCCAAAAGTCAAGTTTCCCCATCTTGCAGTGTGCACATGCAGCCCAGACAGCCAACCGAGCCCTGGGCTGCATCAAAAGCAGTGCAGCCAGCAGGGCAAGGGAGGGGATTCCGCCCTTTTACTCCACTCTTGTCAGACCCCACCTGGAGTACTGTGTGCAGCTCTGGAGCCCCCAGCACAGGAAGGACATGAAACTGTTGGAACAGGTCCAGAGGAGGGCCACAAAGATGATCAGAGGGCTGCAGCAGCTCTGCTATGAGGACAGGTTGAGAAAGTTGGGGCTCTGCAGACTGGAGAAGAGAAGGCTTCAAGGAGACCTTATAGTACCCTTGCAGCATCTGAAGGGGGCCTACAGGAAGGTTGGGGAGGGACTATTGACAAGGGCTTGCAATGACAGGACAAGGGGCAATGGGTTTAAACTGGCAGAGGGGAGATTCAAACTGGATGTTAGGAGGAAGTTCTTTACAGTGAGGGTGGTGAGACACTGGCACAGGTTGCCCAGGGAGGTTGTGGATGCTCCCTCCCTGGAGGTGTTCAAGGCCAGGTTGGAGGAGGCCTTGAGTAAGCTGTACTAGTGGGAGGTGTCCCTGCCTGTGGCAGGGGGTTGGAACTAGATGATCCTTGAGGTCCCTTCCAACCTTACCATTCTATGACTATGATTATCAGACCTCTTCACACTTTCAGTGTAAAACCAGATTTTTAATTGCAAGAGAAATATGAAAATAAAGATGCAGAATAGTTTAAATAGTAACTGAGGAGCAAGGACTCCCAAAGACTACATATCCTCTTAAACGAAAGCCTCCTTGCTACAAGAGCAAGGAGTAGACTCAACTTTCTTCTTTTCTTTTGAGAGGAAAACAACTTTGTCATAGCCAGAACACTTCTGTGAAATATTTGGTTTCAGTGAAGTAGCATACCATCAGAGAAAAAAAAAAAGAACTATTTCTAACAAGGTGTGCTGGTTTGAGGCTAATTGGAATATTTTAATAGAGAAAATTATATTATAGGCTGTGAAAGGAAAACAATGGTGATGTCTAATTCACTCATAGGCTTCCTGAGACATATAAGACTAAGAATACAAAACAAAGACACGACACTCAGGCTTGCAGACACTCTCAGGCTGTCTAGCTTCTTGCTTTCTCCTCTCTGCTGAATAACCTATCTAACCACTCGGTTTCTAACCCCCCTGGTTGATCTTCCAAACTCATCTTGCACATAAGCCAAACCCTGGGGGTAAGGTAGAGGGGTGGGGAGAAGGTAGAAGGGTGGTTGGGAGCCCCTCCTGGGGACTCTGATTTCTGGGAGGGGAGTTGTGTTTCTGTATTCCCTTTAACTTGTCTATTTCTGTAACTATTCCTGTCTATAGTGTATATCTCTGCTTGTACATTGTGCTGAGCTGTAAATAGAGCTTCAGTCCTTAACTTCCAGCTGGCTGAGTCTAGTCTGTGTCATTTTACTAAGTGTGTGGGGGTCGGTAACTCTCAAACCATCACACAAGGTTAGAAAGGTTCTAAAGATAAGAGTGTGTCTCATTCCTCATTATTGGGAGTCAAATCCCAGTTTTTTTCTACTTGTTCAGTTTCAGATAAACTATGTTGTAGAACACAGACATCTCAGACTTGTCATATTCTATCATTTTATGAACTCCTCTGTATCAGTAATATTCTTTCAGTCTTGTAAAACTGAATTAATGTAGTAGCTCCATGACTAAAGATGATTGTGGAAGTTTGCGATTCATTTTGTTTAATGGTTAACTAATAGGAAGAAAACCTGTAATTAACAAATAATTTGTTTACACAATTTCCCTTTTTTTTTAAAAAAAAAAGGGAAGTGTTTTTCAAGTTCTCAAAGCAACACCAAATTAAAAAGAAAACTGTGCAGCTTGACAGGCAGGGTACAAATAAGTCTATATATAAGGGTGAAAAGAACAGCAACCCAGCTACATGCACAAATTATACCCCTTCAGGAGAAACTAAGCCAGAAGACTTCACTCCAAACACAAAACCTGCTCCAAGAGTTAATGAAAGCATAAGGGCCTTAAGCTACCTACTGATCTGCTGTGGCTGTGCCAGTGCTTGATGATGCAGAAAAGGCTAGTCTCTAACAGCTCTGAGTAGACTGCTGAGGACTAATTCAAATTATATCAGCACACAAACTAGTTCTAGTTACAAATTTTATTGGGAGGGAAGGAAAAAAAAAAATCACCACATCAGCATGATGTATCTTCTTTTCATTACAAATGTTTTCACCTAGAGATGCACTAGGGAGGATTTTTCAGTTGTTGAGGGTTTTGTTTGTTTTTATAAAGGCTTCACTGTATCTCACTGCTTGGCGCTAGTGAATAACAATAGTTTATTTTTAAAGCTTTCTGCATATTAATTCCTTTATGGAAGGTTGATTAACAATCAGGCAGTACCTCCCTTGTCAGCATACCCTCTAGTGTGGAGTGAAAGTTAAGCAAACCTTGGAAAAATGTCATTGAAAGAAAGATTATATGATGTGTAAAGGGCTTCTAAAGCTGCAGAGGTACTTCTGGTGTTGTTTCCTAGTACAGGAAAGCTTAGATTCTCCAAAATATCAGGACAAAACCCAGTTCTCCATGAAGTAACTTCTTGTGCATCCCAAAAACTGTATTTCCCCCAGTTTTAAAAAGCTTGTAGCACTGAATTGTAGAACGACTGTTGGTAACTTTTTAAAAGTGGGGTGTTGGGTTGTTTGAGGGTCTTTTTGTTGGTTTTGTTTGTTGTGTTTTTCTAGTTCAAAATTAATTTCCTACACTGAGAAACTCATGCAGCTAAGACACGCCAAATAATTTTCTCCATGATTCTCTAATGAAAGGCTCAGAGTGGCCACAAAGAAATATAGCATGTGTAAAATATCAATGATTTGCATGCTAATTATTGCAGTGATGATAGGACTCTGAGGTGAGCAGTTTTGATGTCAGCCTATGGAGACTTCCCATGAGAACCCTCCCAGCTAGCTCCCTGCCTTGCAGCCAGGTAGCACCTCTGAGCACTCTACTACACTGAAACTCAACACAACAGCAAACTGCAAGTGTATTGGTATGTGATCATAATCAGGCCACAGAAAGGTACCATTCCAGAGACTAACTGAGCTGACAAATCTCTGTCAAAGCTAGCAGCTTATTACTGGTTCAGTCACTTCCCCTGGCAGTCATGATCATGTCCATTCTACCTGATTTACCAGTAAATCTGAAGGTAGTGCTAGGAGAAAAAGTAGCATTTCACCAGCACAAAGGCAAAACAAAGCCAGACTCATCACACGAGGAAAGCTTCACTAGACCTTTCTCATTTTACAAGGGCTCTTACACACTGCCACAGAGTTGGAACGTAGCAACCAGAGAAAGATCACAACTACATCAGGTTTGAAACCAATCCAAAAAACAGGAATAAATAAATTTAATCGCTCCATCTGAGGTTGGCTCAAAGGATACTTCATGCTCTGAAATCTCTACACCTGTCTTGATAAGTTTAACATCAAGCCAATGTGGTGATCTTAACAATTAAGCAAAAAATGCCTCACCTTCAATTTCACTTCTGGTAATTTATGAGCAGTACGAGTAGATTACCTAAACCTCACAGCTCTAAGTCTTACTACTAATACTGAACATGCGGTCTATAAAGTTAATAGTCCTCATGCAAGTCAGATTCTGCTCCAGCAGTGGCTATAGGAACATGCCCTCCATCTCCACTCTACAAATCAGTTGGGAAAGCAATTTTTCCTTCTGCTAATAGCCAGATCTTTCATACTCTCATGTCTTCATGTGGTCGCTTCTGTCAAACCAGGCAGCACCCATGCTTTAAATGTAAAGAAGCTCATTTCAGCCATCTCTCCCTGCTCAGTTCCCAGCCTGGCAGTCTGCCACTGGCATTTTTCTCCAAGCCAGTTTGACTTCATCCATTTTGACTCTTAGGTGAGTCAAACTCACTTGTTTTTCAGGCCACTCTCAATTGTATAGTCAGGTGTTTTCTACATATTTTCAATCACATCTCCTTAGATGTGGCAACTTCCCAAACAACATTCTGCTTTGTATCCTTCCCTCTCCTCCTCTCCAGATCATGAGCACTCCCTACTCTTGTTTATATGTACTTTGCAGAGCCTCCGGGCCACACACATGAAACTTAATCCCCTAAATCTATTCTGCTTCAGCACATTGGGGCATGCTGTGTAATTAGGAAGGACTAAAATAGCCAGTGGTAGCAAAGTGCTGCACTGTATTGTACCAGAAACAATCTCTCAGCAGAATAAGTGAACAATGTCTCTGCTAAAATTGTTGTTTGCTGCAACAGACTCAGATAATACAGTTCAGGGACTACAGCAATCATCGGATCAATACTCTGTTATGCAGGACAGCAGGCTCCCTAGAATGGAGTTCTGTTTAACCTAGACAATATCATGACATCCTTTTGAAAAGCATCCCATTTTAATTCATTTCTAGGGATGGAGCACTGTCCCAATGATTTATCATCATCATCATATATATAGAGGTAGGTAGATATATAAACCCAAGTACTCTTTTGGGTACCAAACAATTTTATCTCTGTTAGTTAAGAACATTTCCTTTATCTGATTTTCCCACATACATCTATGATCATATACTAAACAAAATGAGACAACTGAATTTCTTTTTTGCATCTTCACATTAAGTATTGCAAATCTAAGTCTACAAGGACAACTATCACAACACCACCACATACCTTCTAAGCACTTGTATAAGAATAGTAACAAGCAAGCAAGAACTTACGGGAGTTACTTATAAAGAGCAAAGCAAAGCATAGAATCATAGAATGGTAAGGTTGGAAGGGACCTCAAGGATCATCTAGTTCCAACCCCCTGCCATAGGCAGGGACACCTCCCACTAGTACAGCTCACTCAAGGCCTCCTCCAACCTGGCCTTCAACACCTCCAGGGAGGGAGCAGCCACAATCTCCCTGCGCAACCTGTGCCTGTGCCTCACCACCTTCACTGCAAAGAACTTCCTCCTAATATCCAGTCTAAATCTCCCCTCTGCCAGTTTAAACCCATTGCCCCTTGTCCTGTCATTACAAGACCTTGTCAATAGTCCCTCCCCAGCCTTCCTGTAGACCCCCCTCAGATACTGAGATATATGAGTTGCTTAGCAGCCAAGCTGTGACAATTGGCCACCCAGAACTTCAAGTCCACCACCACAGGTCAGCTCTGTGCCTGTGAAGCAGCTTGGCCTGCGAGAGGCATAGGCACAGGCCAGTGGGTCAGTCAGGATGAGCACTAGCATGCAACAACTGTAACTCAATCACTCTTACATAAGATTTGGGCACCGCTCCCATCACTGTTTCTCTGAAGTCGCCATGGCTGCCGTGATCTAGACTAAGCTCAGTGCTGCCAGCAGGTGTTATGTGTGCCCAGTGCCCACAGAAGCTAGGCAGAGTCCAAATGTTACTCAGATGAAAACTAGACCAGCTTCCTGTGCAAGCACAGGTGAGGCTGATGTTTTTGCACATGTATCAATGCATGCCTTTAGCTATCGGGAAACTTCAGGCACATCAAGTAGGTATCTCAATGCAAGTCTAGCAATGCCAATGAACAAACTGGTATTGAGAATAAAAGCTCCCAGATAGTTCTTGTTCATATAAAAAAGTACTAAGGATCATTGCAGAAGCTAGAGCCTGACCCATGTGGTCCAGTTTCTACTCTGAAGTGCTATTAAGATAACATCCTGATTTAAAAAAAAAAAAAAAAAAAAAGTATTAGCATCCCCTCAAACCATGTGTAGCTAGCAAAAATGACCAATGTCCTTGCTTAAAAGATCCAGCAAAATCAGCAACTAAGTTACCAAATAGGCCCTGAGATACCTTTTCAAAAGTTAACTTACTTTACTGCAGACAAAAAACATCACATGCTGAATATTTTGTTGCAGTGCTGCAGACTGTCAGGTCCAGCGTTCACATAATGACGACAGCAAATGGAAAACTGACAAATTAAATTGAGGAAATACACCAGTGCTGTAACTAGATTTGTCCAGTTCTGCTCTACACAAACTCTACCTCTTCAGCTGCTGTTTTATTTTTAAACACAAATTTAATTTCATAGAACAATTATACATCTCAGCAGCTTGCGTCAAATCAGATCATTACCCATTAACTGTTTGGGCTGGGGATTATACTTGCAGTGTCATGCTGAGGCAGTTCTGCAGGCTGTTGCTTTTGCTTCGTCCCTGAAGCACTGTACAAAAGCAGCATCTCTGGGCAGCCTCCACAGCTACCCAGAACACAGTTTAGCAGTGTGCTTTCAGACTAATTCTTGTGCAATTCTGTAACAGCCTAGCAGGCTGCCCAACACAGATGGCATCCTCACACTGACAGGCACAGTCCTGTGCTTTTGCCAAGAAAAGAAAGCTCAGGGAGGTGCAAGGCCTCAGCCTGCTCCCATCCCCTCCCCAGAGAAGGGCTGAAAGACCCTCCAGTAGACCTACAAGACCTCCAGCATCTCTCCTTAAAATGTGAACGATCGCTTTGATCCAAACCTCCTTCTTGTGATTTCTTGTGGACTAATTTACTCTCTAGTGAGTGAGGAAATCCACAGTCTGAGAACAATTTGACTATTGAGAGAGAGAAAGAGACACTATGTTGCAGCATTTCTACAGACCTTGGTTATTTGTGATCCAAGACAAGGTCAGCTGCAAGGCAAAAGCAGTACTACCATAAGCTTCCACGTGCCTTGCAAGCACAGAACTGGAACACCTTCAAATCCCAGCACAATTTGATTAGATAAAGTGCCGTTAGAAATGCTTCCAAGGCAAACAGATCTTCTAAAAATTCTTCTATTGGTCTTACTAGCTACTGTTTTTTTGTGACCATTTAGTGTCATCTGTCTCACTAGTTAACAGAAAGTTAGAATAACAACAATACCTTAGAGGAAAGGAGATATAAGCAAATGCAGCAAAGTTTAACTTATTAATGAAGATCTGAGATAGTTATGTTTTGTTAGCAATAAGTGAAATGAGAAGTTAGGCCCTACGGAATTTCAAAATTAATTTCATACCTCATAGGAATGCAGGCATACCAGCACCACACAACAAAGTCACAAACGAGACCGTGGTCCCAACCATCATGGGTCAAACATACTCCAGTGCAAAAAAGGACTAGAGATACCTGATCTCAGCGTAGCTAACTAACTTGAAAAGTCTGCCTCTTCTTATTAGTAAGCATGAACAAGTAATTTTAGAGAGTAAAATGTGTAAGTATCTCTCCTGCTCCAGCACAGTGGAGCAGCATTCAGCTGTACTACTTGCATGGTTGGCACTGGCTCAAGGTCTAGACGCCACATTGTACCAAAGATGCAGACATACCCTGAAGCATTCAAGTCACTCGCAGGCTACTTCTCCTGTAAGGATTAATGCTGAAAATAAGATCTTCTTTTCAGTTTTAAAAAAAAAAAGAAAGCAAGCAATTCCATAAGGTGGTAGCCCATTTTAATTTTTTTATTTTGAGTAGTAGCTTCCAGTCTTGTGGAAAGCCCTACGTACACTTTCAGTTTGTTAGTCTGTTTACACTTCATTGCCTCAGTCAGTAAAACAGAGACTCCCAAATATCTGGTTCAGGTACGAAGGGCAGGTGCCTTCCACACATGGTCTAGGAAACCTAGGATCTCCAAAACAAATAAATGTCAAAAACAAATAAATGTCTTCATCCAGTACAGAAAATGCAGGAACATGGGAAGTATGAACATGAATTCACCACAAGGAAGAGGAGCCATCTGTGGCTCTGGGTTTGGATGATTGCTCCATATCAAAGCTGGTTTCCCAGAGGGTTCAACTAGCTAGAAGTCTGCAATTTGAATGCTGAGCTCTACATCTATACACCAAGGCCAGTCCCCTCCAACCCCTACAACTCTGAATGAAGGATTGCCTTAAACTGCATTTTTTAAAAAAGAAAGTATTTCACATGAGTGCATTTGCTGCTTCTACATTTAAGGTTTCTGTTGAAAAACATACTTTAGCTTTTGACTGATAAACTCGTACACAGAAGAATGAAACACTATTCCCATTGCTCTTGTTTCACACCAGCCACTAGCATTAACAATGCTGAACACTAGTGAGTATTGTTATGAAAAATTTAAGCTAAAACCACATGGTCACACTATGATCTATGTGTTTAAGGAAATTCAAAAAAAGAAAAGTCTTTTGGGGTGTCCCCAGACCAGCCTCTACAACTACTGCATTCTGAGTAATACAAAGAGGCCAGAGGCAATCAAGTGCATCTCTCTGTGGATAAGGATTAATGAAGACAGCCATTCTATACAGAAGGGAAAAATACAGGATGTCATGCCCTACTTTGCAATTTACAGCTTTCTTCCTTACTGAGTCACGTTGCTGGTAAAGCTTACCAGAGCTTGGTATTCATTATTTTTATCAGGATAGTATCAGGAAAAGGAATAACATTTCTTTAGCATAGTTCAGCTATATGGTTGAATGTTTAAGAGAGATTACATCCGCTAGACAAATGTAGTTATATGTAGCTTACATTAAAAAACTCCAGAGAGTTGAAGGAAAGTTTATTGAAGAGTGCACAGTGCAGCAGCCTATGCCGGTAACAAGTGCTGCCAGTATTCTAGAGACAACATTTCCAGAAATTTTAGAGTGCAGAAGTTCAGCTGAGGTAAATAGATATTGCCAAAAGTAAATGTGGTGAATACAGGCTACCCAACTCCCAGAAATACTGTAGTCACTGTTGCTTTACCAAGCTACAGAGTAACATTTAACTACAAGGGGAGAAAAGGATTTTTTTTAAAGTAAAGTATAAAAAAACCCCATGACTTAAAGGCAAACAACAGAAAAAAAACCAACCGAAAAACAACACAACAGCCAACCCACATCACAGACTATCACAGTATGAGTAGCTCCAAACCCAAACTCAGTCACATTTATAATTCAGAGATTTCAGGGTAATTTGAGTAAGTCTTACAACCACAGAATGGTAAGATTGGAAGGGACCTCAAGGATCATCTAGTTCCTGCCCATAGGCATCCATGTTCCTGTCCATAGGCAGGGACACCTCCCACTAGTACAGCTCACTCAAGGCCTCATTCCAACCTGGCCTTGAACACCTCCAGGGAGAAAGCAGCCACAACCTCCCTGGGCAACCTGTTCCAGTGTCTCATCACCCTCACTGCAAACAACTTCCTCCTAACATCCAGTCTAAATCTCCCCTCTGCCAGTTTAAACCCATTGCCCCTTGTCCTATCATTGCAAGACCTTGTAAATAGTCCCTCCCCAGCCTTCCTGTAGGCCCCCTTCAGATGCTGGAAGGCTACTAGAAGGTCTGCTGGAAGCCTTCTCTTCTCCAGGCTGAAGAGTCCCAACTCTCTCAGCCTGTCCTCATAGGAGAGCTGCTCCAGCCCTCTGATCATCTTCAAGGTCCTCCTCTGGACCCGCTCCAGCACTTCCATGTCCTTCCTGTGCTGGGGGCTCCAGAACTGCACACAGTACTCCAGGTGGGGTCTGAGGAAAGCAGAGTAAAGGGGCAGAATCCCCTCCCTTGCCCTGCTGGCCACACTTCTCTTGATGCAGCCCAGGACTCGCTGTCTGGGCTGCATGTGCACACTGCAGGCTCATGTTGAGCTTTGCATCAACCCAGACTCCCCACGTCCTTTTCCTCAGGGCTGCTCTCCAGCCAACAAGCCAGGGCCCAGTCAACCTAATGAATTCAAAACATTGCATGTCTGTAAAAAGGACACTACTCGTAACACAAATGTGGATAGTTGTCAACTATAAACAGCACAGTCATAACTACTGTATAATTACCAGAGTGGACTTTGTCAGAAACACAATTTTGCCATAAGGTGGTTTCAAGAAGCATTGCTCACAGCATCACAGCACACTGAAGAATGAACTAGCAATGTCCACATGGTATTTTCAATTAGACTTGAACCAGAAAACAATTATGAATTCTGAGAGCTGAACACTCTTACTTGCATAGTAATGACACTATTTCTACATGTACTCCCCCCAAATTAAAATCAAAACCCAAACACAATCTTCTTTTTTACCTGTAAAGTCAAAGGAATAACTTTAAAATAAAATTATTTCATGCAGTTACATGAACTATTTTAAGAATAAAACACATACATTCAGGAACTTCCTTATATTCCAAGTTACCAGTATATTTATGAAAATCAAGAATAAGTGCCACACATATATTCAGAAATAAGCAAGCAAAATAATTTTTTTGGAAAATAATTTTGTTTTGACATGCAAAACTATTCACGACCAAACAACTGCCAGTCATGNCAATTTTTTTGGAAAATAATTTTGTTTTGACATGAGAAAAAACAAAAGACAGTGCAATGCAAAACTATTCACGACCAAACAACTGCCAGTCATGTCACACCAGGCTTCATCCAACTTCTTTATAAACAGTTACATGTATGCCTGTCCTTGTTCCTTAATTCTTCAAAATAGCCTCATTTTTTTAAAGTATTCCATTGTTTTTAAACAAAGTTTAAAAAGTTTCTTCTGTCTCAAGACTTAATTATTGCCTTGTTTACTCAAATTTCCTTTTCACACACCTACACACCTAACAGCCTACCCATACACACTCTCCCAGGCCTTAGAGTTGTAAGTCCAGCCAAGTTCATGCCAAAACTACAGTACCTCTGTAAATTTTCTTCATCTCTTTCACCTCCATACAGAGACTTCATCTTCCCTGATCTATAGATTCTCAAATCTAGACTGTTTTTATTATTTCATACCTATAAGCCATAGGTCCAAGAATTACACTTCAGCAACTTCATGTAACTCAAAACAAAAACCAGTTACTGACATACTTCTGGCCAAAGATGAAAGCCACTTCCTAAGTTCAATACAGTTAAATAACACAATAAAAGGAGAATCAGGTCACTTAAAAGAAAATGACAAGAGGTCATTAATCATTACTGAAATGGTTGCTTAGCTAGCACTACTAAAACAACCACCAGACACTTTACAATGGGATGAGACAGCTAAAACCAATGTTTCAATACTCTCCTCTGAATAGTGCCTCCACTTTGTTAATTTGCAGGGGAATATTCTTGGAACAAAAACCACTGTAGAACTTTCCTGCTAATCCTTGTTAAAGAAAAGGGAGGGAAAAAAAAAAAAAAGGTCTTGTATCCATAACACCCAATCCACGGAGTTCCAAAGCAAACTGCAGAAAATTTCTTCATATTTATTGTTGACTGTTTCCAATGAACAGAAGTTGCTCTGTTTCAAAACAGAAGGCAGACTGTTCAAGGAGTGACCGAAAGCTCTGAGCTGGTAATTCCTGACTGTGCAGTAAGGGAAAGTCACCAACTTGCTTTACTTAGTACTATTTGTTTAAAAACTGCAAAACAGAAAGGATAATACTATCTACCTTCTTCAGTCCTTCTGGTTCAGCTACACATTATTAGAGACCTGAATGCCAATTCTCAATTTTAATTCTTTCTTTCATGTCCACACTATTTACAAGGCTGCAAAAACATCCACATTAGCAACAACAATATCCAAAATTCGGGATTAATTCTTCCATCCCTCTGTTCCTATGCAGAGACAATGTATTCAGCTATCATAGGAAGGCTTGAACACCTCACTGTTTTGTTGGTCTTTAATGCTTTAGAAGGCCTCTAAAAAGTAGGTTAGTTAAAAGTCAGGACAATTCAGGAAACTATGTGAGAAATTCAGTAGGTAGCATTTTTCCCCACTCTGAGTCATGATCCAAATTCATTGCTCAGTACATGTTTATTCGGTTTGCTGTTTGGTTGCAGGTCAAGAATTTCAGGCAAATATAAACTGAGAGTCCCCAAATTTCTCCCTTTCCTTTCTCCATCCTCCAATTCCCCAACTCCACCCCAACAACTTAGATGTTTGCATGCAACACTACCTACAGAAGTTTCAATCAGGTGCAAAACTTGTATTAACTACAGATCATAATCTTTTGTTCTGTTCACTGTAGGTTGATTTTCAGATATGGAAGAGAGGGAACGTGGAAGCGTTGGAGCGGGTCCAGAGGAGGCCACGAAGATGCTCAGAAGGCTGCAGCAGCTCTGCTATGAGGACTGGCTGAGAAAGCTGGGGCTCTGCAGCCTGGAGAAGAGAAGGCTTCCAAGAGACCTTAAAGTAGCCATCCAGTATCTGAAGGGGGCCTACGGGAAGGCTGGGGAGGGATTATTGGCAACATCTTGTAATGACAGGACAAGGGGCAATGGGTTTAAACTGGCAGAGGGGAGATTTAGACTGGATGTTAGGAGGAAGTTCTTTGCAGTGAAGGTGGTGAGGCACAGGTTGCCCAGGGAGGTTATGGCTGCTCCCTCCCTGGAGGTGTTCAACGCCAGGTTGGAGGAGGCTTTGAGTAACCTGTCTTAGTGGGAGGTGTCCCTGCCTATGGCAGGGGGTTGGAACTAGATGATCCTTGAGGTCCCTTCCAACCTTACCATTCTATGATTCTATGAACAGGAAAAAGGCAAAACCTCCAAAGCATTTGTTAGTGAGAATATATTAAGCAGCATTGATATGGAAATACCAATGGAAATCTGAAATAATCACAATTTAAATAACAAGAGAAATTAAAATAAAGGAACTGCTTCTAGCTGACTAGCAAAAAAAGTTAGTACTGTTGTGAAGACTGTCAGGGCCTTGCTCAACATCATCTATGTCAAAAAACAAACATAAAATCTACTGGAACATGGAACTTTGCAGGGAAGTCAGTTTCCACATACAAATCCACACTCCAAGTAGGAAGAGAGCTTTGCACCGCAGCAACATCACCTCCAAGGGCTAAGCTGCCACCATTTCATATCCTCAGCCTTTTCTCCAGGCTGAGGAAAGGTCTTGCAGAAGGACTTGCAAGACAAAATATACATAGGACTATGTAAGTTCAGGTAGCAGGTTCTCATAGACAGTTCCAATTGTCTTCCTTTCACTACTTGTAGCACACATGGATGTATTACCCCAAGGAAAGGCAAGAAACTAGGCTGAACAAAAGCTTTATTATTAAAACAGTTCTGTCAGAAAATTAGTAAGTTGATTAAAATTAAGACCTATGTCAAAATGTGGATGCTGCACAGAAAGTAAGCTTCTGATAGACCAGAACTTTTCTAAGTATGTTCATCTTTTATTAAATATATGAATAATAGGACTATTTCAACTTCTTGTTTGATTTGGGCAAATATAGAATCATAGAATGGTAAGGTTGGAAGGGACCTCAAGGATCAGCTAGGTCCAACCCCTGCCATAGGCAGGGACACCTCCCACTAGCACAGCTCACTCAAGGCCTTGTCCAGCCTGGCCTTCAACACCTCCAGGGAGGGAGCAGCCACAGCCTCCCTGGGCAACCTGTTCCAGTGTCTCACCACCCTCATTGCAAAGAACTTCCTCCTAACATCCAGTCTAAATCTTCCCTCTGCCAGTTTAAACCCATATATATAACTACGTTGAGCAAAAAGCTGCAACGACTAAGGCTTCTCCCACACTGCCGAGGGTATTATATTTCCCCACTGCCACTGAAGAACAACATCCCCTATGTGAAAACTGAGAAACACTAGGAAATGGCTTAAAATCAAAGAAAACAGGTAAAAACTGATCAACTGATGCTTATCATCAGAAGTTGTGATGTTTCAATATTACTACTAGTTCTTGATTAACAGTTAAAATGCAACAGCTGGCTGGAGATTTTAATCCAACCAAAAGAAAGCATGTGCTCTGCTATCTCATCAGGGAAGTATAGCCTGATTTCATATTCTTGACTTTTGATAACACAGAAACCAGACAAGGCTGCCTGATTTTCTAACAGGTCAACTTCCACTCCAGGGAGGTACAACGCTCTTGTCAGCTAAGCTGAACCAACTCAGTGTGGAAATCCTTGTGGAAATTCTCCTTGTTTAATAGCTGTCAGCATGCAGACCTCACTGCACTACCAAGCCTACAATTTGATAATACCACTAATAAAAATAATACTGGTAATACCACTTCAGTGAAACTTTTGCTCCAGGATAAAAGCACATCCATGAAGTGAGTGCACCCTAGTAATAATGCACTGCAATGTATGCTGACAGTTCACAAGTCAACTACATAGTTAACTCCTGACATACATACCATGAATAAAATCCAGAAAGCTCTATCTACTTGTATCTGCTTTAAACAACTAATAGCTACTCTGGTTGTGGCAGTTTAAGGTTTATTGGGAAATTCTAATGAGAGAAATCAGGACTTCCCCTGAAAGTTCAGGGCAGAATCTGAATGAACAGGGTTGTAAAAGAATAATCAAGTCTGTATCATTCATTGGTTTATATATGGGTTTCTTATACCTCTTAGCAAACAATTTCTTTCTCTTGGCTTTTGGGCACTGGATCTCTTCACTGTTCCTTCACTCCTCTAACTCCTCCACTAACATTTTCCAGATAACATGTGAGACTTGCTGGTTGCTTTCTATCTAGGAGGAGAAAGAAAGGGTGACATTGGTGCCTTCTGTGCAGGAATGTTTGATTTCTGCATTATTTCTAAATTGTTGATGTATTTTGTATATATGTTTGTAAATCTAACTTTGCTGTAAAATACAGTTTTATCTTACTTCCAAGCCATCTGAGATGGTAAATTTTTTTTATTTTGGGGGGGGTGGGGTTAGTTCCCAACCCATCACATTGGTTCAACAGCAAGGTTAAGTACTTTCCAAGGTTAAGTACTTTCTGCTTCACATTCTAGCTGTAGGCTTGATATTTCATTATGGGTCAGCTTCCCTGATTAGATTATCAATTCAACCAGAACTCTAAAACTAATACTGAAATGACTAAAAAAAAAAAAATTAAAATCATGTAGCAGGGTGGTTCACACAAAAGTAGTTCTCTCAATTTTATACTAAAGTGATGGGAAGCACACACTGCTTCTGGAACAATCCTTTTTCTGCACTCAGCTGCCGGTCTAGGCAGGTTCTGCCAGTCTCCCTCAGCTTCAGCACACAAATCCTCAACACCTGGACACTGGGATCACTTCTGTTTTCTGAACCCTGGGCTGCAGCTCCCCGAGGACAGAAAAGTCTGTCCTGATAAACTTTCTCAGGGTCAAAACCTATTTCTTTGTTTTGACTGAATTAAATCAGGCCCTATTGGCACATAATTCTAAATCAAGCATTTCCCAGCTGCTTTCAGAAATCATCAATGCAAATCACTTGTTTTTTATCTGCACAAGACTTCATAGTCACTCATACCCTAGAGGTAGCACAGATGTTTTCAAAAGAAGTATTCTTAAATAAATTGTTTCAAATTGCCTTACAAATTAAGTTTACAGAAATTGTTTGCATATTAAGACTACGGTAAAAACAACTGACACTGCTACGGTCCCTGCCACAAAACTTCTGATCAAATCTCTCACTTCTGAGCTCTTATCAGAAAAGACAAAAGTTCCTTTGGCTTAAATGACACCCAATAGGACAGTGCATGAAGGGAGGTAGACACAAGGTTTTTCAGGATCACTAAACTAAAAAAGAATCTTTGCCAGGAAATGGAAAACTGAGTTCATATGAAATAAGGTGGTAATGGTATACTGGTAGTGCCTAAAGGCCAAGAAGAATCTTACACTGAAGTTTATATAATGCTTCCACAAAGGTTCATACATTTATTAAAAGCTACATATTAATCCACAACTTTAAAAGATGCTGCAGAGTGTTTCCTACCCAGTACCAAGACTAGATGTCAACATAAGCTGACCTCTGCATCACCAACTGATCTGAATTAGGCAGAGCCGCCTCCCACACCTATATACACACATGACTTGCCCTCCTTTGCTGCAGTCAGCTTTAACCACATACTATCATTGTAAACCTCAGGGGAAAAGAGAGAGAGTAACCACCCACACAGCAAAAACAAAGCTCCACTGTTTTGGTCAACTCTGTTTCCATTTAAAATAATTTCCTTTAGCACTATAGACAACATTTGGTGCATGTGGAGAAGCGGTGGAAGGCTGTTGATTCCAACATATGCTAAGGTAACAAATATTTAGAAAGAAAAGTTGAATATTTAGACAAAATGTCTTAAGATTAACTGCTATTCCACACAAATTGACCAGAAGTATTAAGAAAGGTCTTAAAAGGATGTTAACAGATTGATACTTTTTCTTTCTATAGAATTTCCAGTTTTCTCTAAAACTTTTTCTCCACAACTGCCTACTTTTACAGCATCAAAAGAGAAAAATCTCCACACTGTTTTAATGTTTTCTAGCTCATGCTACACAAAATTTTAACTGTATTATAACTGATTCAATCATCAAGTCTGAAGAAATGTTAAAACACAGAATAATAAAGCACTTTGGGATTTTTTTGTTTGATTGGGTTTTTGGGTGGTTTGGGGGTTGGGTTTGTTTGTTTTGTTGTTGTTTTGGGGTTTTGGTTCATTGTTTGTATGGTTTTGTTGTTTGGGTTTTTTTGTTTGAATAATACAGGGTTTTATCTTTAAAAAAGAAAAAAAAAAAAACATGACAGCTAAGCAGGTGGTACCACCTTAAGATCCTCCCAGAAAAGTTTGCTTTCTCCCTGGTTTCAACTATAGACTTTGCTTGCCCATGCCTTATCATTTGATTTTTGTTTACACAGAAATACAGAACTCTGTCACCACACCAAGCACAACTGCAATACAGCCCTTACATAAGCCTCATCACAAGAATAATTAGCAGGGCCCATAGGAAACTACAAATAGCTAATTTCAAAACTGTACTTACAGTTCACCATTTCTAACCCACTGAATAAAGAATCAGTGGTAAATAATGGAAGCAGGCAAATTGAAACTGCAAGTGAGAGTTTCAGGGCAGCGACAAGACTACCTAGAACTAATGAAGGAGAGGATTTCCCTGCCTTTCGAAGTTTGAGGTCAGGACTGATGGCACTGCACATACAATCATGTTTAACTAAACACACAATTGGATTCTCAATCAAATCCATTTAACCTGTATAGTATAGTATATGTCAGGTAATCTCATCAGGATCAGAATGGATCTGAAAGGTATACAATTTCTTGTGTTTTTCCTTACTATCCTTCATCACCCTAACCTGGAGCCACCACAGACAATTCTCAGTTCAGAGTATCATGGTTTTCAGCCTTCTATTTCTAGGTAGCCATTGTAAAGCAGCACAATTTGGGTTTTGATTTCTAACCTATAGAACTTAGCAGTGCTGACAGAGGGATCTTGCAAAGGCAGCAGAAAATGGAGTAATGAAAGGGAAGCAAAAAAACAGAGAGAGCTTTTCCAGCAGCTGGAAAGAATACAGCAGTGACACTCCACCTAAAACTCCCTGTCACAGTATAAATTACTAGCTTCAGTACCTCTAGCAATTCTTACTGGTATCATAGCTTTTTATGAAAAAAAAAAAAAAAATCTTACATTTTAAGTCCTTTCTCATCTGCCTTAGGTAACAACTTACATTAAAATGAGACCAGGATGCAAATAAGAAAAACCTAACCAAAAAAATACTATTTCTAAAAACCAAAAGCCTGCATCCCACATAAAAGAGGACCTTGTATAATTTGTATTTCTTCTGTGTGGTTATCCTTTCTGCATCTGTCACAAGCACACTGAACCAAACATGTCCAGTATGCAAAGTTAAGATACTTACTACCTTGGGCTGGTTTGAGCTAATTGGAATATTTCAATAGAGAAAATTACACTATAGGTTGTGAAAGGAAAACATGGTGATGTCTATTTCGCTCATAGGCTTGCTGAGATGTTTGGGAAAATAACTTAAAACATTAGGTAAGTCAGTCTCAGTCTGTCTCTCTCTGGGGGCACAGCGTCTGGGGCAGCCTAGCTTCCGGCTCCTCTTTGCTGATTAATCCTCACTTTTCTTCTAACCCCCCCGGCCAATCCTCCAAACTCATCTTGCACATAAGGCAAACCCTGGGGGTAAGGTAGAGGGGTGGGGAGATGGTGGAAGGGTGGTTGGGAGCCCCTCCTGGGGTCTCTGATTTCTGGGAGGGGAGTTGTGTTTCTGTATTCCCTTTAACTTGTCTATTTCTCTAACTATTCCTGTCTATAGTGTATATCTCTGCTTGTACATTGTGCTGAGCTGTAAATAGAGCTTCAGTCCTTAACTTCCAGCCAGCTGAGTTCTAGTCTGGGTCATTTTACAAAGTGTGGGGGGCAGGGAACTCCTAAACCATCACATACCTTTATGCTCCAACTGTACCTAAATCATCAATAAGCTACAGCAGTCTGGCCAGCACATTAAATAGTGAACTCAGGAGTCCCTGATACTCCAACAGCAGATCTTACCCTATAAACAGCAGCACAGATTCACAGGGATCACATGGGGTGACCCTCAAAGGTCATCTTGTCCAACTCTCCTGAAGAGGGATACCCCCAACTAGATCAGGTCGGCCAGGGCCACAACAAGTCTGATCTTGAATGTTTCCAGGGACAGGCCTCAACCACATCCAAGGGCAACCTATTCCAGTATTTTACCACTCTCATTGTAAAAAAAAAAAACCTTCATCCTTATTTCTAACATAAATCCACCCTGCTCCAGTTTAAAATCACTGCCTCTTGTCCAAGATTTTATAGCTTAGCTCTGTAACAAAGAATGCCTATAACAAGGCATGCATTATTTATTTCCAGCTTTGGAAGCAAGATGGCCTCTAACTGGGCATCTGCTTACACTGGCACACAGAACTGAGGACACTAGCATGTCTATCAGCTATATGGCATGACCCATCATCCTCACAGGCAGCAACAATATATCCAGAGAATTCCCAGTACTGTCTGCAGCAGGGAGACGTCCATTAAACACAAAAAGATCATTCAGCTCATTATCCCAACAGTATCTTACAAGTTACTCACTCAGTACCACTTTATACCAAGCAACATTAATATTCACATTAATACATCCATGTGTTATTACAAACCATTGTGCTGGTTTGAGGCTAATTGGAATATTTTAATAGAGAAAATTATATTACAGGTTGAGAAAAGGAAACGATGATGATGTCTAATTCACTTGTAGGCTTGCTGAGATGGATAAGAAAAGAACTCAAAACATAGATAACACAGAGCCTCTGGGGCACAGCGTCTTGGTCTAGCAGTTTCTGACTTTTTTTTCTCCTCTCTGCTGAGTAATCTCACTAGTTTTCTTCTACCTCCCTGGCCAATCCTCCAAACTCACCTTGCACATAAGGCAAACCTTGGGGTAAGGTACAGGGGTGAGGAGAAGGTGGAAGGGTGGTTGGGAGCCCCTCCTGGGGTCTCTGATTTCTGGGAGGGGAGTTGTGTTTCTGTATTACCTTTAACTTGTCTATTTCTCTAACTATTCCTGTCTATAGTGTATATCTCTGCTTGTACATTGTGCTGAGCTGTAAATAGAGCTTCAGTCCTTAACTTCCAGCTGGTTGAGTTCTAGTCTGGGTCATTTTACAAAGTGTGGGGGGCGGGGAACTCCCAAACTATCACACTTTATTTTAGCATAATAGTTTTCCTTCTGGTGCTTCCCTCACCTGCTTTTAAGATCTCCAGAGATGGACCTTTCTGCCTCAAAAGACAAACAGATCAAGAATACAAGCCTCATTAATCCAGTTCATATATTCCAGTTTGAAAGTAAAGGGACTTGGGGGAAAAGGTTTTACTATGTTTTAAATGAATTCATACCTGAAATCTGGGGTTACAACAGAACTTAACATCACACCTGAATGACACCCCCAGAGCCATTCTGAAGGATCTGACACCCAGAAGCTGGAGGCAGATCTAGCAGAAATGTGAGACATCTAAACAGCTTATGCACTAATAGCTGACAAGGAGGGACTAAAGCACAAACTCAACAGAAAACAGCAAAAGCCATTCAGGAAAAACAAGTTTCCAAATTCAGTATTCGAAACACAGTTACTATCACCACAACACCTAATGCACTAACACACTAAGATGAAATTGTAGCACTGTTGCCATTTTGAACGGAAAGTAGGTTAATATTCAGGGTCCTATAGTTAATTTTTCACTACCAGAATGGAAAAACAACACAGTGGCAATTTGTGCAGCTTCTGGGCCAGGGAGAGGAGCTCTCACACACACTGCTATGCTCAAGTGGCTATCTCCCCCTATACCAAGGTGGCAGCAAAACAGGAGTGCAGTTCTCACTAAAACAGTGCACTACACAAGTGTTCTGCTCCACTGAATATTCCTTGATTAAGCCTATAGCCTTACACAAAAGTTTCATCATAAGATGATAAATGCCTGTATAAATTATGGATTACACCAAAAAAAAAGCAGTTGTCAAGCTAGACTACAATTAGTCAGATTCCCTTGACACATCTGTTAAAACTTGTAAGTCAGTAGCACTTCCTAGTTGCAGTCTGAGAAATCAAAAGCATTTATCTTTGAGAGCTGCAGATATCACAAAAGCTTTGAAGCACTTTCCTCAGTCTACCAATACATTCCTTTCTTTTAAACAGATTGAACTTCAACCAGACATCTCTTAAACAGATACTAGGCAGGCATCCAACAGTACAAATCAAGCTGGATGCCAACTTTTGTTCAGTGCTCTACATATTATACAAACACACAACAGCAAAGAAATAAGTTTTTTCTTTACATCAAGTTTTCATAGACCAAAAAGATAATGCACAAATAATAATTAATTTTCAAAGATTCAATAGAAACTCTTCCAAGACAAGTAACATGCCTTGGGTTGTATTCACAAGACTATCACATGCTTCATGTGACAAGGCCCTGACTATTGCATGCATTTCTCTCTGGCTTTACAGAAGATGTTGTTTGGGCAACCCAGAAAGAAGCGAAAGAATGAAACATGAACTGTCACAGAAGAACAGAGAAACAGACACAATCATTCTATGACATGGCTTAGGACAGCATAAACACTGGAAAAGAAAAGTAACATTAAACCACGATGGACAGCTTGGCCAAAAAATAAATGAGCTCACACTGTGGCATGGAAAATACAAGCAGAAGGTGACAGCCATGTATCCCTGCTGGGAGAAGAGGAAAGCAAATTGTTATTGACAACTGAATCACACTACAAATGCCTTCTGAGCAGCAATTTCACATCTACCATGAAACAGTATTCCATACAAATAGAAGACTGGATGAGGGGAAGGAATAGGTCCCAGAACTGTAAGAATATAGAAACCAAGAAAAACAGCACAGAAAAATGCAAACAAAACCCTCCAGTATTTCACTGTGTATGCTTACAATCCTTTACCTCCCAAAAGCAGCCACTAGCCCATGCCACTGGATGACTATCAGTCCCCCAAGAAGTTGTTCTATCCTGTTTAAAACCCCCTTTGTTCCCCATATCCAACCCTATCCAACAGATCGTAAGCAGAGAGTTTTCATTCCCTTCCTGGCTTTCAGATTTCGCCAATACAAAAGATTGCCAAGACAAAAGATTCAAACTCCTTACTGAGGTTCACATCAGGAAGACAAGAGGCAGTGGTCATCACAGTATCACAGTATTACCAAGGTTGGAAGAGACCTCAAAGACCATCAAGTCCAACCCGATACCACAGACCTCAAGACCAGACCATGGCACTAAGTGCCACGGCCAAACGCGCCTTGAACACCTCCAGGAACAGTGACTCCACCACCTCCCTGGGCAGCCCATTCCAGTAGCCAATGACTCTCTCAGTCAAGAACTTTCTCCTCACCTCCAGCCTAAACTTCCCCTGGCACAGCTTGAGACTCTCATAAACCAAAGCAAGACACTTTGAAACTTGGGATAAAGAAAAAAAATTTGCTCATTAGGACAGTCAAGTATCAGTTGCTCAGAGAGACCAAGGAATCTACAATCCTAGACATAACTTGAGCAATCTCACCTGAATTTAATTTTTACCCTACTTTGAATGGGAAGATGAATTAGATGATCTCCTAAGGTCTCTTCAAACTTGAATTAGTCTAAGCTTACCCTTCCAAATATGTAAGGCTTTGTTGTTCATGGGGACATTATCACGTCCCTGTAAACATATCTGACATTTGAATGGAATCATTCATCTGTGCTGAATTCAGGTCCTGGCACTCAACATGCAGTTTCGAAGAATTACAGACAATTGGGATGGAAAACAGCTGAAAAGTAAGAGTTTACTCACCCACTCTATCTTTCTGGACCAAGGAAGTACCAACTATGTCCAAAATGTTCCTGACAATTATTAGTTTTAACTGTTTTTAAAAAGCCTCCCAGATGGCCAATTCTATATGTCCACACACAAACCAATCCTCCTTAGAATAGAAAAATCTATTCTTTCCATCTTTTACTTTTTCTACTATTATTTAATTCTTTTAGCCACCTCATCTTAAACACCAAGATCAATTCATTCCCTTCTATTTTATATTTGAATTCACATTATTTCAATGCAGTCTCAGCAATCTAACTCCTTGTATCTCACACTATGGAACCAGTCATCTTCTCTAGACAAAGAATTATTTCACTTTTCCTTTCAACTCCTCTCATCTAGCCCACATTTTTCTTAAACTACAGCACTGAAAACCTAACAGTAGATAATATTCAAAACATTAGCAGTATTGAACAAAAGGTATTGCAAAAATCACAGGATGATAGGGGTTGAAGGGACCTCAGAGATCAAGTCCAACCCCCTGCCAAAGCAGGATCACCTTGGACAGGTTGCACAGAAAGACATCCAGGCACGTTTTGATTGTCTCCAGAAAAGGAGACTCCACAACCTCTCTGGGCAGCCTGTTCCAGGGCTCTGTCACCCTCAGTCTAAAAAAGAATCTCCTCAGAAGTGGGTCCATCTTGACACCTGCTCCTCCAGTATTTCTAGATGTTGATATGATTCCCTCTCAGCCTTCTCTTCTCAAGACTAAACTGCCCCAGGTCTCTTAGTCTTTCTTCATAGGAGAGATGTTGAAGTCCCAGAGTCATCCTCATAGCTCTCCGTTGGACTCTCTCCAGTAGATCCCTGTCTTTCTTGAATTGGGGAGCCCAAAACTGGACACGGTATTCCAGATGTGGTCTCACCAGGGCAGAGCAGAAGGGAAGGAGAACCTCCCTGAACCTGCTAGACACACTCTTCTCAACGCATCCCAGGATACCTTTGATCCTCTTTGCCACAAGGGCACATTGCTTTCCCATTAATAACTTACTGTCCGTTAGGACTCCAAGGTCTTTCTCTCCATGGAGTTGCTTTCCAGCAGGACAATGCCTAGTCTGTACTGGTGCCTGGTGTTATTCCTCCCCAGATAGAGGAGCCTGCATTTACCCTTACTGAATTTCATGAGGTCCCCCTTTGCTCAGATCTCCTTGGATGGCAGCACAGCCTTCTGGTGTGTCAGCCACCCCACACACTCTCATATCATCAGCAAACTTGCTGTGGGTACACTCAACCCCCTCATCCAGGTAACTGGTGAAGATGTTGAACAAAACTGGACCCAGTACTGATCCCTGGGGAACACCACTGGCCACAGGTTTCCACTTAGATGCTGCACTGCCAATCACAACTCCCTGAACTCTATTGTTGAGCCACTTACAAATCCATCTCACGGTCCAATTGTCTAACCCACTTTTGAGTTTACCTATGAGGATGCTATGGGAAACGGTATAGACTACTTTGCACTTTATACAAAACCTCCAGTTCCTACGCACGCTCATTTTCTTTTGTCACAATACAGCACTGCTGATCCACGCTTAGCTTTTAGGCATTATTCATAATCACTTGAATTCTTGCCTACAGTAGCAGCAGAGAGTGCACTGGCCCTTTACTTTTAGTCAACTATCACCCAAAATGTAGGGTAACGTTTTATGAAGGTCCTCTCTTCCCCAAAAAAGATGTCAGCATTTAGCAGTCCTGAGAGCTAAAAGTAAACAGAATCATTGCTGTGGCATAGGCCAGAACTGCAAGCACAGAGCAAAGCACTTTCCTCTGAAGCTCTTGGTAGCAGCATTTCTTCTTCTTTTGGGTGTACCAAGGTTTTACTGGTTGACATTTAGAGAACAATGAAAAGTCCATCTGTTCTTCAAAAGCTTTGCTAACAGCATGAAATGTATCTACAGCTACACTTTAAAACGCAGAGCCAAGACAGCAGGTTGATCAGATGACCACCTAATAGAGATCACTTGGAGGACTGTGTAAAGAAGAAAAAGTAAACAAACCAAAGAGACACAAAACCCCCAAAGCAATTTCTAAAATCTGAAGCATTTGGGAGTATAAAGGATATTACATTGATGTTTAACTATAAAATAGTTTACCTGTCAATACCAGTTCAGCCTTATCTCACATCTCATTTTTAGACTCCACTGCAAACCAGACCACTTTTGCTGAACTTGAAGTCCTGCTAGTGAGGATCAAAATGGCAATTTTATTGTTCCTGAGTGATGAGTTGACTGATCAGATTAGACAGCAGCATAAGCTGTGTTCTAAGTGATAAAGACTGAACAGGTGGCCTTCTTTCTGACCTACTGTCTCTTCAAACATTGTTAGAAGTAGAATGCTTCTCTTTTCTACCATTTCTAGAAAGCATATATTCAGATATTTATTTGCCCTTAATCCAGCATGAGAATATTTTTCTTGTCTTTCTGAGCAAACTGCTTGAAATGCATTAAAACAAATCAACCTTTCCCAAATTAACCAGCTATTCACAGGGATGATGTACCTAACTATGGATGTTTAGATGGTATCAAGATTCCCAGTCCGCAGAGACAGATGAGATAGATGAGAAGAGGAGATAGGTGCATGGATAAGGGGGGAGAAAAGGGGGGGAAACACAACAGCACACAAAGAAACAAACAAACATTCAAAGGCATCATATTACAGAGCATCATATTAAAAGACCAGACTTCAAAAGGAAGGAATTCGAGACCAGGGAGTGAAATAGACTTTACCTGAAAACTTAACACAGTGAAGCAATGTATGGTTTGCTCAGCAGGGGGAAAAAAAAGTGTAGTCAGCTATTTCCTACAGATCAAAGTACAGGCATAATTCTTTTTCATCTTTGCATGAACAAGTGGTGGGGGGAGGGAGAAACAAAGCCATATATATGCTTCAGAAAAACATTATTTTTAAATTGTAACACTTTTCAAAGAAAGCAATGACTAACCCAGGTGTTCTAGTAGCAGCTATTACTCTCATGATACTATATTATGCATCATTCATATCACACTAAGTGTTTACTATACTTTGAAGCTGAATTTTTGACCTCAGGAGTTTATAATGTAATTCTGAGATGATGATATAGATGCTAGTGGAGAAAAAAGGAACCAGGAAAACAGGATTTAAAAAAAAAAAACCCACACCACCACAGACTCACTAACAACATTCACAGCCCTCTCATACCCTGCTATGGGTGGAGTAGAAATGTGGACATAGAGATTCTGTCCAAGGAACAAGAACAATCTAAGACAGAGGTACAGCTCACAAATTGACACTACTGAATGAGAGATTAACAACTGCAAGATCTTGGGATAAGAAGTGACTCAAAGTTACACAAAGGGTCTCAGGACTCATTTCCCCATCAGTCCCATGCTAAAGAGGATAACAATTCAACTAAATTAAGGTTAAGAATTGCTAACTTTGAAAAGCATAAATTAGATAACTTCTTCATTTTCAGTACTTTGAAAAAGTTACATAGACATCTTAAGTCAGTCTACCTTCCTATCACTTCATTCATATTTACCTGTACTAGTGGGAGTTGTCCCTGCATAGGGTAGGGAGTTGGAACCAGATGATCCTTGAGGTCCCTTCCAACCATACCATTCTATGATTCCAAGAAGATGCAGTCTCCCAGGCAACATGGCATCAAATGCTTCAAAGAAAGTGGCTTATCTGGGTTCACACATTCATAGAATGATTTAGGTTGGAAGGGATCTCAAAGATCCTCAAGTTCCAACTCCCCTGCCATGGGTAAGGATGCCTTCCACTAGACCAGGCTGCTCAAGACCTCTTGTTTCCTACATCTATACAGTATCAAAGATTATACTGTAAACAAAAACCTGCTAAGCAATATCCCAAGTGATCACAAAACTATACCAGACTGTATTATTTGCAATACATTTCTAGAAGATACTTTTTGTGTGTTTTAAACCATGACCGATAACTTTTAATCAACATTCCTAACAAGTTGCATACTTAATACATTCTCTTGACTGACATTAATACTCCACAGTTTTGTCAGTTTTCAGCATAAGATGCCCCCTTAACTTTGTTTTAGCCCTGTTAAGCAAAAGACAACTAAGTTGGTTTGACATGGGAGGAAAATAAGTCAATGAAAACAATTTAAAAAAATATACAGGCCTTAAACAAAGACAATAACCAAGTGGTTGGACCACTGACCCAAGGCGCTGAAGATCTTTGTTCAAGACCCCAAATGAGATTAGACCAGGCAAACAGAGAAGCCTGTTTGATCAAAATTTTCCATTACCAAAAGAAATTGGAGCAGAAAAGATAAAAAAAAGTCAGACTTTGAGACGTCTCACAAAAAAGAAACATTCTGTTGGCTACAATCTTCCATGCATTCAGCTGTGGTAGTTGAACTGTTAAGCTGTGGCCCTGTAACTCTTATCCATCTTGAGAAATCACATTTTACTCATTTCTAAAGGATCAATTACATTGAAAGTATATAAAAGGGAAAATAAGTGTCCTTCCCAAGTACTGTATAAAAGATAAAACACTTCAAGAAACCCAGAGTATTTTAGAATAAGTATGGAAAAACCCCAACATCGAACCTAAAATATTTTAGAAAGTGGCATTTTCAAACCAACAGAACTATGTAGAGTTCCTGTAACAGCATGAATCAAGAACCACCAGTGAAACAACAAAAATTACCTAGACAACAAAGCATTTAGTCCATTTTTAAATCCAACAATGGTAATCCACTATTCAACTTGCATGTGTACAAACTCCTGTGTATAGTAGAATAAAGATATAACCTTTTGCTAAGGTTTTGATGCTGTGTTGAAACTCCACAGCAAATACTACCTAAAGGGTGTATTTGTCATTACTATTTGTCAGCTGACGTTAGACAAAACCACACACACATTTAAAAACTCATTATTCCAGCAGCAGCCAACTTTACCTTCATCCTGTTGAAGACACTAACAAGAACAAAGGACCAGATGGTACCCGTTTGTCACTCATTGCCATACAAAGTCTGCCCAAGAAATATTTCACGCTTATCAATCATTAGGTCTGAATCACAGTTTAAAATATATATTGAACAGACCTTCTGTATGCATCAAACTCACTGTGATGCTGACCCTAAAAACCTTTCAACCATTCTCCATTTGCATCTTGTTGCTATGGGAAACACATTGAAGGAGAACACATTTGAAAACGACGGAGGCTGCATTTTTCCTGTTAGTCACACTGGGACAGACATTTATTCCATAAAAGTTTCACCAGGCAAAAGTGGAAATAAACACAGAGAGCTACAACAAAGTAGGAAAGAACAGGAAGAAAATGAACAAAGAATTAAAACAAATTTTAGAGAAGGGCACTTCTCTAAAATCTCTGAAAGCACAAGAAAAAGGCACCACTAATATAATTAGTTTTGCTGAACTCATTCAGATCTGGTTTGATTTTTAAACCATCTTTCTTGTTCACCAGTTCAAATGACACTTCTTATTTCTTGCAAGTATTTTACACTGGAATAGCACTAGCTTAACAAAAAATTCTCTGCTTCAGCAGCCACTGATAGAACAGGACACTGAATCTTTTCCTTTAACAGAAAACATGCACCTAAAACGTCTTTATTTTCCCAGCAGCAATCAGGCAAGAGAACATGAAAGAATTCCAGCAGCCATCTCCAAGTGGGCAGCAAGGACAATCTATAAAATGCTTAAAGAAAATAAAGGGAAAACTGAGTGAGGGATTAACACTCTCTTGATCCCAAGCACAAAGGCCACTTGGCTACTATAGAAGAATTTACTGAAGTCACACAGAACAACTGAAAATGAGAAGCCTTGAGTTCAGTAAAAGGAAATGTCTAGGCCAGTAAGATATTCTACAGAGTTAGGATTTCTAAGCAGTGAAGAAAAATCTGAAAATTGGAAACTGATTACTAAATTCATGGATTTTCAAAGCAAAATAAATTCCCAAGTCTCCTACATATTTTAGAAAACATCAAGGTAAAAGCATAATTCATCCAGGAGCATGAACAGACCACTCATTCACACAAGACATTCCTTTTTCTTCAAGACACACCAATCTTTTGGCAAGGAATATATTACATCAAGGGAAACGTCTACCTAGGACTTCGTTCCCCTCCATCAAAGAATAAGTTTGTGTTTACATCACATGAGGGGTGGAAAAGAAAGCTTATTTCCTAGAAAGCAAGATCATACACTTCAGCCTGCCCCAAGCAATATCAGTTACAGATGATCAAGTCAGAGATGATGAAACCAGAATTAATTCAGCAGCAGATGGTGTTGAGCCCTTTTTACAGCTGAAATGCAAAACATATGGATGGAGTAGGGTAAAGTTTCAGACAAGGACAAGTAAATGTTTGTTTAAGTCAGGGAGAGAAACATCAAAACTAACAAAAGATATGCAACATGAGCCTTCTGAAAACAAGATCTTTTTCATAGCTTTCTATTAACAGACTCTCCTAGCAAAAGAAGTATTTCCCAACACTTGATATGTCCCAGACAAAAATTACTATTTGAAACTTTTTTTTTTCCCCATTGGTGGGACATATATGTACACAGATAAACTGATGGACTTCATTAATTGTTAGAGACATTTTCCTCAAAAAAATTTCACAGATGCACATGATTACAGATGGGCAATAACTACTGTCTAATAAAAGGGGAAATTTGGTTTGTTTTAAGACAACAATGGACAGTACTGTAATCGATTGCTGTTGCTTAACTAGTTACAGAATGATTTATGAGAATGCTTAGCACTGTATAGGAAGGGTGAAATGAGTATCTCTGCCCTCCACAGCTTATGATATATGTGACAGAATACACAGCCATTCATCTGACTCTTGAAGATCTATTGCCGGTAGGAAGCTTAAACACAGCTGTAAGTGCAGAGCAGCGGCCCAAGAAAGACAATTGATTTCAACAGCCAAAATACACCTACAAAACAAGATAGACTCCTTCCACTTGGCTGCTTCTTTCCTGGTGTATTCAGCTATAGTTGGATCTAGCACAAAACTTCAGTGTAAAAGCTGTTAGAAAAAATCCTACAAAAAGAAAAATGCAAGAGATAAAATAAGGGGAAGCAAAACAATAAACAGCAGATTCCTAGCAAAAGATAAATCAGAAAGTGATCCAACTGTTCACATACTTCCATAAATTGGAATATGACCATCTATGAGTGACCATCTTACTTTTCTTGACTACTGGTCAGCTTCCACAGCTATTCATCTTAGCACAATGTCCATTATTTCTTCTTCTGTTTTCATACAACTACTTAAAAAGGAATTATTACAAATCAACAGTGATTCTTATCATCTATGTTCTGGGGACTCCACTGGCTCAGAGCAATCTATCACTGACTTAAAGCCATCTCCCTCCACTGGCAGACCAGAAGGTAACAGCTTTCTTTTTCAAGATTCTACAACGTTACGTCTTCTCCATAACAGAATCCAAATAACAGATACCCTTCCATGCTGTATCAGATAGTAGCCCTCCATGCAAGCCTTCTGGTGAGCTCTATACCAACATGATTACTCTTCAAGAGTTCCTTTGTTTAGCATATATCCAGAAGAAGCAAAGTACTCAAATTAGACATAACTCTGATCTAATGGTTATGGGGACTGGCTGCAGTGACCCCTTCCAGTTCCTGAACAGCTCATGAAAATCACAGAACGTCAGGGGCTGGAAGTGACCTTGAAAGATCATTTAGTCCAACCTCTTTGCAGAGCAGGATCACCCATACCAGGTCACACAGGAACAGATCCAGGCAAGTTTTTAGTATCTCCAGAAAGAGAGACTCCACAACCCCCCTGGGTAGCCTGTTGCAGTGTTCCAGCACACTCACAGTTAAAAATCTCCTCCTCGTGTGTACGTGAAACTTTCTCCAAAATGCAATACAGACACTGGCTATTAAGGATCACAGTCTCAGATGAAAACTTCATCTACCCAGCACACAGGAAGGCTACACACTGCAGCTGCGCTGTGGACACCACTTAAGTGGCAAGACATACAAGAATCAAGAACTGCAATACATGCCTTTTTTTGTGGTCTTGGTTTCACAAGTGTTTATCAAGTTTCATAGCCTCCTCAGGGAAAGTTCATGTTCACATGTTGGAAAGATATTTACAAAAGCAAGATGGCAATTCACCTTGATAAAACCGATAGGTTTTCACAAATGAAAAAAAAAAAAAGATCTGATTAGATGGTATTATGGGAGCTTTCTGGTTTCATCTGAAAGCAGGCACTACACAGAGTCACAACAGAAAGCAAAGTTCTTTGCTGAAGTTGCACACCATCATCAGAATTTTAAGTCCAGAAGTCTTTCAGTGGTTGACAATAGAGAAAGAATTTTTTTCTTAATTGGGGAATTTAACACAATGACTGGATTATCTGCCCAGCTATTTTCAGCTGCTCATGCTTCACTAAACACGAGTATTTAGCTCATCATTCATAAACCTCTTATTACACTGAAGGGGGCACCAGTAGCGTACAAGATGATAGCTTACAGGTGGTGCTAATCGGAAAGAACTAAGTCTTTTTAAAACCTGTTGTACACAATTAAGTGAGATAATCAGATTCTGAAAAACAATTTCCTAAACAACTTTAGTGAAATCTGTTGTATAACTTTAAACACAAGTCTGAACACATTCAGTTTTGCAGTAAGTTAAGTGCAATATGCCTGTGCAGTACCTTACTCTAGCTGCTGTCACTGGAGTTGCTACCTAAAAGCTGATACTGCTGTAGAGAAAGCGTTGTTCAGAAAATAAACGTTAAAAACTACTAATTTATCACAACAGCAGAGATCATGATTGAACCAAACTAGTTCCCAAAAAGAACCAAAGACCAAAATGAACACAGAAACAATATAATACTCATAACGCAAGGTACAACATGGCGCTGATACACAGGGAGTTGCAAGACCAGTTGAATTACAGGACTGTGCAAAATACACGACCAAAAATAACAGAAAATCATCTACAAAGAGCTACCAGAGAAGAAAAAAAATTAGAGTTGTGCATGTTTTTGTTTATGAGTGTTAAACAAAGTTGGAGAAACCTAGTGCTGAATAGTTAATGTGCCAAGAGAAAAAAAAGCAGACAAGAAGAAAGGTGCAATTCTTCATCACCAGTGAAATGTTGTCAGACATAAGATGTTAGACAATTATATTACAAAGTATGCCTTGTAACATCAGGGACTTGTTCTCAATAACTAGAGCTGGGTGATTTTAATTCACTTTTACAAATTCTTTACCATATATTACTTCTAGCCTATTTATCACACACAAGTACAAACACATTGCATCAGCAGGTTTTATTTAATTCCTAACTGCAACAAGCCTCTGTATTTGTAAATTAACTTCTACATCACTATTATTTTGGCTTTGAACTTATTCAATATTTTCTTCAAATGACAGAAGAGTCTGTAAACCTTGTACACACCCTTTTTTTTTTTTTAAGGATCACACCTAACTCCTATTTTCCTTTTTGAAAAATACAGCCTAATTACTTTTTGGAATTATGGTCCCTGTACTTCATGTGAAAAATTGTTTCACCAGATAACAACGAACACAAAAGCATCTCGTCCCATAAAAAAATGCTACTGCAATCGTCAGACTTCGATGAACAACTGCAGCACACACCTCATGTTTATCATACAGGGGCGGTGTTTCTCTGTTTACTGAAAATGTTATTGCACCGTTCCCCTCCACATGCCCTCAGCGGGCAGCAACGTTGCTTATTCATATGCCCCCCAGAAAAAAAACGATCTCGTCTTCCTGCACAAACCCTTGAATTAACTTCCAACGACCCACCAGGAGATACAGACCTGCCCCTAAAGTCTGGTTTCTTGTGACATAATACTCGGAGTGTGTCAGCATATAATATAATGAAACTCTTTTTAAGGGGAAGAAATAAACCGTCCTTCAGTATCAAAAATAAACCCCAAATACTGACATGGATATACATAAACAGGCACATGCACACACACATGTATATTTCTTCTCATGTTTGAATTATGTAAAGTCATCTTCAAAATGAAGGCTTATGTGGGCTAATCTGGAAGTCCTTCAAACAAAAAAAAAACCTTCAATAGAAAACCGAGAAGATCCAGGAGTTCACTGAAGAACAACAGATTTTTACCTCTGATAAAAGAGTAATTTGATTTAGCTAATGTGTTTTAATTATTTAAGCTCCACTCCCATTATGGTTTCTACATACACCTATTCTTATTTACTGTGAGTAGCCTTATTGAAGTCTACTTCTCCTGGTATGCAAGGTCAGGCACCGCCTCCATGGGATAAAAGCCTTTATCCTTCTAAAAATATCAGTCTGCCAGGATCCACTCTGGCAAAGCTCTGTGATGCAAACAGCATCGCTACAGTCCAGGGGCTGCTTTACTTCCATGAGTAAGCACTTGCAGCGCCGGGCTATAATTAGCTGGAATAATTTTAGGGCCACTGCTGAAAATAAGAGAGAATCGACTAAGAAAGCCCTCAGAACGGCTTGGGTGTGTTATTTTCCTCTCCTTCGGCTATTTCCAGCTTCTGTAAGTAGCTCATCGAGAGCCACGGCGACCTCGCTCCTCTGGGAAGATGTCCCTGGCTGCTGTCCCTGCGCGGCGATACCGCTTCCCGCGGGTGGGTAGCTCCCAGTCGAACCGGTGGCCCGCGGCAGAAGGCCCACGCCACGGGGCTCAGGGGTACGCCTGACGTGAGGGCCGCTGCTCCCCTCCACCCCCCTTGTCGGTCCCTGCAGGAGAGGCAGCGCCGCCGCTTACCTGACCGCCACTCGCACCGAGCTCTCGTCCTGGCCGGCAGACATGGTGCCGGGGGGCGGCTGAAGGCCAGCCGCTAGCCTTGCCGGGAGTGCAGTGCACCGGGCCGAGGAGGAGCCCACCGGTACAGAGGTGGGGGCACTGCTGCGAGTCCCCCCGCCTCACCTTCTCCTCCAGCTCCGCCACCTACCCTCTCCAGCCATTTTAGGTGCCTGAATGAATAGGTAGGAGCGGCAGCAGCGCAGGGCGGTTCGCGCCGCTCCGCCTCCTACCCCACGCCTCGCTCCGGCCCCTCCAGTCTCTGGGCGGGGAGCGCTGTCAGTCAACCCGCCGGCCAGCAAAGAGACAGGCCCCGGACCCAGCCCCCGGCCCCCGGCCACCGCCTCTCCGGGGTCCGGCTCCCCGGCCCCGGCCGCCCCAGCCGCAATGCGTCAGCAGACCCCGCCCCGGGCACGGCGGCCGGTGAGGGCGCGCGCCACGCGGTTGTGCTCGGCGCACACGCTCAGGACCGCGCCTCGCCGCACACCCCCGCTCCTTCACATGCACGCGGCTTCCACACCTGCCTCTCCATCCACACTTGCAAGTTGGGCGCACCAGCCCTTCCCACGCACACCTGTTGCACACCCTCTAGCACACGCACGCCTTTCCAGTGTAGTGCACAGCCTTTTTCACGCATGCACGTGCCTGTGGTCCCACACGTACCTCTTGCAAAGAGCAACAGTGCCACGTATGGCATCTGGCTTACACGTGCCTCCTCCTCCGTCTGTACACATTCATGGCACTTGAACACGTGCGTGTGGTACTCCTTTCCTGCACCACAATGACCCCCCTCACGCTACCAGCTTCCCTGCCACACACGCAGGCTCTGCATGCAGCTTTTGAGGCCTTATCGATGGGAAAAGGAGCTTAACCCCTTGCCAGGAATGTAGGTGTTTTCTTTTTCCACCTGTTGCTGCCTCCTGAACAGGAATGTGGTTCCTCTCCAGGCCTTGTGTGGTTGCCTTGACCCCCGCATCTGCGGGAGCACACAGCTTTCCCATTTTTCTGTCTGTGCTGGCAGGTTTGCTTGCCCTAGATGCTCCAGCCAGACATCACTGTTCTCACTTCGCTAATGAAATGCCTGGGTTTTTGTTGGAAACTGAGTGGGCGGGTGACATTAATTTCTGATGCAAATAGTATCCCTGCCAGGAAACAAACCCAACTATTTTGTTCAAAACAACAATCCTCATCCCTAAAGAAGATTTTCCATCAGAATAGACCTGGGTTTGAATTTTTAATGATATGCTAAAACCTTGGAATTCAAGTTGTTTTGCTTCTGATAGTGAAGGTTTTTCATGCCCAGACACTAGCCACTGTCAGAGATGGGCAGGTGAGGTCTGCTGGTGTGATGAGGGCTCTAGCTACGCCCGTCACTCTTTCAAATGTCCCTCCTCAGAAGAAATCCACTGTATTGTTGCTATTCTGTATGTTTCTCGTAGCTATTTTCTGTATCTTTTCCATTTTTTCTCTACTCATTTAGAAATTTGATTGCTTCTGGGAAATGGCCCACCTGTAAGCTTCTATACAAACTGTGGCACTCTGCTTTCTTCTAAATTGCACAGCACCAACATACAAATCTCTTAACAGCATTTGAAAGTATGTGGAACTTAAACATCATGGCATATTGCTGAAGTTTGCTAAGATAACAGATATCTGACAGGCAGGAAAATGGAGACACAGCTAGTTCGGTCTGAAGTCAGCAGCAGAATCTGGAACAAGCAGCACAAACTTCCCTGGGCTTCCTGTCTCACTATTCTTTATTTAATGTCATAGGACAGGTGTTTTGCTTCCTTTTTTATTACAGAATGGGCAAGATAACAGAGAAAGAAAATGCTCCTTCAGGTGAGCTTCATTGGCATTCCTATGAAATAGCCTCAAAATGAAAGCGATAGAAGGCCCATATGAAATAGCTTCAAAATGAAAGTGATAGAAGGTTCATAGTTCAGGGCGTTTCCAGCTAGCGGGGACTAAACACTCATGACTGTGTTGTGCATCTGTCTGTATTGTACTGAGCTGTTTAAAAATACCTGCAGCCCATCCCCAGTGCGTGGAATCCTGTAGCAGAATTCATAGAATCATAGAATGGTAAGGTTGGAAGGGACCTCAAGGATCATCTAGTTCCAACCCCCTGCCATATGCAGGGACATCTCCCACTAGTACAGGTTACTCAAGGCCTCCTCCAACCTGGCCTTGAACACTAATTAGATTATCATAATTTATTTCTATCAGATTTACAAAGCAAGCTAACAATAAATCTTAAGCAAATATGGAAAGGGCAAATGTTGCTAGGTTTTCACTGTAATAGCTTTAGTAACTTGGATACTTTCTTATCTAACAGTATCCAATGCATTTTTTTTCAGCTGATGCAGCTACAAGGTTAATGTAACAAACACACTCAAGCCAGATTTGTACCTTGGCAGCATCGCCTGTATTTGTTTCACACAGCATCTTTCACTGGGTAGGCTCCAGTACGGCAAAGCTCATTCACATCACCCTGAGCACGTGTCTAAAATCCTGCTAAGTCAGTGCCTTCAGTTCACCACGAGAGCTATGCTAAAGATCCAGTGGGGAGTAGCAGCCTCAGGAGCTGCCTACAACTCTCACTCCTGGCTGCTCAAACCCATGATTATATTCTGTATTTTGATAGGACCATTTCTTTCTGGGCCTCATGTGCCCTTAGACAGTTGCCTCAGCCTGACCACATCCAGCCCTCTCTCTTCCACACTGAAAATGAAGTTATCAGATTAAGAAGTCTGGCAGAAGTCCCCCTAAGATTAACATTACATATACCAATGGGTTGCTATTCACAGGTTTCAGGGCTTAATGACAAAGATTTGTTATCCAAAGTTTGCATGATTTGTCATCCCCATTGGGATTAAACAGGAAGTCATACATTTTGGTGCTGTAGTAAAACTATTCTCTCCTAATTCATGACTATTTCAATCTGACAGTACTACACAAGTATTTTCTGTCTTAAGTATTTCATTCTCCTCTGAAGGACACAGTAAGTTGCATTTAGCTTCTCGCCACCTTTCATGCAAATTGCCACCACTCAGATGTAAAACAAGGAAAAGACATAGATCCTACTTATTTAATAAATGATTTTCCCATTTCCAGAAAGCACGCAATCCTTTTGTTAAAACAAGCCATTTTACTCTGTTTTTTTCCCCCTACTCATCCAGTATAAACAAAGTCTGCTACATTGTTAACTTTGCTGCCCCAGGAAACTTAATTCAATTCTCTCCTTTTTCATTTCTTGTAATGTGGTTGACCTGTGCTCTCCAGCATCCTATTCATTTCCAAGGATTAACTTGAATAAATAAGGGTGCAATTGCTCTCTTTCTTTCATTGTCTAAGAAGGTAGCCAGAGTGCCAATTGTGTGTTTATATTTAGTTAAGCTGTATGGTAACATTTACAGATCTGTCCAATCTCACAACTAACGAACAAGGTTTCCTGGAAGGTCTCCTCTCCACATGCTCCCAAGTCAACATGCCTACAGTAGGATCTGCAGTAGATCATGCTATCTCTTCTGTGGCTACAACAGTGTGCTGGTTCGAGGGTAATTGGAATATTTTAATAGAGAAAATTACACTGTAGGCTGTGAAAAGAAAACATGGTGATGTCTGCTTCACTCATAGGCTTGCTGAAAATTGTTTGGGAAAAATAACCAAAACATAGGTAAGCCATTCTCTGTTTGTCTCTCTCTGGGGTCACAGCACAGCGTCTGGGGCGGTCTAGCAGCTTCTGGCTCTGTCTCCTCTTTTGCCGATTAATCCTCGCTAACCACTTTCCTTCTAACCCCCCTGGCCAATCCTCCTAATTCACCTTGTGTGTAAGGCAAACCTTGGGGTAAGGTACAGGGGTGGGGAGAAGGTGGAAGGGTGGTTGGGAACCCCTCCTGGGGTCTCTGATTTCTGGGAGGGGAGTTGTGTTTCTGTATTACCTTTAACTTGTCTATTTCTCTAACTATTCCTGTCTATAGTGTGTATCTCTGCTTGTATATTGTGCTAAGCTGTAAATATAGTTTCATTCCTTAACTTCCAGCCGGCTGAGTTCTAGTCTGGGTCATTTTACAAAGTGTGGGGGGTGGGGAACTCCCAAACCATCACAAACAGGTACCAGCTATCTCTAGTCACCCCTCGATCAGCTGCAAAGATTCCCAGAGAGGGATCAAATTGCAAGGCTGGAGGCCAGGAAGGGAGTTCACAGATCTGGTCCCTGCTGGGTGCTTAGAGGAGGACTGTTAGGAATATCCCTCCCTGGCAGCCATCCCAGGTGATGACTATTACACTTGCACCTCCTCCATTCTGTTGCCATATGATTGAGCACCATGGGCTTCATCCACTGAGGCAACCAAAGACCTGTGTTTGGAAGGGTGAGGGCTCTGACTGTCATACTTGCATACATATCTGCACACAAGTTGTTTAGGGCATGTCTGTGTTGTACTAGTTGGTCTTGAAATGACCAATTAATTAAAATAGACCACTTAAAACAGTGGAGCCCTCACTTCAAGTGTTTTAGCTGTGATCATTCACCAGTGCTAAATAAGCTAATTTCATGAAAGAGTCAACTCAATGTTCAAGTGCTATGGGAGAACACTATTGATGTCTTGTTCTGAAGGTCACTAAACCTTGACATAGGTATAGTTCATGCTGTTTTATCAAATTCACACATGCAAAATAAAGAGTTAGGATATCCTCTCACTGGTGAATATTGCTTTCTGGAATGTATATATTAAATAAACTCTTTTTGGCCACATAAAAGCCAGAATTTATGCAGCAATTTTGGAATGACACAACATGAAGCCTAATTGTCTATGCAAATATGATACAGCGAATACATTCTACTGAGCACATTTTTATCATATTCATTTATATGAAAAATGGCTCATATAAGTGATTGCAGATTCTCTCTATAGGTTTTTCATTTTCAAGGTCTGTCATAATTGTATGAACATGTGACCCAGTAACTCCTTGTATTCCAGTATCTTTTAACATGGGAAGAGTCATTGAACTCCTCTGGAATTATGTTTCATGAGCTGCTGTTGATGGAAATTAAGTCAGTAGCATCCACTTGTCATCAATAATCATTACCTTTATCTAGAAACTCTAAAATCTTCAACATTAACATCTATGAGTGCTTCCAGGTTTCTACTTGGCAAAGTGAAACCTCTGTTTGCATTCTCTGTATGATGCCTTGAGCTTACATAAACCTTAGTCCTTTCCATAGTCATCTTTCGAAAGATCATCACTGCAAATTAATCTGAATGAAACTTCTAAAACTGTTGCATTGTGATTTTTAAGGACTTTCTAGAAGCAGGTTTTTTTCTTCACTGACTGGCTCCTCATTCCGAACTACAGGTCTTGGAAAGCAGACAAGCTTATAAAAGACATTTCAAACACTTCCAATTTTCTTCCCATCACTCACTGGGAGTTTTAATTAAATAGCAATGAGGAAACAAAAGTTTTTAGCCACTGGCAGGCTAACAAGAAAAAAAAGGGGATCCTTTGCTTCCCATAGCTTCAGAAAAGAAAGCAGGATGCCGAAGGAAATTATCACTTGGCTCCTGACAGGATGGGGAAAGGTAAATTCAAAGTTGAGAAGGAAGAAAGGAGTGCAAAATTATGTTTATATAACCAGAATAACACCAGATAAAGAAGGGAAACAGGATGGTTTAGTTCAGATGAAGCAAATCGACGATGATAGAGAAATCAGAGAGGACGGGGTGGAGAAGGAAGAGGAATCTCTGGAGTTGAAGCCAAGCAACCATTCTGAATGGTCGTTTCTGGAGGGATCTTTGGAGTCAAAGGCATGTAACAGCTCTGCACCATTGTTTCTGGAGCTGTCAGCACAAAACAAAAGCAGCATAGGGCACCTTGAAAGAAAGAAGGAGATGAGGTTTTTCCATCCACCTTCCAGAAAAATGAATTGACTGAAGTAGAAAGAATCATCTCTGGAGCTGAGCAGAGGATTCCGTGTGAATACAGCTGCTAGCTGCACCATTGCACTTGAAGAAGAAAGAAGGAATTTCTTTATGTACTAATGCCTTTTGCACACAAAAATTGCACTGTGATAGCTGCTTCTGGCAGCTCAGAGTTTTTATGTTACAAGACAAAAATGTGCTATACTCATACACTGATTTATCTTTCTTTTGGACTTAAGGACTGTTGTAGTTTGTACTACTGCAACTGCTATCTACACTAAGATGATTATATCAAGATAAATGGGGTTTTTTTAATAAAAATACAGATGTTGCATTATTTCCCATGTAGTACAGATGTACATTAAATCCCTTCTAAACCAATGCTGCTAGTCTAGAAGAAACACAAGAAGGAGAACAAGGCTAAAACACATCTCTGATGAAAAGCTCACCTACATGGTCTTAACAGACTCATGACTCAAATCAGTGCCTATACTTTAATGATGAACATTACTTTTATGTCACAGTGTTTTAAGATTTTTTTTTTCTTTTGGTTTGGGGCTTTTTTGTTATCTGAAAGTCACAATAAGCTATTTTGGACTATTTACAAGGTTTTGTAATGACAAGACAAGGGGCAATGTAATGACAGGACAAGGGGCAATGGGTTTAAACTGGTAGAGACGAGATTTAGACTGGATGTTAGGAAGAAGTTCTTTACAGTGAGGGTGGTGAGACACTGGAACAGGTTGCCCAGGGAGGTTGTGGCTGCTCCCTCCCTGGAGGTGTTCAAGGCCAGGTTGGATGAAGCCTTGAGCTGTACTAGTGGGAGGTGTCCCTGCCTATAGCAGGGGGTTAGAACTGGATGATCCTTGAGGTCCCTTCCAACCTTACCATTCTATGATTCTATAAAATCTTGTAAATTCACTGGCAATTGGCAGTCCTTTCATTTATTACAGGAAAAATATAAATAACAGAGATAAGAGGGAAGAAATAGCAGAAAGTAGCCTTTACAGCAATGTAAAATTTAGTTTAATAATTTGTGGTAACTGTATTCAAATGTAGCACAGTATGAAGACTAAATTAATTTCAATCTTATCAGGACAAGACTTTGTAATCAGGTTATTAATTAGCTCCTGAAATGCAGTTCATGCAGTTTTTAGCAAGGGGCTTCATTCATTTGACCAGAAACTTGCTCTTCTGAGCATTACCCTTTACCCTGATTCACTAATGCCTAGAAATAAACCCCAAATGCTAGGATGACTACATGCCATGCTTTCTTCATGCTATT
The DNA here is from genome assembly GCA_013396675.1 of Eubucco bourcierii. Lineage (NCBI taxonomy): Eukaryota > Metazoa > Chordata > Aves > Piciformes > Ramphastidae > Eubucco > Eubucco bourcierii. Next base: position 197,271 of record VWZE01023161.1, read on the forward strand.
GCAAAAGACTACTAAATATCTCCAAAGGAAGAGATTAGTAAGCCAGCTGCTTTACAGATCTAAACCAAAGCAAGTATGGCTCTTCCCCTTTCTCTACAGGGAAACTGAAGCAAGCAGCACATGAGACATCATAGATGCCTGTAGAAGGAATGATTGCCAGAACCAGGCACAACACTCTTGTGCCTGGGCAAACACTATTAGACCACACCTTAATGAGATGAATTATTAATACAAGAACTGCACGGGAAATTAATTCCTGCTGCCTCTCACCACAACCAACTGCTCAGAGCTGAATGTGTCACAGTTGCACAACACAATTTTTGCCAAAGGATACAATTACCCAACGTGAAGGATTTTTCATAATGTCCCTTCCAGTAGTATTCTCATCCTTCCTCTGTACTTCCTCTGTCCTTCCCCCCTCTCCTCCACCCCCGCCCCCATCAATACCATGCTTTCAATTTTATGGTTCAGCCTTGTGGAAGGTACTGAACAACAGGAGTCCTGTATGGATATGGTGAGCACAGCATTAGCAGTTGTGGAGAAGCAGACTTGCCAATCTGCCCTTCATAAGATAAATAAAAATGATCTTACATATTTAAACAAGAAGCTATCAAAAACCTAGGACATTCCATACATTTTAAGTTCTCCATAGCTGGTAAAATTCCCAGATGAAATTTGTTCCAGTCAGGCCAGGACGTTTTCCATTTCCCTGCAAAGCCTGCAGCTTAGTGAGTGACCAGTGTTGATTACTGTGCTGGTTTGAGGCTAATTAAAATATTTTAATAGAGAAAATTACACTATAGGCTGTGAAAGGAAAACAATGGTGATGTCTGCTTCACTCATAGGCTTGCTAAAAATTGTTTGGGAACAATAACCAAAACATAGATAAGTTAGTCTCTGTCTGTCTCTTGCTGGAACAACAGCAACTGGGGTGGTCTAGCAGCTTCTGGCTCTGGCTCCTCTGCTGATTAACCCTCACTAACCACTTTTCTTCTAACCCCACCCTGGCCAATCCTCCTAATTTACCTTGTGCGTAAGGCAAACCTTGGGGTGAGGTACAGAGGTGGGGAGAAGGTGGAAGGGTGGTTGGGAGCCCCTCCTGGGGTCTCTGCTTTCTGGGAGGGGAGTTGTGTTTCTGTATTACCTTCAACTTCAACAATGCCTAAGCTTTAGATGGTGAGTTCCTTGGATTAGAGCTTGTTGTACACTTTTTCACAATGAAGTCCTATTTCCTAATTGGCATCCTTAGACATTACCACAACAGAAACAATAAATAACAAAAACAATAAGGATGAAAGGTGGGTGAAGTCATGACTAATTAGCTAAACAGTACTGGGACCACAAGCCACAGGCAGCATGGGAGCCTGGGGAAGAGTAAGTGGGTGGAAGAGTCACCTGTGTAACAGAGGGTTGGGTGGGTGAAGAATAGGTCTTGCAAGACAAAACTGAGAGTCTTTGTCTTGATAACATCATAGAATTTATAATTTAAGGGATGACAGCTGTAGATTAAGCATGGCACAAGTTGCTCTACTCGGTGTGTGCAGTCTAGCTTGGCACTGCCATACAGAGTCATGAGATAAAAAGGATCGTTGAAATAGAGGTGTGAGAAGCAGGAGTTCCCAGAGTTTGAAGGAGGACCACTGCTGTGCCATGTGCTGTACCATGGCATCAACAGCCAGGGCCACTGCACCAGCTCTGCAGCAAGCTGCAAGCCTCACTTGCCCTTACCAAGTGATCTGTGCTAGGCTGTATGTGGGTGGAGAAGAGGCATTCACTTATTCAGGTAGCAGCCGTGGCTAAACAACCATTCCTTACCTTCCCCTGGAAAAATGCAATAAACTGAAGGAAGCTTCCTTAATATATATTTTAAGCCATTTTCATCCCACTTGTGTTTATATCATTTGGGAACACTTAGGTCAAAGGATAATACCTAGAAGAGTGACAGGCTGTATCTTACTTACATTTGCATTTATGGAGTGTAGATAGATAGATTTTGCTCCTGAAATGAAGCACACCTCTTTGTACAGCAGGTAATGAACTTAGAGAATTCATTGCCACAGGGGGCTGGAGAAGCAGGTTATTAGCAGGACTAAAAAGGGATTAGACAAGATTTGTGTACAATGCCTCCATTAACAGGTGCTAAAAGGAACAGGCACTTCCAATGACTGTGGTCTAGGAGGCTGGACCAGAGTAAGAGGTCAGGTACATGTGCTCTCCCCAAACAGCCTGTACTATTGTCACACTTCAGGCTGTGCTATCAGGGGGAACCTTGCAGCATCTGCTGGGGCCTTCAAAATGTTGGTCTTGGTCAGTGCAGATAGGCAACGCTTGTACAGCTACCCCAGTGCCATCACAGGCTTTGAGCAGAAATAGCATTTGTAGCTGTCTGACCCAGCAAAGCATTTCCTAATTCCCAGAAATGTTAAGTCCTAAGCGGTGCTGCTTTCACCAGGGGGGGCTGGCAACGTGCATGGTGAAATTGGAAGGGAGTTACAAGGATCAAAAAATGATTAACTTTAACTAACAATTCACTGAGGCTTAGGAAAATATAGATGGAGGAAGACAAGATTTTGGTAATCCTTTAAAAAGTGCCTGAAAACAGACATTCCTTAATTTCAGGGGTGACACTGAAAGGAAGAGTGGAGAGCAAACTACCCATGACTTTGCAGCTGTCTGTTTTCCCAGCTAAAGGCTCTAACTCCATTTGATTTCTCCACAAACCACTTCTGAGCACTTCTACTGCCCTTCTCTGGAATTCTTCCAGCTGTTACCTCGTGCCTGAGATTAGGCAACTGAACTGGAAGCTGCATTCAAGATTAGTCTGCACTGTGATTTCTTACCCTAGCACAAAGATGTTCTCTGTTTTTCCTAGTCCTTTTGCAAGTAAATCTTGAGACTGGAATTTTTTGCTTGACAGACACCAAGCTGGTATTTGTTATCCACCATCTAACTTCTTCTTCCTGCATGATAATGAAGAAATATATTTTTTTTTCCCTGCAAAAATGAAAGATAATTTTCTCTTCTGTGCTCTGAATTTTATTTAATCTCATTATCACAGAGACATTCTGTGACAGACAAATTAAATTAGAACTTTTTGTAACTACTAAAGTTATTATGTTATCATCTGGCTTTTCATGGAAAATGTGCACCTTAGCAAAGATCCCTATGATGCTTTGCTAATAAAGTAATCAGTTGATTTGAGGCTGTTTAAATAACAGGAATGAGGGAGACCCATAGTGGCTTATAGACTGATAGTAGGTAAAAGACTTAAACCAAGTCATCATATAGCAGAAGGCTGGAGCAGCTCTCCTATGAGGACAGGCTATAAGAATTGGTGCTTTTCAGCCTGGAGAAGAGAAGGCTTCAAGGAGACCTGATAATAGCCTTCTGGTATCTGAAGGAAGCCTACAGGAAGGCTGGGGAGGGACTATTTACAAGGTCTTGTAATGACAGAACAAGGAGCAATGGGTTTAAACTGGTAGAAGGGAGATTTAGACTGGATGTTAGGAGGAAGTTCTTTGCAGAATATAAACACACACACACACACATGCACATATATGTATATGTATATATATAGAATCATAGAATGGTAAGGTTGGAAGGGACCTCAAGGATCATCTGGTTCCAACCCCCTGCCATAGGCAGGGACACCTCCCACTAGCACAGCTCACTCAAGGCCCCCTCCAACCTGGCCTTGAACACCTCCAGGGAGGGAGCAGCCACAACCTCCCTGGGCAACCTGTGCCAGTGTCTCACCACCCTCACTGGAAAGAACTGTAAAGAACTTCCTCCTATCATCTAGTCTAAACCTCCCCTCTGCCAGTTTAAACCCATTGCTCCTCACCTTGTCATTACAAGACCTTGTCAATAGTCCCTCCCCAGCCTTCCTGTAGGCTCCCTTCAGATACTGGAAGGCTACTAGAAGGTCTCCTTGAAGCTGCCTTTTCTCCAGGCTGAAGAGCCCCAGTTCTCATAATCTGTCCTCATAGGAGAGCTGCTGCAGCCCTCTGATCATCTTTGTGGCCTCCTCTGGACCCGATATATGTGTGTGTGCAACTGTGGGTGTGTGCATCCATCCTTAGCTAAATAACAGCCACAGAGCACTAGAAGCATGAATGACAAATGACTGGGAGTGGAACACAGGCTGTGACTGGGAAGAATAATACAAATGTAAATGGAACATAGAGCATCTCGGGAATAAATTTCATGGTAATGACCTAAATACAGGTCCATTTAGGATTTAGGGAAATAAGACATTCCTCACCACTGGGACGCTGGAAATAGCACTGGATAAAAAGAACCAGGAGCTGTAAGCACTCAACAGAAACAGATTACACTTCTTGATGCATGTCCTGCTGACGATTAATCGTCACAGGAGAGCTTTATGGCTTGCTTGGGGGTTTTGCTTTTGAATTTTCTGCTGGGTGAAGCATTGCTGTTACAAACGGGGCAGTGCCATGCGAAAAAGCCCATTCCCCTCACACGCATTGCAGTGATATACTAGAGAAAAGAGCACCACCTAGTGCTAAGTGCTATTTGTTGATGCCGAAGCGCCTCTGCCTGCTTTACCTGCTGGAGGTCTGGATTTTAGTGTTTTCCCACAGATTATCCGGCCACAGACGAATTAATCCTTAGCAGCAAGAAGCATCTTGGCTCCCGATAAGAGCAGCTGGCTCATCAAGAGTTTTATGCACACTAAGATAATGCCTTGGGCACCTAGTTAACATAATTATGGTTATTTGTCTGATTCATTCGGACCAGATTCTACTACCCTTACTCACACAGTGGGGTTATGTGCTTCACAGATAAGTTCCACTGCTTTCAGCCGAGTGAAAAATAAGCACACTTAGGAGACAGCCTTAAGAAACCAGAAGACCAAAGTTCAATGCATGCAGTTTTAAAAACACAGGAATTCATTGCATTCGCCTTCTGATTCTTCATTCACATCAAAATTCGCAGCTTTTCTTATTAAGGCTGCACACTTTTTGTTTGTTGTTCTGATTTTGTTGGGTTTTTTGTTTTGTTTTGTTTTTCTGGTTTGGTTTGGTTTGGTTTGGGTTTGGGTTTTTATTCGTTTGGGTTTTTATTTTGCTTTTGTGGTTTTGTTTGGTTTGGGGTTTGGTTTGGTTTGGGTTTGTTTTTTTTGTTTTGTTGGGGTTTTGTTTTGTTTGTTTGGGGGTTGTGTTGGGTTTGGTTTTTTGTTTTGTTTCTTTATTTTGTGTTTTTCTTTTGTTTGTTTGGGGTTTGTTTTGTTGTGGGTTTGGGGTTTTGGGTTTTTTTTTTGTTTGTTTGTGGTTTTGTTTTATTTGGGGTTTGTTTTGGTTTGGGGTTTTTTTTGTTTTGTTTTTTATTTTGCTTTTGTGTTTTGTTTGTTTGGGGGTTTTTTTTGTTGTTTTGGTTTTTTTTTTAATTTTGTGGTTTTGGTTTTGTTTTGGGTTTGTTTTTTGTTTTGTTCTTTTTTTATTTTGTGATTTTGTTTTTGTTTTGTTTGGGGTTTGTTTTGTTGTGGGTTTGTTTTTTGGTTTTTTTT
>VWZE01023161.1:212789-239590 GCA_013396675.1 Eubucco bourcierii
ATTATCCTCGTGGCCTCCTCTGGACCCGCTCAACACTTCCATGTCCTTCCTGTGCTGAGGGCTCCAGAACTGTTCACAGTACTCCAGATGAGGTCTTATAAGATTTATAAGAAAGCATCCAGCACTTCTGTTTGCAAAGAAGTTAGGAAAATTTAGGTGAGCCATATCCTGAAGGCTCAGAAATGCAAAACACAAAGTTAACAATAACCCAGTAGTTGTTGTTTTGCAAAAATGTCACTCTTCTTAGCAAAGCTGCTTGAGGTGTGGCATTACCAAACATAAAACCTTACTCCATCAGCCTTCTTGTAAGTATCAGTGATACTTGAACTGTGTCTTTGCAAACAAGCTATCCCCATCATGGAGCACCTAGTTTTGAAGCATGAAGAAACAGGTTTTGAACCACCAGGTGTTAGAAACGATGCAAAATTAATAATCAATCTTAATTTTGATATCCAGGCAGAGATTGTCAATAACTATGAAAACTGTTTATTAACATTAAATCTCGCCAGAAAACTTATTTACAAGGTTTGAAACGCAGGGTTTGGAAATTTATACACACAGGGAACAGGTAAAACTGGAACACTTTAAGAGGTAACCAGCAAATGCAAACCAGCAAATGCAAACAATACTGGAAGAGAAGGTTTTTGCAGTCAATATAGCACTTGAGGTTAGTTATCCCACTTAGCCACTAGATGCTTATGGCAGAAGGCAGTTAGTGATTACAAGAGACATTAAATATTTACTCACAAAATATTATCAGACAGTCCCTGAAGCACATGGAGGGGTTGTTGTCAGTGGTCTCAAAGCTGTTAGACGTTTTGGAGTTTTCCCAGGCTCTTTCCTCAGGCAGCTGGAGTCTGGCACAGGCTCTGCCCTGGTTCCTCTTGACTCCCCATTCAGTAGCAGCCTTGCAGAGAGGCAGGCAGGATGCAATGCCATGGGCAGGCTTGGCACAATGTCACGCTGGCTGTGCAGGTCGAGTGCCTGAAGGCATTTAGAGCCTCTTCTTGGTTGTGGAGTTCCACAGCGCTCAGGATGCAGTGAGGCAGAAGTAGCACAGATAGGGAGCAGGGATATAAGAGCAGAGTGCCTTGTGTCACCTGCTCATCTCCTTTTCTCCATACAGCCTGAGACTAATGGGCCTTTGGACACAGAATAGTCAGTTAGGATGGCACTTTGCCAAGTCTGACCATATTAGGTGAAGTCATAGGCTTGCTTTACATTTTTAGGGCAGAACACAGGCCTTGCACAAGACATACACAAACTGAGTGCGTGTACCTTGTTTACCACAGGATGCGAATGGGTCCTTAGACTCAGTGGCTCCAGGTCCTTTGTCCTCTTTCCTGCAGTTGCTTCTCCCCAAAACAGAAGGAGGAAGGAGCAGAAAGGAGGAAGAGCAGAAAAACATGTCTGAGCAAGCCTATTTGGGCCTACCAGAACACCAGGGAAATGGTATGGAAATATGTCTTGGTAAGAAGAAGCAGGGAAACATTTCGTCATGTTCCGTAACTTGCAAGTGGCACATGAGGCAGAGCTCCTGAACAAACACATTTCCCATGTTTACACAGTGTACGTGGCAAGCCTTGACAGCCACATCCAGGCAGTGTCTGCTGGCTGCAGAAAAGGCACAAGCACTGTAAAACTTCACCCATGTAGTTCCTGTGCCGCAGCAACCAGCAGTTTAGGAACATTCCATTCTCACCATCACATTCAGGACACGTGTTTGGTAATCGCCAGGGAACAAACATCAAGGTGTATGTGGGTGTAACTCGGTGCTCTGGCAACGTTGAATGTTTCTGCATCCACGTGAGGCAAAACAATTGCTCTTAAAAACCTTGATTCCACTGGAAAGAGAGAGTAACTTCACATCCACCAACAGCCTTCGCACACTGCTTTGTGGCTCACCCAGACAGCAACCACACGGTCTGGTTATTCTACTCTGGGGACAGTCTCCTCCTTGGGGAGTTGGTTGCTGTGGGTACTCATGCCAGCATATGCCACACAGAGCATTAGGTGGTCCTTGCAGTCTGTCCCTGTTCCCATACAGGATCATGCTTATCACTGGACCTGGGTGGGTAGTCTGGGATGAGTGTCTGGGAGGATGCTGAATGTGTTGCTGTCCAGAGAGAGAAACTGTGCATACTAGAAAAGTGTTCCTGTGGTCATGGTTGGGTATGGCCAGAGGTTCCTGAAGGCATACAGTGTTCCATAAGGAGCAGGGGTTTAAGGAGTCAAACCCATTTGTAAAAGCCAGCATTTAGATTTTCTTTGGATCATACAATACTGGCTCACACCCTGTGGTCCAGAGGCTTGAAGTCAGCCTGGCTCTAGCTGGTTGTGGGCAGGCTCTTCTGGGAAGGGAATGAAATCTCTCTGCAGTGGAAGAAGCTTCCAGCTGCTCCACCTCATCCTTCCAGTTGATTAAGGAGTGGGTCCCTGGCTGGCAGTCCCATCCCTCTGCTCTAGTGGGAGAGCAGCTCTTCAGGCTCATTTTTTACTGACTTCATGGCAGTCCTTGCACAACGCCTGGAAGTACTGCCAGACATCTCTGTTATGTGGACACCCTCAGAGCTTTATGTACTCAATTTGAAACAAACTTCAAATGTGTGCTGCTGCTGCTTCAGAAAACAGTTGCTAGTGCTCGCAGAGGGGAAGCATTCTCTGGCTTCCCTCTGCCCGACTTTCTCTTTCCTCTGCTTTTCCTTTGAAGTTCAGCTGCCCTTCCAGCCTCCAGGTCTTTAAACCTACCTTATCAGTTTGAGTTAGGAACTAATTATCCCTCATTTCTCCGTGGTTTTCAACATGGCAGGGGGCTTTAGCAGACAAGCAGGATGCCTTGGTGTGACGGTTTGGGAGTTCCCCGCCCCCCCACTTTGTAAAATGACCCAGACTAGAACTCAGCTGGCTGGAAGTTAAGGACTGAAGCTCTATTTACAGCTCAGCACAATGTACAAGCAGAGATATACACTATAGACAGGAATAGTTACAGAAATAGACAAGTTAAAGGGAATACAGAAACACAACTCCCCTCCCAGAAATCAGAGACCCCAGGAGGGGCTCCCAACCACCCTTCCACCTTCTCCCCACCCCCGGACCTTACCCCAAGGTTTGCCTTACGCACAGGGTAAATTAGGAGGATCGGTCAGGGGAGTTAGAAGAAAAGTGGTTAGTGAAGATCAATCGGCAGAGGAGTCAGAGCCAGAAGCTGCTAGACTGCCCCAAGCTGCTCTCCCAGCAAGAGACAGACAGAGAGAGACTCACTTATCTATAGATTTTGGTTATTGTTCCCAAACAATTTCTTAGCAAGTTTATGAGTGAAGTAGACATCATGATGTTTTCCTTTCACGGCCTATAGTGTAATTTTCTCTATTAACATATTCTAATTAGTCTCAAACCAGTACACTTGGTAAGCCTTCTACAAGCCCTGCAGAAGAACACCCTGCTGTTGCTGCTGGACTTTGCCTTGCTCCTCCACTAGGGCCAGGAAGATGCGGCGTTAGAAGTCAGGCTGGTAGTTGTGTTTGCAAGACAGAACAAACATTTAAGCTGAAAAAGGCTGGTGGAGTATTTATTACAAATCTCCCAACAGTTGGATTTTTTTTCCCTGCCTTGGAATTGCAGTTCTGTGGAGCTAAACAAAGATGAGAAGGCCACAGCCTCTAAAAGAAATAATAGTACATAAAAGCAACTTGTTCACTCTCTAACCATGAAATTATAAAGCCTGCTGCATTGTGTGGTAGCCTCCTCCTGTCCTGGGGACCTTCTCCCTCACCTCCTCTAATGAAGGCCAGGCTGAAGTGTAAATAACTATGCTCAAGACTTACTGAATAAATAGAAGTACAAACACGAGGGGGGAAAAATCCTAAGATTTTCCAAAAGATCCAACTTTGTTACTTTGCCATGAAAAGATAGGGTTGGGAGCCTGTTCCTTTAATCCTCTCTCTTCTCTTCATATTCTCCAGCCCATGAAGAGACAGGCAATGTCAATGATCCCTACAGTGGAAACATAGCTGAAAGTGAGCCCTAAAGTCTCAGATCTGCTTCCTCTGGAAGCTTCTCTGGGCTAACCTCTTCAAAGTGCAGGAGGAAAGCACCATCTGCCTGCTGGATCAGAGGAAGAGTGAATGAGATTTAATTAAAACACGATTTTTGCCCTCCAGACAGGTTGTTTAAAAATTAATTTTACCTCTTCTACCCCTTCAATTAAACTTGTAATTTAGAGGGAGCGATGCACCCTGAAATATTGATTCTGCCTCTCAGATGGCAGTGACCTACATTTGTGGGTGCTCAGCCTGTGAGCCAGTGCCCAAGATTGGTGCTGCCCTGCTGCACAGCACATGGGAGGAACGATGAAGGTGCTTGTTTAGATTAGAGGCAGAGTTTGATGTGAATCCTTTAATTTCTTTTTACTGTATCATGATTCATTATCTCGGGCAGGATCCCGTATCAGGTGCACGAAGCAAGCTTTGTGTGAGGCAAGCTAAGGTTGTTTGATCAAAGCCATGCCCTAGGCAACATGAGAACACTTCCCAGCCTACATCAGCTGCTTTCTGTAAAGGCAGACAGCACCGGTTTGAATGCTGTAATGGACTGGAAGGGAACTTAAATTGTTTCATTTTTCCCCCAATATTTTCCCCCTTCAGTTGTGTCAGTCCTATACAGCAAGGCATATCTAAGGGCTAAATTCAATTTGGCTTTCATCTACACCTGCAAAGCTTCCATCATCTTCACTGAATGCTTTCTAAGTGTGGCAGACGAGTATTCAGTTAGTACAGCATCAGCCTGGCAGAGAGAAAAGTCAGGAAACTTGGGAAATGCTGTGGTTGCTGAGCTCTCCCCACAGCAGTGCTGATCAGGATATAGATCTGCTCCAATTAAGTAATGAAGCGTGCAAACAATGAGGAAAAGAATTTAGGGAGAAATGTAGGATCTGTGAATAATTTTGACCTCACCTCTCACCAGTTACATATTCCACAGTGCACTGCAGAGTCAGTTACTCCCGAAAGCTGCTGAGCACCTTCAAGTTAGAGTCAAACAAAACAAACCCTTAAGTGCCTTCCTAGGGTTAAGGGTCAGGAACGAAGTTGTTATTTGACATCGTGCCTGAAAGTACTGCCAACTTCTCAGTTGGCACTAATAGCACTAATAGCAAAAGTAGTTGCATATGTCATCATCAGACTGCACTCCCTATCACTAATCTTTTCAGAAGATGCTTCCCACAGAAGGAGCAAGCCTGCCCCAGGAGTAAATCTCAGCAATGGCACACTGAGTCTGCAAACTCAGCAGTAATGAGGGTTCTGGAAAGCTCCTCTCTAGTAATGTATATCCTATAATCATTAAAGAAATCCTTCAAGGACAGCTAGAGATGCCTAGAGACTCTTAAGTTTCACAGCTCAAAAATCTGTTTTGCTTTGTTTCCCAGATGTGCTCCGCATTTCACCGGCAACAAATTTAGCTCCACTACTCAACACGGTGTTCAACTCAGCACCACCTTTTTTTCCTGTCAGAAACCCACTGGATGGGAGTTTTAGCACCACTTTCCAAACAGGATTCCTGAGGTTTAAGATCACAGGTGATACAGGGAATCTGAGCCTGTAAGAATACACAAAAGCTTCTCTATTTCTGCCTCCACCAGCTGCAGGAGAAACTTATGGAGGTAAATGAAAAAAGACATAGGTGATGAAGTGATCTCCCAGGTCTTAAGTATCCCTGCACGCTGATGAAGAGCCTTGATAGTGAAACTCTTAAGACCAGAAGGTCTCTGTGGCACGTGTCAGAGCTGAGTTCTTGCCCCTACTTGATCTCACTGTGAATGAGGACTCAACTTCAAGTGCAACAAAGCAGTTTCTGCTCCCACACGCCTCATGCTTCAGGAGAGTGTGCTATCCTGTCTGTTCTGCCTCCACCCACAAGAAATCCAAAAACACTTGAAAAGATTGTGACAGTCAAATGGAATTAGAGCACTAACCCAGATTATGGCCAGTTCAAGACATGTTTGGGCAGGTGGATGCAGACAGCAGATATCTTCTGCCCATTTAGTGCAACCCAACACTGTGTTCAGCCCAGCACTGGGTAATGCAGGGCAGTTCCTGCATGGAAAAAATGCCTTTTTGAGGCGGGCAGTGCTGGCTAAATGTGCTTTCATGGGTGCTGGGGCAGGGCACCTTGGGTCTGTCTGTACTTGCCCAGCTGCAAATGCAGGAAAAAGAGGTGGAGAACATCATCCTTCATGGCCCCAGGTCTTCAGGCCTTTCCTCCCAAACTCACAAACAGCTTTTCTATGCAACAGCATTCAGCTATTCCTCCCAAACTCACAGACAGCTTTTCTATGCAACACCATTCAGCTATTCCTCCCAAACTCACTGGCAGCTTTTCTATGCAACACCATTCAGCTCTTCCTCCCAAACTCACAGACAGCTTTTCTATGCAACAGCATTCAGCTATTCCTCCCAAACTCACAGACAGCTTTTCTATGCAACAGCATTCAGCTATTCCTCCCAAACTCACAGACAGCTTTTCTATGCAACAGCATTCAGCTCTTCCTCCCAAACTCACAGACAGCTTTTCTATGCAACAGCATTCAGCTATTCCTCCCAAACTCACAGACAGCTTTTCTATGCAACACCATTCAGCTATTCCTCCCAAACTCACTGGCAGCTTTTCTATGCAACACCATTCAGCTCTTCCTCCCAAACTCACAGACAGCTTTTCTATGCAACACCATTCAGCTCTTCCTCCCAAACTCACAGACAGCTTTTCTATGCAACAGCATTCAGCTATTCCTCCCAAACTCACTGACAGCTTTTCTATGCAACAGCATTCAGCTCTTCCTCCCAAACTCACAGACAGCTTTTCTATGCAACAGCATTCAGCTCTTCCTCCCAAACTCACTGACAGCTTTTCTATGCAATAGCATTCAGCAGGTTGGCTCAGTTGCCCATGGAAGCACAAGAAGCTGCAGCCCTGTTGACTCCAGCAGCACTGGAGATCACACTTTCATAATTACCTGTTCACCTGGAAGCAGTCTTTAGCCATAGATGCCATTGAAGAACGCCCTGTGCCAAAGAGGCACTATGTGCTGGAGCAGCTCAGCACTCATCAGAAGCAAAACCTGTCCTGGCTTCATTCGAGCCTGACTTTGTCTACCTCCAATTTCTGCAGCTCACCTTTTGCATCAGCATAAGGCTCTAAATCAGCCAAGTGATCATGCATCTGCAGACATGGCTTTAACAAGACAAAGCAAACTGCTTTGAACGTGGCCTTATGCTTCCCAGCAAGGTAAGTAGGTATTGATGATGCAGCCCTGAACTATGTCCTAGGTAAGAGCATGCTTTGGCCTAAATGATCTGGTCTGTCTTCAACACGCCCCTTGGGAACTTCATCCTAAATTGGAAAGTTCAACTGGCAGAACACAATTTAAAGCCAAGAGAGTGAGAAGATTGGTTTATAAGAAATAATTCTTGCCTGGAGGTGAAGAGGTTTGTAAAGATTGGAGCCCATGCTGGTGTAGTAACCTCAGGTTTCTCAAAGGCATAGGAACAGGCATTTCAGTGGTGCCCTTTGGGGACCTGGGGCATGCAGCCCTCACCAGCATGGCTCCATCCTCACAGAGCTGCCCAACTTTAGAGGAGGGTGAGCAAGCCATGGGAGACTGACAAACCAGGTCAATTGATTAAAGGAACTTCTAGTAAATGTTTTTAAATATCTTTAAAACTGATGATGCCACTGGGACTTTTTTCCCTCGTTAATTAAAACCTCTCAGACAAGCAGTTTTCAGCCCATGACTTGAAAGAGAGACTGAACCTCCCTTCAAAAGTCCCTGAAAGTAAGTTCCTACAAAGGAAGCACACTCATTCTTCCCAGGCTTGTGTATCTTGCCTCTGCTTTCATCTTGCCATGAAATGCATTAATCACTATTTTTATTAAATTTTTTTGCTCATAATACTCTAAATAAGAAGAGTCTAATAAGCAGAGTCCTCGTCCTCTGGTGCTTAGAAATGAGCCATATGGCACATACATAAATGAAGATCAGTGCTTAGATGATTACAGCACCAAAACAAAGAAACAGGATGGCAGGAGACTGAAACACCTTTTGGTATGCTCATTTTGCACAAGCAAGAAGGTGTGTGTCTGGGGAGGAAGTTTCCCCATTTTTTTTTCTGTGGCTGCCACTTTGTACTGGATACAAAGGGATGTTTGGATAAATATCAGAGCTCAGACAAGGGCTGTCAGCTCTTTATATTTATGGGTTATGTTTAAATACTCCAAAGGACATTATGAAAAGCAGTTGTGTGCTTCTGATGACCACTTGCTAGGGCTAAGAGAAGATTGTTCTTCCCAGGTGTGGCCTGTGTAACTTAAACCACCCTGGCATTGCAGGTATAAACTGATACTGGGAAGTGTTTGCTCAGTGGAAGAATGTCCTATTATTGTGAGCATGCAGCTAACAAAACCCAGCTTTATCAGCCCTAGTCGTTGGGTTTAATGCCTTACATTAGTACCTTGTCATCTACTGATCACTTTGGTTGTGTAGACATCATTTCTTAAGACTTTTCCTAAAAGTGTTTGCTGACTACCCACAAAGAAAAGGAGACACTTTTGACAGCACCCACCACTCTGCTCTCTCCCTTCTACCACTTGCTATCAAAGGCAGAGCCCTCATGGTGCCAACCCGTGAGGCTGTGGCCTGTCTGACTGGAAGGTGTCTGGCTATGCAGTGCTCTGGTCCTTCTGCTCACATGCACATTCATACTGTAGTCTCCAGGGCAAAGGGTAGCAGCACTCAGATGTCTCAGTGCTGTACTCATCCTAGCAAGCATAGAAAGTGGGCCAAAAGGGTGTAAAAGAAGATTCAGTACAACCTGTATAATAAAGAGGGAGCTCCAAACACACCAGCACAGGAAACACCAACTGATAGAGAAGTCAGAGAATGCTAGGGGTCAGAAGGGACCTCAGAAGATCATCTAGTCCAACCCTCCTGCCAAAGTAGGATCACCTAGGGCAGGCCACCGAGGAATGTCTTGAGAAGGAGACTCCCCAGCCTCTGAGCAATTTGTTTCAGTGCTCTACCAACCCCACAGTGGAAAGGTTTCTCCTTATGTTCAAGTGGAACCTCCTGTGCTTCAGCTTGCCCCCTTTGTCCCTTGTCCTACCATGGGACATTACTGAGAACAGCCTGGTTCTGTCCCCCTGACACTTGCCCTTCACATCTTTATAAGCATTAATGTGGTCACCCCTCAGTCTCCTCCAAACTAAAGAGCCCCAGCTCCCTCAGTGTTTCCTCATGAGGGACATGTTCCACTCCCCTTAAATCACTTTCATGGCTCTGCACTGGACTCTTCCAAGCAGTTCCCTGTCATTCTTGAACTGAGGGGCCTAGAACTGGACACAATATTCCAGATGCAGCCTCCTCAGAGCAGAGTAGAGAGGGAGGAGAACCTCTCTCAACCTGCTAACCGCAGGCCTTGTAAAACACCCCAGGATGCTACTGGCCTTGGTCACAAGAGCACATTGCTGGCTCATGGCTGCCCCTGAAGTCACTCCTAAAGTTCATGCATTTATAGCACAGTATGGGTACAATTGAGGAGAACATTTTAACTGAGATAGAAAGGACAAGACTATCAGAAATACTGAGTGTAATTTTTTTTTTTTAGTTGCCTTCAATATTAAATAGGTTTGGTTTGCTTCAGTATTTTGCTCATCATTTACAGTGTGAATAACTTCCACTTCCTCAAAACCCAGATCTTCATGAAAAGTATGATGAATCTATTTGAAATGCAGCTCTAAACCACAACCAGTATAAGCTCTCTTTCAAAGTTGTTTCGATCTGAGTAATTTTGATGACAATTTTCATGCTCAAAATGATCATTTAGTGAACATTTTTGTTTCTCTGGTTGGTTGGGTTATCCTACAAATGCTGTCAGGGCTGCATAGCTTGTCTCTATATGGTCAATGACAACAGAATAAAAGTAATGTGCTATTGTATACTTAATCATAGAATCACAGAATGGTAAGGTTGGAAGGGACCTCAAGGATCATCTAGTTCCAAACCCCTGACATAGGCAGGGACACCTCCCACTAGTACAGCTCACTCAAGGCCTCCTCCAACCTGCCCTTGAACACCTCCAGGGAGGGAGCAGCCACAACCTCCCTGGGCAACCTGTTCCAGTGTCTCACCACCCTCACTGTAAAGAACTTCCTCCTAACATCCAGTCTAAATCTCCCCTCTGCCAGTTTAAACCCATTGCCCCTTGTCCTGTTGTTGCAGGACCTTGTAAATAATCCCCTTATATATTGTAAATAATGTCCCAGTATGTCCAAGAGAGTTTTCATTATTCCCCTTCTCCTACACCTGCTCCTCCCATGGGCTCTCTTAGGTAGGTTTTTCCCAGAGCTCAGCCCAGCCTGGTTTCTCACTGGGGGCTCAGCCCCAGGATCCAGCTGGCTCCTCATCCCTGCGTCAGACACCATCACAATCTCTTTCTCCCTCTTTTAATTACCATCAAATTTAATTATGCATCAAAATTGCACTGGGTGGGTGCAGTATTTTTAATACATCACAGTCACCCTCTTTTAGATGGTGTCATTTACATGAGGTTAAAGACACTAATTTAAAAAATAGAAAGCAGGTTCTGCAAAATGAGCCATAATCAGAAATAAGGCCACAGCAAGAACAAGTAAGGTGTTCTTCCAGATATTCCCCACATACCAGAAAATTTCAGCTGTGGGAAGCCTTTGAACACCTTTGCTTTGAATATTTCCCAAGATGGTTTTGCCCCAGCAACACAAGCCCTGCTGTCCCATCTCTTCAGGGGATTCTTGGTCAGAGACTCGAGGCTCCAGCACTTCACAGTGAACAGGTGGTGCCAGTCCGCTGGTGGCCTGGTTAGAAAGCAGGAATGTGAGTCCAAAGAGCAGACACCAAAGTACATCTTACCTAAAAAAGTGAAACTCATCCGTAACCTGATAGCTCTCACCTCACCTGCCCCACTAGAGTACAGCCTGTCTCCTCCTTGTTCTGATGCACAGGCCTGAGTGTGGTCCCACAGCTGTGCCAAAACCCCCAAAACTACCCATGGCTGATCTCCTGGACTTCTCTCTCTGGTGGTGTTCCCCCTCTGAGTGGATGCAGTAGCTAGAAAAAGCATGACAAAGGTCTTCAGTGACACTCATGAGGACCTAGTTCTAAAGTGAACACCATCACCATGAGCTTCTCACCTGCATAACTCAGGTCCTGCACATGGTACCTCACCACAGAATCATAGAATGGTAAGGTTGGAAGGGACCTCAAGGATCATCTAGTTCCAACCCCCTGCCATAGGCAGGGACACCTCCCACTAGGACAGCTCACTCAAGGCCTCCTCCAACCTGGCCTTGAACACCTCCAGAGAGGGAGTAGCCACAACCTCCCTGGGCAACCTGTTCCAGTGTCTCACCACCCTCACTGCAAAGAACTTCCTCCTAACATCCAGTCTAAATCTCCCCTCTAGCCAGTTTAAACCCATTGCCCCTTGTCCTGTCATTGCAAGACCTTATAAATAATCCCTCCCCAGCCTTCCTGTAGGCCCCCTTCAGATACTGGAAGGTTACTATCAGGTCTCCTGGAAGCCTTCTCTCCTCCAGGCTGCAGAGCCCCAACTCTCTCAGCCTGTCCTCATAGCAGAGCTGCTGCAGCCCTCTAATCATCTTCGTGGCCTCCTCTGGACCCGCTCCAACACTTCCATGTCCTTCCTGTGCTGAGGGCTCCAGAACTGCACACAGTTCTGCACACCATCCCCATGTGATTCAGCTTGCCAACACACAGCATCCACCCCAAGCTTTTCTGCCCCACCACAGAAATGTAGGATGGGAAGGGTCTCCCAGAACACAAGCAAGTAGGCCCTGAATGCTCTGTGACCGATTCATAAAGAATGCTGTGAACTCAAAGTAAATACAACATATTTTATTTGAGGTTGGAATAAATTACAACTGTAAAGCATAATTTATTGCTTTATAAATTGTCTGCTCTTCAAAGGCATTAATATTGAACAAAAACAAAAGAAGGACACATTCAAATAGCAGTTCAGTTCTCTTAAGCTTTGTGAACAGCTCTATAGGGGGATTTCATTCTATAGATGATTGAAATCTCTGATCACAGGCTCATAAAACTTGACTTTAACATGCATTATCATCATCCACACATGTTGAGGGGACTACAGATCTGTCCATTTGATTTAGGATGTAATTTTAATTGCAGTTTTCCCTAGAATATGCCATCGAATACCCAAGTCCTTCATTCCTCACTCAAATACAACCACCACTGGTTCAAAAAACCCCTTGAGAAGACATGTGGACATTTTCTCTCCCCTGTGGAAGGAGGGTTTCCAAATCTAAAGCAGGAATGAGTTTGGTCCCAAAACTAATTGAAAAGCAAACTCATCCTAGGTTAAAATACTGAAATCCTACACACAAAAAGAGAGCCTTCCCATTCTGAAGAGTCTTGTAAAAAAAATCCCAGCATTATCTGAGCAAACTGATGTGGATAATTGAGATTTTTCTTGTACATGCCTGAAAGTGGTATGAGTTTTGCTCAGCACCTGTAGTCCTCTAGGATGTAGACCCAGGTAAGTCTGTCTGCCCCGAGTCATGTTGAGAACAGTCACAAGGCACACTGAGCAGGCTCAGTATCCAGCCCTGAATGCATAGGTGCTGTGACACAACCACCTGCCTCTGGCTAGCTCCAGATAGATATGACAGGCAGAAGGAAGACCAAAAATTCACTTCCCTGGCCTCCTAGGTAGTCACAGCTCTTGAACACCACAAAGAGAATGACCATTAGTAAGCAGCTTTCACTGAACCACAAGAAAGAATTCCACCAAGGTATCCTGCTCTGCTCTGACCCTCTTGCATTGCAAGGGCCAAGTGTTCCCCATGACTCAGCTCCAGAACAACACCTCTCTGAGCTATTCCCTGAGCAGGGAGCATGTACCTCCACTCTTGCTTTCCCATCCAGGTCCAAAGCAGCACAAAGTGGGCTGGCCTATGCTGCCTATTTCACCAGAGACAAAACAGACCTGGAGACTCCCATCTCAATTAGTCCTTGGGACTATTCATAATGTTTGCAGAGAAAGTCTCCAAAGCAGCTTCTTGTCCAGTCACCAAACTAACTTAAAATATTGAGCCACTGGTACAGAAAATCCTTCTAAAACTGGCTCAGTATTACACAGAAAGTTCCTGTTTAAAGAAGGGTTTCTCCTCACACCAGCCTCTGATGTTCTTGTTATGCCTACAGGAATGTCAATAGCCAAGTGACACACTAGGACATCTCATGCCACACTACTGAAAGGGAATGGTTAAGTCTACTACTAGATCCAAGAAATACATATGAACTTTTTGAGGAGAATGTTCTTACTTTGATCCTGGTGCAATTTCAGTTTTCATTAAAATGTCATCCATAATGTATGTATCTTTTGTATGGTTCATGCATATGCTCATTAAAAACCCACAGCAAACAACCCTTTTTTCTTCCAAGTGTGGCTTCCTCATAGGTGTGTTTGTGTTGTGCCAGGAGGCCAGCTTCAGTCTCTGCAAGGCAGTACAGCAGGCACTGCACTTCCCCATAATGGCTCCCAAGTTGGGCACCATGGCAGCTTTGTGGGGTGTCTGCAAGTGCTGCAGAGGCACAGCTGCAGTTATGCCAAACTGGGGCAATTGCTCAGCACTTTTCAATGTCATCTTGATTCGGGGACTGGACAACACTGGTTTAACCCTCAGTCTCATGGTAAAACGCTTAACTGAGGGGTGGGGAGAAAATATTAATGTCCTTTCCTCCACCTCAGCTCTTGCCTTGGGAAAGGCTTGTGGAAAAGTGACTCTGAGGCTGCTTTGCACTAGCAGAAGGACATGGTGCAGCTGGGACAAGGGTGTGCATATGATGAGTGTTTGATTCATCATCAGCTTAGAAAAACACAACTAAGAAATGTGCAAACCTTTAAAATCATCAATCTTGTTTATGCTGAGAACAGATTCCTGGCTGACTTTTTCTTTTATTTTTCCCCCCAGCAACTCTGAATTTGACTTTGAAGATGAGAAGGGGGAAAGCAAGCCTTCAGGGAGAGGGACAAGTAGAGACACTTGCAACTTGAAATGCATGCACGTCATTCACCACAGCAGCGACCCCCAGTCTGCACTTTACAACACATCTTATTATCTTGCACCTTAATTCCTCGTCCCTTTCAAAGGTTCCCAAGATCATTCCTTTCTGTGTGAAATGTCCCAGGGGACTCTACAGAGAAAACTAATGAGAGGAACAAACTGTTGTCACCAGGATAAGTTACAAGGGTTACATACAAGCTACAGGCTCTGAAGGAGCAGGATGGGGAGCAGACTTACTCCACTTTCTGGTGCAAATGCCATACCAAGCAGCAAGACAAGCACACACCGAGAAGGATGATGATCTAATGGTTACTGCACTGGGCTGGGATTTGGCAGATGAAGTTAATTTACTTTTCTCTAGTTCTTGAAGCAAACAGAAAAAGTTAACAGTTTATATTTTCAGGGCGCTCACACATCCTCAGCTCCACAATACCCCCGGCTCTTAACAGGTTATGCATTGTCCCTCTAAAACTAAACACATCAGGGAGAAATACTCTAAGGAATCACACTTCTAGGACAAAAAAAGATCAACAAACTTCAGGATTGCTACATCTCTGCTAAGGCTCATCTGTGCAGCTTCAAAGGGTCTTACTCCTCCTGATCTTCACTCACAATCTGTCTGTTTACTGTGCACTGGCAGTCAGAGAGAGCAGATCAGGAGCTCTTAAATCCATTCACATTCACATTTTTATTTTTAATTCAACAGGTTTTGCAAGGCACTCAGGCCAGCACTGTCTTAGGAGTTTCTGCTTAAAGAACCTCTGACTGATTGGGGACCAGGTTCCTACTGAACTGAAGAGCAGATGGGTGCATCTGAAAGCAAAGCTATTAACTGGTGCACTTGCTCACAGGGACCACAGTGTTCAGCCACTCTATCGAAATATGGCAGGCATATTAATTAGTGGTTACAAAATGCTCTAACTTTTCACAGACCTTTATAACTGCTGAGCATTTTACTTGGCAGGACAGCCATGACTGAGAATTCAGTGTGTTGTCAGAAACTGACATTTTCCTCACCTGCAGTCCTTCCTGTCACAAAGTATCTCGTGGAACAAACAAGTTGTCTACATCCTGATTTTACAAACAGAGGAACTGTGTCAGAAATGGACACTGGCTGCATCAGACCCATAAATGCCTCAGCCAAGCAAAAACTAAGTCACTCGATGCCAGGTCCAGTGCTGTACTCCTGCCCCCCACCCCAAAAGAGGTAACTAAACAAGGGAGATAAATAATCCTCCAAAGGAACTGATCTATCATGAAAGGCAAGGAGCCTCTCCAGGTATGCATAATGACGTAAAGTACAGCACAGGTACATTATATGTTTAGCTCTATCTCTGCTGCTCTGTCACAAGGGCAGTGAGCTGCTCAGACAGTTGTCTTCTTGTCAGCCTATTATGTTATTTCCTATGGAAATGCAGGTAGAGGTGTGTATGCCATTCAGTAGTAGAGTAAGAGTTTGGTTTTACACAGGCTGAAAGAATGTTTCTTATACCCAAAGGAGATTTTTGCATGCATCTTGCATACTCACCCAGATGCTGCCTCCGTCGTGCTCCATGCCTGAGTTTCATGCCAGGTTTGCTCTGCGTAGCAGGCACATCATACGCACGCAGTGACCTGGTATAAGAGCACATTCTGCAGGCCAAGTGTCAGGCAAAAATCCACCTACAAAACCTGACTGTGTTGGTGTTTTTTTAATGCAGTGAATTGGGCTTTCACTAAGAATTAACTTAAGCCACGATCACTAATCTCACACTTTGTGCACTTGCTTATTTGCTGTTCACAGTTCAACCACTTTCTTCCTTCATACTAAAATGCTAAAGTCTTACAGAGCATTCAGAGCATTTTTTTGTATTTTTTTTTTTGCTGGCTGTGTTTCTCTATGCTCTAAGCCTCTATTCCAATGCATGCAAAGGATAATGGCTGGACTTGCAATGCTTTTAACTAAAAAAAAAAAAAAAACCTTTTAAAAACATAAACCATAAATTATTTATTCTTCTGTGTCCATTGTTTTAAGCACTGAGTCTTCTCCCAAGATTTTACACAGTTCGTTCAGTCTCTGCTGCATTTTAGGAATTCCTGCAAGTTGGGATTCCAGTCTCTGTTTTTCCTCACTCAGTGACAAACGGATAGCATTGTCCAGCTGCTCGAAACGCCAGCCGCCTTGTCCATCAAACTGCAGCAAGTGAGTGTGGTACTTCCTGCAGCAGAAACATCAAAATGTTAGCAATGCCTCATGGCAACAGGTGGTTCATTGTGCATGCTAATTTGGATCTCCATGTTTCTTTTCAGTGCTGCCTCTCAGGGTAGGGAATTGTCCAGTTTTCCATCACTGGGTAAGGCTTTTTCAGTTGCTCATACTCCCAGGGCATTCAGGATTTAGTATTTCATAGAATCAGTCTGGGTTGGAAAGGACAACAGGGATCATCTAGTTCCAATCCCCCTGCCATGGGCAGGGACACCCTACCCTAGATCAGGTTGGCTAGAGCCTCATCCAGCCTGGCCTCAAACACCTCCAGGGATGGGGCCTCAACCACCTCCCTGGGCAACCCATTCCAGGTTCTCACCACTCTCATGCTGAAGAACTTCCTCCTCACCTCCAATCTGAATCTCCCCACCTCCAGCTTTGCTTCATTCCCCTAGTACTGCCTCTACCTGAAAGCCTAAAAAGTCCCTCCCCAACATTTTTTGTAGGCCCCCTACCTTAAACACCTCCAGGGATGAGGCCTCAACCACCTCCCTGGGCAACCCATTCCAGGCTCTCACCACTCTCATGCTGTAGAACTTCCTCCTCACCTCCAATCTGAATCTCCCCACCTCCAGCTTTGCTCCATTCCCCCTAGTCCTGTCTCTACCTGAAAGCCTAAAAAGTCCCTCCCCAACTTTTTTTGTAGGTCCCCTTCAGATACTGGAAGGCCACAGTAAGGTCACCTGGGAGGCTCCTCCAGACTCAAGAGCCCCATTTCAAAGCCTGTCACCAGGATCTTCCTAGGCCATCTAGTGAAATTCCACAGTGAGGTGTCAGTTATAAACTATCAGCACCAATATAGGCTTCCCAGCTGGGGCAGTTGTTGTTTCCAGCAGCCCACGCTATCAGGTGCATCAAGGCCTTCACCTGCAGTGATGCTGGAAGGAGCAAGTATAAGGGTGTGGCAGGGTTAACCTCACCATCTGCTGTGCCTGGCTAAATCTGGCATCCTCTCTTTTTCTGCCTCTGTTTGTGGTTATAGTTGCCTTCAGTCCAAGTCTGCCAGCCTTCTTTTTCTCCAGGAGCTTGAACTGCAGAAGCAGACAAGGCTCCCTTCTCCCATAGGAATGTCCATCTTATTTACCTTGCTTTCTGAGAGATGTTTTACCTTCTTAGCAGAAAATATATTCAGGCAGTGCAGTACAGCACACCTGGTGGAACTGATAAAATTCTAGTTTGTTCAAATTACCCAAAGGTGCACAGAATCATAAAACTGTTTGTGTTGGAAAAGACCTTTTAGATCATAAAGTCCAACCATCAACCTAACACCACCATGGCCATTCAAACATGTCCTGCAGCTCCACATCTACAAAGTTTTTTAACACCTCCAGGGATGGTGATAGGAGTTTGTTCTCCTGCACCTTATAATTAATATTGGCTAAAGAAACCTCCAATCCTAAATCACGATTCAGTTTGCAAAGGGTCAAAATAAAAAAGTCTGTGTAGGAATTGCAGATCTTTCAGTGAGTGTCAGGGTGTGTGCACTGAAAATATTCAAAGGTGTACATGTGGAGTTTGTTGAGACCTGACAAGACATTTGTCAGGAGCTGTAAGAGGAAGAGTAGAGAGTTCCCTCAGAGCTGCTGGTATGACTGTGTCATTTATCACTATAAATTACAGAAGATGAGACAGATCATAAAGCAGTCATTATAAATCCCATCCAAGGAACATGAGAGTTTAATAAATGCATGGGACTCAAGAGATTTAACTCCAGGTTTTTATTCACCATTTAATGCATATTATTCTTTGTGACACGAGATGTTTAACCTATCTATTTTCTTCCTAACATAACCCCCAAATATTTGGGACCTAAGATATTTGATTGAGGTGTCCAATATTTGTGGTCTAGGAAAGTAGCCAATGTTTTAGTTAAAAGAGCAAGGTATAAGCTTCAGGGGGAGAAAAGCACACATGAACCACCTTTTTGTCTATGCAGAGGGCATGTATAAATTAAAGGCTTATTCCTTACTCTGTGCAGTTCTGGAGCCCTCAGCACAGGAAGGACATGGAAGTGCTGGAGTGGGTCCAGAGGAGGACCATGAAGATGACCAGAGGGCTGGAGCAGCTCTGCTATGAGGACAGGCTGAGGGAGTTGGGGCTCTGCAGCCTGGAGAAGAGAAGGCTTCCAGGAGACCTGATAGTAGTCTTCCAGTATCTGAAGGGGGCCTACAGGAAGGCTGGGGAGGGATTATTTA
The DNA here is from genome assembly GCA_013396675.1 of Eubucco bourcierii. Classification (NCBI taxonomy): domain Eukaryota; kingdom Metazoa; phylum Chordata; class Aves; order Piciformes; family Ramphastidae; genus Eubucco; species Eubucco bourcierii. Next base: position 231,363 of record VWZE01023161.1, read on the forward strand.
CAAGGTCTTGCAATGCCAGGACAAGGGGCAATGGGTTTAAACTGGCAGAGGGGAGATTTAGACTGGATCTTAGGAGGAAGTTCTTTGCAGTGAGGGTGGTGAGGCACTGGCACAGGTTGCCCAGGGAGGTTGTGGCTGTTCCCTCCCTGGAGGTGTTCAAGGCCAGGTTGGACGAGGCCTTGAGTGAGCTGTACTAGAGGGATGTGTCCCTGCCTATGGCAGGGGGTTGGAACTTGATGATCCTTGAGGTCCCTTCCAACCTTACCATTCTATGATTCTATGATTCTTACCCAACACTTCTATTTATTTCTTCAGAACCCCACAAATCTGACAACTTCAGTAACACTGTGGAGGTTACAAGAACAATCTCAAACCTTCCTGACTAGCACTGGTATTAGATAGAAAACACTGACAGGAAACCAAAGTAAAAAGATCTTTCTCACAAGTTCTTTTGCATAACTTCTCTCTGCATCACCAATATTTAGAGGTGAGATGCTGTTAAGCACAGAGGTTTTAAAATAATGTCAAAATATTAAATACTACTTGTAGGTGCAATTTAAATTATTTTTAAAATTAAATGTCTATGTGTTTATTTTCCCATCACAACACTCATTAATTTTTCTTTAAAACTACATCCTCATCCAATAAAAGACATTTTTGCTGTTATCATCTATAGAGAGGAAGGAGGAATGCTAAAGAAACTTTTTTTTCAGAGAAGCAGCCATGGATACAATTTCTGTCCTCTGAGGTAATTTTTTTTTTTCATCAGTTTAAAAAAAAACCAAACAAACAATATGACAGTAGGGATCAAGTAGTTGAGAACAAATAGTGTCTGCTAATGTTAGCTTAGGCCTTCTTGGTGTCATTCTGTCTTTTAAAATATTTGGCTGCTTTATGTATTTAGTAACTACATTTATTTCCTTTGAGGGGCTCCCTTATTAGAATGTTTCTCAGAATTCCAATTGTTTTTTGGTTTTTTTTGTTAAAGACAATCAAATTTTGAAACCTCACAAACCCTGCAGCTAGAGGACAGAAATTAAAGTTAAAATACCACACTGCTATGAAAGAACAAAGAGCAGTTTCCCATCTTCTCCCTACACTGGTAAAACATGCCACTTTTACAGAATAATCTGGTGATACCTGTTCTGGCTATGGTGTGGTGAACTACTTAACTGACAAGACAGCTGCATGTTGCTATTAGTAGCTAATAAATGAAACCTATTTAAATAGAGAAATAAATACATGTCAAAGAGTGAAAAATCAATGCTAAATATGTTTACATCACTATTATTGTAGAAAAATTATCACAGTATCACAGTATCACCAAGGTTGGAAGAGACCTCAAAGATCATCAAGTCCAACCCATTACCACAGACCTCAAGACCAGACCATGGCACCAAGTGCCACGTCCAAACCTGCCTTGAACACCTCCAGGGACGGTGACTCCACCACCTCCCTGGGCAGCCCATTCCAGTAGCCAATGACTCTCTCAGGCAAGAACTTTCTCCTCACCTCCAGCCTAAACTTCCCCTGGCACAGCTTGAGACTGTGTCCTCTTGTTCTGCTGCTGCTTGCCTGAGAGAAGAAAGCAACCTCCTCCTGGCCACAGCCACCTTTGAGGTAGACAGCAAGAAGGTCTCCCCTGAGCCTCCTCTTCTCCAGGCTAAACAATCCCAGCTCCCTCAGCCTCTCTCCATAGGGCTGTGCTTGAGGCCTCTCACCAGCCTCATTGCCCTTCTCTGGACACGCTCAAGCACCTCGATGTCCTTCTTAAATTGAGGGGCCCAGAACTGGACACAGTTCTTAGAACTGTCTTAGAAAGTGTAGTAGATACTGATTAAACAACTGTACAAAGTTAAACAACTAGTATGAAGAACAAAGACCAGTTCACTGCCTGTCAGAAAGCTAAAAGCAAGGACCATGATAAATCCCTGAATGTACTTACCAAAGAGAAGGTCTGTGTGTTATAGAAAGCAGGGATATCCCAGCAGCTTTTGCAGCTTGGAATATCTTTCCTTCAACATCAATGCTTACAGCACTCGTGCACTCATCCAGCAATGCGTATTTTGGCCTTTCAAAAGCAGATAAAGAAGATTACTCTTCTATTTTTTTGGACAATGATGTTTAATTCGAAGGACAACAGAAAGGAGAGAGACATTTTTGCCAGACAGATGTCTCTCATCTACAGCTGGAAGTTGGACAGCAACAACATGAAGTCTCTGTGCATTATGCAGGTGCAGAGCTAGCTTCCAGGGAAAGTGAGTTTCATTTCCTGGTCCACCTGTGTACACAGTGATCTGACTTCTATGATCTAGTTTGACAACCTTTATTCTGTCCTGTCAGCAAGTCATACAGTAGCTACAGCCAACTTAGAAACTTTCTATATGTAGACTGGGATGCCTTTGCACACTTGCAGCCTCCAAACCCAGAAAGTTTTGGAGCTTGGTTTTCAAACTCCCACAGCCTCTGCAACAATCCATCAAACTGCTGCAATATTTGTGGGACAGAGGCCAGGAAAATGTTTGTATCTGAGATGTTAAAAGAAAAAAAAAAATCTGGAAAACGTGAAGCTATGCTGCCAAAAGCAAAGCTTAAGTAACAAGCATTGCCCAAACTAAAAGCAGAGCTTGTATGACTCAACAGCAAGGTCTGCAGTCCTATGCCACCATCTAGCAGTATTGCATATTGCATGGAAAGTCTGCTCAGACTATAACAGGAAACCTGGAAAATTCCTCCTCATTTTCAGATGCTACTTAAAAAACAAATCAAAATGCTTACTTATGGTAAAACATCCGAGCCATGCCCATCCTTTGTTTTTCTCCTCCTGATAAGACATCTTTCCAATCCATGATGGCATCCCAGCCTTTGAAAAGAAAAGGCAAACAAAACACATCAGGAAATGCAAATCCATGAAGAAAAGGCAGCTTCACTGACAAAACCTCAGCAACCTGCAACCAAACTCATAAAGAGCATTTCCACTGCAGAAAAGACAGCTCAGGGTTCTGGACCAGATCTTCTGAAATACTTAAACGCATTTCTGCTGGCACTCAATTGGGAAAACATCTTAAATACATCAAATTTGAAAGTGGAATTTAACCTTCTTGGTCATGTAGGTATTGTCAAAAAACTTTGTGTGCTGGTTTGAGGTTAACTGGAATATTTTAATGAAAAAATATAGGCTGTGAAAAGAAAACAACGGTGATATCTATTTCACTCATAGGCTTGCTGAGATGTATAAAAACAAGGGCACAAATATAGGTAAGACAGAGAATCTTGCTCTCTGGGAGCTGCTGTGTCTTCTGGGCTTCTGCTGTGTAACCCAACTAACTATTCTGCTTCTAACACCCCTGGCTGATCCTCCAAACTCACCTTGCATGTAAGACAGACCCTAGGGTACGGCAGAGGGGTGAGGAGAAGGTGGAAGGGTGGTTGGGAGCCCCTCCTGGCGTCTCCGATTTCTGGGAGGGGAGTTGTGTTTCTGTATTCCCTTTAACTTGCCTATTTCTCTAACTATTCCTGTCTATAGTGTATCTCTCTGCTTGTACATTGTGCTGAGCTGTAAATAGAGCCTCAGTCCTTTAACTTCCAGCCAGCTGAGTCTAGTCAGGGTGATTTCCATTGGGAGAGGGTGAGTAACTCCCAAACCATCACACTTTACTTGCCATTTTCTTGAAAAAAAAAATCTTTTACCTGTATGTAACTAATCATTTTATCCTCTAATGTTTGTTCTCTAGAACAATTTGGTGTTCCTTCTTGAAAAGTATGAGTGGAAATTTAAAAACAAAGACATAAAGTGTAAAAACCAGGAAGAGCAGTGCTGGACTCCACTCCAGTCTACTTTGTTGTAGACAAAGAGGAGGAGGTTTTTATACAAATCTCTCACTACTTTGTATTTAGATATGACCCACAACTTTTACAATACCGAGTATCCTTTTCCACACAGCCTCTAATTGATTTAGAGGTCCTTTCCAATCCAGTGCATTCTATGATTCTATGATTTTTTTTTTCTTTATTGCTTTCAGATACATGTGATGGGAGCAGGATGCATTTTATGTGTGATCTTAGGGCAGACTGGTGTTCCTCTAAGTACTCTGGCATGATCTATTCCCACAAATGAAAAACTTCCAACACCAAATTACCCTACTGAAAATAGGTTTTTCAGTCACACAATCCAGATGGACAGAGTAGCAGATCTATTCCCACAAATGAAAAACTTCCAACATCAAATTCATAGAATCATAGAATGGTAAGGTTGGAAGGGACCTCAAGGATCATCTAGTTCCAACTCCCTGCCATAGGCAGGGACACCTCCCACTAGTACAGCTCACTCAAGGCCTCATCCAATCTGGCCTTGAACACCTCCAGGGAGGGAGCAGCCACAACCTCCCTGGGCAACCTGTGCCAGTGCCTCACCACACTCACTGTAAAGAGCTTCCTCCTGACATCTAGTCTGGATTTACCCTACTGAAAATAGGTTTTCAGTCATACAATCCAGATTTACAGAGTAGCAGATCTATTCCCACAAATGAAAAACTTCCTACACCAAAATACCCTACTGAAAATAGGTTTTCAGTCACACAATCCAGATGGACAGAGTAGTAAAATAGGTGAGTTTTGAAAAGGGAGAGTGTGAATATAAAGAAAACCTGATGAAACATTTTTCTCAATAGGTCCTCTATTCATGAGGCAAGGCAGCTGAAGTGGGACCAGGTGAGGAAGACAACATCTTTCCAAATCATCTCAGAAGCACTGTAACTAAAACATTAGCAACAAAACCATTTTTGCCAGTACTCAACTTTAAATAAACACTTACCATAGAAGACTACAAGGTCAAGCAAAAGTGGGGGGGGGCTGTGTTATTTCTGATGCCTGATCAAATGTGAGAGGAGTGGGGGTCTGTGAAGGTACAGGAGGCTAGGGAGTGGTCTGCCCATGCTTAGTGCTGCACCAGGTGCAAACGAAACCTCAGTAAAGTATCTGGTGAGAGGCTGCCTGACTGCAAACAGGAATTGATAATGATGCTGACTGATTTCCAAATACAGTCATGATTTTCTAACGTGTATATGGTTAAATTTGAACACCAGGCATGCACACAACCAGAAATACATCACAGTATCACAAAGGTTGGAAGAGACCTCAAAGATCATCAAGTCCAACTCGATACCACAGACCTCAAGACCAGACCGTGGCACCAAGTGCCACGGCCAAACCCACCTTGAACACCTCCAGGGACGGTGACTCCACCACCTCCCTGGGCAGCCCATTCCAGTAGCCAATGACTCTCTCAGTCAAGAACTTTCTCCTCACCTCCAGCCTAAACTTCCCCTGGCACAGCTTGAGACTGTGTCCTCTTGTTCTGCTGCTGCTTGCCTGAGAGAAGAAAGCAACCTCCTCCTGGCCACAACCACCCTTCAGGTAGTTGTAGACAGCAAGAAGGTCTCCCCTGAGCCTCCTCTTCTCCAGGCTAACCAATCCCAGCTCCCTCAGCCTCTCTCCATAGGGCTGTGCTCGAGGCCTCTCCCCAGCCTCGTTGCCCTTCTCTGGACACGCTCAAGCACCTCAATTTCCTTCTTAAATTGAGGGGCCCAGAACTGGACACAGGACTCAAGGTGTGGCCTAACCAGTGCAGAGTCCAGGGGGAGAATGACCTCCCTGCTCCTGCTGGCCACACTATTCCTGATGCAGGCCAGGATGCCATTGGCCTTCTTGGCCACCTGGGCACACTGCTGGCTCATGTTTATGTGGGTGTCAATCAGCACCCCCAGATCCCTTTCTGTTTGGCTGCTCTCCAGCCACTCTCACCCCAGCCTGTAGCTCTGCATGGGGTTGTTGTGGCCAAAGTGCAGCACCTGGCACTTGGATTTGTTGAACAATTTGTTGATCACCTTTAGTGATCCTGTTGTTTTTCCCCAGTTTCCTTCCATTCTTGTTTAAGGATCTTAGTGAGCACCCCCCTGGGGACACATAGAGTGCTTTTTATAAGTGGGTTGCTAGTAAAGACTGAGTTGTGTAATGGTTAACTGAATCATCACCTGGATGAACTTGGCAAAGTGAACAGATACACAAATGCTGATGCTGCTGAGTACTCCAGGAGTTGGGACCACACAGAGAGCTGGAATATGTTCCACTGACACCTTCAGCTTCCCATAAAGCCTGTAAAATGCCTGAAGCAGTCCTCCTTGGCTAAAGGTTTTAAGGGCAAAGGATGGGAATGGCCCTTCACAAAACCCATAAAAACAACTAAGCTTCTGAAGACAACATACAGACTGCAGAGCCTGTGTTCATACAGTTTCTTCCAGATCAACTGGTTTATATTAAAAGACAAAACAGAATGAAGTTCAAGAATCAGCATTATCTTGTCAGCAAAATAATTGTATTATTTTCTTTAAAGCTGTAAGATTTAACCTCCCTTTACCAGGGTACAAATGTCATCTCTGTGCTCACTTCAACTTCCATTCTACATAACTCCCTCCCTGAACGACTTGGAATGCCTCAGACAACATATAAAGAAGGATCCATTTAAATATTATCCCTTGAAAAAACATTTTTCAATGTCTGAACAACTGAGGTGGTGTAAAAATGGACCCTCTACTATTAACAATAATGCACCTACTTGTTTCTCTTCCTGCTGACATGGCACAGGCCAGTAAAGCTCATTTGTGTTCTGTCAGTGGCTTACATCACTCATAGCTACATCTACTTTACAAACAAAGCAATGAAATGGCTTGATGATGAACACAGAGGATATGAAGTGGCATGTCCATGAACACAGCACAAATCTCTCAGTAGGTACAAACATAATCCTGGCTTTCAGAGTCCAAACTCCAGCTTCTTGTTACATATAGCCTTTGATTGCACACAATCTGATGTATATGTGATGAACACTGAATGTCACAGAAGTGCCTTTTGCAACTATTAAAGCAAAGAGCATGTGTAATGTGCTGGGACGGAGTAATAGCAGTAGAAAATACACCGTTGCCAAAAGCAGCTAGGGACAGCCTCATGATAGTAGCATTTAATTGTCTTGCATGACTTCTTTTGCAATTCCTTTTACCTCAGCTTTCTGAAGGGAAAAAACAAGCTAAATTTGGCAATAGAAAAAGGGTTACATCTAGGGTCTGTATTCTTCATCCCTGTGAATTCTCGCACTTAGATGCAAGACAAAGCATTCAGCTACCATACAGAGACATGCTTAAAAGTTCCTTTTCCAGATCTACATTCCATGGAATGCTACTGCTACAGGAAGGACATGGAAGTGTTGGAGCGGGTCCAGAGGAGGGCCACAAAGATGATCAGAGGGCTGGAGCAGCTCTCCTATGAGGACAGGCTGAGAGAGTTGGGGCTCTGCAGCCTGGAGAAGAGAAGGCTTCGAGGGGACCTGATAGTAGCCTTCCAGTATCTGAAGGGGGCCTACAGGAAGGCTGGGGAAGGATTATTTACAAGGTCCTGCAATGACAGGACAAGGGGCAATGGGCTTAAACTGGCAGAGGGGAGATTTAGACTGGATGTTAGGAGGAAGTTCTTTACAGTAAGGGTGGTGAGGCACTGGAACAGGTTGCCCAGGGAGGTTGTGGNGTCCCTTCCAACATTACCATTCTATGATTCTATGATTCTACTACTTCATGGCAGAAGAAAGACTGCTGCAGAAAACTACAGCCAGAAGAGTTCAGCCCTGGTGAGTTTTTGAACACTGAGGCTTCTTGCACAGTGTTATGTCTCCAGGCAGCTGACAAAACTGAAGAGAGCCTGGGTACTGTGCTGGATGAATATGCACAGGCAATCTTCGGCTGAGGAAGGAATGAAAAGACCACCAATCGTGTGAGCCCTAGCTCAGCATGACACTGCAGGATTTCAGAGCCACTAGAAAAGCCAGTAAAGCACTTCAGAGTTACTGCTGGTACCAGTAATAACAGCAAATCCAGGGCTCAAACGATTGAGTGAAAATACCTCAAAGAGAGGAAATGTGCTTATCTGTGTGTATATCTGTGGCCTAGTGCCATGGTTCTTTGGACAAGATCCAAAGGTATGACAAAGGCATAATCTGGGGTGCTGAGAAACAGGTTGAATTTGTTCAATAATGTCATCAGCCCCAACCTGACAGGCCCAGTCACACACTGAGTGTGCTGTTACTCATACTTATTGCTCCCTTCACGTGACAGGACACCAACAGCCTGCACAGGACACTGGCAGCATGAATACACATTACAGATCCATAAGAATTTAAGTGA
>VWZE01023161.1:250537-262202 GCA_013396675.1 Eubucco bourcierii
GTGGCCCTCCTCTGGACCCACTCCAACACTTCCATGTCCTTCCTGTGCTGAGGGCTCCAGAACTGCACACAGGACTCCAGGTGGGGTCTGACGAGAGCAGAGTAAAGGGGCAGAATCCCCTCCCTTGCCCTGCTGCCCACACTGCTCTTGATGCAGCCTAGGACTCGGTTGCTGTCTGGGCTGCATGTGCACACTGTAGGCTCATGTTGAGCTTTTCATCAACCCAGACTCCAAGGTCCTTTTCCTCAGGGCTGCTCTCCAGCTCACAGAATTTCAGTCTATTTGTATCTTGTGATAAGCAGAGAAAACAGGAAGAACACATGCATAATTAGAAACAAAACAAAACAAAGCAGCTAGGCAATTTCTACAAAATGAGAGGCAATCACAATATGAAATAATTATACCTCCCATAGCGAATCATGTCAACCAGACACAAAAAATAAAATAAAGCCCCTCTTCTCCTCTTCTTAAGCATCTCATTAAGCAGACCCTACCTTTTTGTACCTCTGACAGTCCTAAGAATAAAAGGCGAATTTGGATGCATGACCATGTAGATCAAACTCACTGAATAAAGAACAGCGAGTTGTTCTGAACAAGACTCTAGCCTGCCAGTTCCAGCAGGCATACTCTTGCCTAGGAGGTGTTTGAGCAAGGCAGTTTCCCCTTTTTAGAATGACACCAAATTATTCATGGTTTTGCAGATGAGAAGTGAGACCCTACTTCACAGAGAAGAGGAAGTGTAGACAGTGAAGCCTCTAGAGCAGAGGCTGCTTCTTCTCTGGGTTTCTACAATGCTTAGTTGCCCATGTTATCGTTTTCTCCATGCACTGGGATATGAATAAGCAAGTAATGGTGTGTCTCCAGAGAAACACCCCAACAACCACTGGGAACTCACACACTGCACTGACTTCCCTCTCATCTTCTGTAAAACACTGCATTATACAGGACAGAACACAAGGGAGCAGAATATACCATGTATGTGGATACAGGGAACATTGTTACAGCCATTTCATAAACATTACAGCTATCTGATATGGCCAAGAGGGAGCTGTAGCAATCTCTAACAGAAACAAAATAATGCAAAACATTAGGCAGATGAACAAGCCTGGAAAAGTCATTCCTCTTGGGTAAGACACACTCCCACCTGAACTGCTGGAAAAAAAAAAACAAAACTGATAACACAGCTCCACAAGACTGTGACATAATTAATGACTCAAGAACTATGAACTGAAAATCACAGAATCACAAAATCACAGAATGGTAGGAGCTGAAAGGGATGTTTAGAGACCATCTAATTACACCCCTGTCAAAGCTGGATCACCTAAGGTAGACCACAAAAGAACTCCTCCAAGAAGGTCTTTGAAAGTCTCTAGAGGAGACTACACAACTTCTCTGGGCAGCCCAATCCACTGCTCCTTCACCCTCACACTGAAGAAGTTTTTCCTCATGTTGAGTGGCTTCTTGTGCTCCAATATGTATCCACTGGCCCTTGCCCTGTCACTAGGCACCAGTGAAAAGAGTCTGGCCCCACGTTCTTGACACCCCCCCATTAAGGCATTTATTGATCACTTCCTCTCTCAGTCTCCTCTAGGCTAAATAGTCCCAGGTCTCTCAGACTTTTCCCATATCAGAGATGTTCTATTCCCTTAATCACCCTTGTAGCTGGACTTCACGGCAGTTCCCTGTTTCTCTCAACTGGTGGAGTGCAGAATTGGACACAATTCTCCAAATGAGGCCACTCTAGGGCAGAGTAGAGAAATCCAGTGTTCTGAGCACTATTTGCATTTCTGAGCACTACTGAGCACTTCTGCATTATTTGCAGAAGAGACTTGTCTCACTTAAAAGTTACATATCCAAGCCTGAGTTAGTCACTTCAGGCTCTCTTTGTAGTCCATAGAGTCCTCTAGTGAACCGGTACCTCCAGTAGGTATCTGAGATGTTTGTCCTAGGACACAGGACAAACAAAACAGTGACCTGAACTGGGAGACTGTTGTGTACTGAGGAGTTAGAGACTTGAAGAACAGTTGACATGAGCAGGCAGAAGCCAGTGCTATACTGTCCTGCACCATGTTGGCCTGTGCTGTTCGTGTGACTCAGTCTCTAAGTTCGCGCTGCACTTAGCAGTTGGCTACAGAGTAAACTTTGCCAGATAATTGTAACAAAGGAGTCTGCAAGGAACTCCCACCTGGAACCAGCAATTACACCATTTGCATGTTCTTAGCTTTATCTTGCAATGAAGTAGCATGTTCTCATGCTAGCATCCTTTTTTTTTTTTTTTTTTTTGACTTAGAAACGATAAATTGAATTGTTTACTTCTAAGAAAATCCTATCAGAGTGCTAAAGACCATAATGCCAAGGAACCTTAGCAGGGGTGGGATCAGGTACAGAATGCCATGCTGTGACTAAAGGTCTGTCTGATGCTGTGCAGTTCTGAGTTCCTACCATCTGATGGGACATTAAGTGCCTGCCCTGGTTTTGGTTGGGACAAAAGTTAATTTTCTTCCTAGTAGCTAGCACAGTGCTGTGCTTTGGATCTAGGAGAAGAATGTTGATAGCACACTGATGTTTTAGTTGTTGCTAAGCTGTGTTCATACTAAGTCAAGGACTTTTCAGCTTTTCACACTGTCCTGGCAGCAAGGAGGCTGGGAGTGCACAAGAAGCTTGGAGAGGACACAGCAAGGACAGCTGAGCCAAACAAGCCCAAAGAGTATTCCACAGCACATGATATCATACCCAGTACATAAAATGGAGGGAGTTAGTCAGAGCACACTGTGGCTCAGGAACTGGCTGGGCAACACAAGATAAGATTCAAGGGAATCTTATGAATGTACACAGATACCTGAAGGCAGGACGCAGAGAGGGTGGAGTCAGGCTCTTTACAGTGGTGTCCCACCACAGGACCAGAGCTGATAGGCACAAACTGAAGTAGGAGATGCCACCTGAGCATCACTATGGGAGTGATTAAGCACTGGAACAAGTTACTCAGAGATGCTATGGAGTCTCAATTACTGGAGATATTCAAAAGCTATCTGGATATGGTCCCAGGCAAACAGCATTAGGTAGTCCCGTTTGAGGAGCAGTTTGGTTAAGATGACCTCCTGAAGTCCCTTCCAATCTCAATCATTTTGTGATTTTCTATGCTATCAGCTTATCCCTTATCTCTAATGAAATGAATTTTAACTACTGTATTACATAGTTTGAATACCTTCCTTACTGGCATCAACAATGAACATTTTCACTGCTGCACTTCAACAGTGGACTGCCCTCTAGAAGTAGACAGTTCACAGTTCACTCATAAAGGTCACAAAAGAATGTCTTCTGCTGCCTAAATGAACAAATTCTGTCTTTGGTGCATGAATTGATGATTTATTATTTTAACTTGCTGGGGTTTGGGAGGTTGAACACTTGTATGAAGAAATGGCCAACAGTCTTCCCTTTGGAAGGTTGGTAGTTAACTGGTGAATACTGCATAGTCTCCAAGAAATGTAGAACAGAATTACTATCTGAATAAAACTAAGACTTGCCTTGGAAACCACAGTGAGTTGGAGAAGGGACAGAGGATGAGATGCTCAGTCTGCAGGTAGGCAAGGGACCAGACACTAAGAAATGTGAGTGAACAGACCATGGAAGGGATCAGAGGGGGTTGAAGAACTAGTTCACCTTGGAGATAGGAAACAGTTCTGGGGCCCAGAAGATGTGCAAAAGGCAGAGCCTGGGCAATGTGGGAAGGACTGCCAACTTTTCAAGAGAAAGTATGTCTACTATCTGCATAGTTAAAGCATAGGACACTGTAATCAGAATTTCTGGTTGAAAACTACAGCAAGGAAAAAGGACTTCTGAAGGAAGATGATACAGTTGTTATTAATGCTTTCAGCTGTCCTGTCCTCACAAAAGACAGCATCCTTTTGGTCTTTCCATACTAAGCTTTATGTCAGGCAGGTTTTGTAGTCTATCTTTCCTAGTGCTTCCTCATGTTATGTGGCCAAATTTCTTCTTGTAATTTGATAGGGATAAGGCATTTGAAGCATGCTTTTTGACATTCCTAGGTAAAATAATATTGAAATAATAAGAATTTGCCATTCTGTTCATCTATCAAAGATTCTTTGTTGCACAGCTGCAGTGTAGGGCATTAAGTTGGAAGTAACTGCTCCAGCTGGACACAGTAGTGGCAGTTTCTCTGCAAATACTAGGTCATGTAAATGCAATCACCAGATTACTTCCTAACATGCAAGTTTGTCCATACTGTCACACAGTGATGTTAATTAACCTGTAGGTGAATTTGTTCCCTTGAGCTGCTATCAAATCTAGATTTTAAAGGCAGGTGAGTTGTTTGTCTCAGCAAAATGAATCTAGCACGGATTAGACAGTCGCCCCTAATCCATGAGGAAGTAGTTAGAGACTTGTTGAGCCTCCTAGATCCTCACAAGTTTATGGGACCAGGTGGGATCTATACTAGGGTGATAAGAGAGTTGGTAGATGAGTTGGCCAAACTGCTCTCCATCATTTGTCAACAGTCCTGGCTCACTGGAGAGGTCCCTGAGGACTGGAAGCTGCCAATGTGGTGCCTACCCACAAGAAGGGTCGGAAAGAGGACCCAGGAAATTACAAACCTGTCAGTCTGACCTCAGTGCCATGCAAGATAATGGAGCAGACCATCCTGAATGCTATCACAGTGCTCCTACAGGATGGCCTGGGGATCAGACCCAGCCAGCATGGATTTAGGAGGGGCAGGTCCTGCTTGACCAACTTGATCTCTTTTTATGACCAGGTGACATGGGGAAGGCTGTGGATGTAGTCTAGCTGGACTTCAGCAAGGCCTTTGACACCATTTGCCATAGCAAACTCCTGACTAAGCCATGGGCACTGGGTGTTGCGTTAAGAACTGGCTGGAGGGTTGGGCCGAGAGAGTGGCGGTGAATGGTGCCACATCCAGTTGGCAGCTGTCACTAGTGGTGTGCCCCAGGGATTAGTGCTGGGCCCAGTCCTGTTTAATATCTCCACTGATGAGCTGGATGAGGGGATTGAGTCTAGTATCAGTAAGCTTGCAGGTGACACCAAGCATGTGTCAAGCTGTTAGGAGGCAGGAGGGCCTTGCAGAGGGACCTGGACAGATGGGCACAGTCCAATGCCATGGATTTTAACAAGTCCAAGTGCTGTGTCCTGCACTTTGGTCACAACAACCCCAAGCAGTGCAACAGGCTGGGGACAGAGTGGCTGGAGAGCAGGAGGCAGAGAGGGACCTGGGGGTACTGATTGACATCTGACTGAACATGTGCCAGCAGTGTGCCCAGATGGCCAAGAAGGCCAACGGCATCCTGGCCTGTATCAGGAATAGTGTGGCCAGCAGGACCAGGGAAGTAATTTTGTCCCTGTACTGAACACTGGTCAGGCCATACCTTGAGTACTGTGTCCAGTTCTGGGCCCCTCAATTTAAGAAAGATGTTGAAGTACTGGAACGTGTCTAGAGAACAGCACCAAGGCTGGTGAGGGGCCTGGAGCACAGCCCTGTGAGGAGAGGTTGAAGGAGCTGGAGGTGTGCAGCCTGGAGAAGGGGAGGCTAAGGGGAGACCTCATTGCTCTCTACAACTACCTGAAAGGAGGTTGTAGCCAGTTGGGGGGTCGGTCTCTTCTCCCAGGCACCCAGTGACAGAACAAGAGGACACAGTCTCAAAGTGTTCCAGGGCAGGTTTAGGCTGGACATTAGGAAGAAATTCTTCACAGAAAGAGTGATTGCCCATTGGAATGGGCTGCCCAGGGAGGTGGTGGAGTCACCAACCCTGGAGGTGTTTAAAAGGAGGCTGGATGAGGCACTTAGTGCCACGGTTAGTTAATTATGAGAGTTAGGTGATAGGTTGGACTCGATGATTCGAGAGGTCTTTTCCAATCTGGTTAATTGATTCTTTGACCTGCCATCCAATAACCTATATACCAGCCACATACTCATTTCTTACAACCCATTAGAGGTTTCATATTTATAAAATGTTTGTCAAGCTTAACCTGACAATGAACAGATTTTCCCAACTTAAGTTCCATGAACAGACTGGCACATACATGGATGCCCAGGAAGATGGTACAGGCAACATGTAGTTACTGGTGCTGAAGGAAGACTTTTGATACTCAAAATCCTATCAAAAGAAACAAGTTGGGAGTGGAGGTATTGCAAGTTAACACTGTCAAGAACAAGGTATCAAAAAATCATTATGAAACATAGAGCAGATGATTGTCAGAGAATTTCTTAGCAGAACTATTCTTGCAGTTGGGCACCCTTGAAGAGGAAGCTCTACATATTGGTGACACTTTTGTGCAGGAGCACAAGACTACTGTGCTTAGGAAGGAACACTTTAAATAGAAAGGATGCTGCTGTGATTACACAAATGGATTTCAACTTTTAGTTGCATATACACCACAGCATTTAATTAGACATGCAGCTGACACCACCTCTCTGTATTTGTCATCTGGTAGGAATGCAAGGAGTTACTCTGTAAAGAGCAAAAGTTGAGCATGCATCAATATATCTCAATTCCTCACCCATGTTTAGTCCTGTTGGTATCCCACATAGCCAAAGCTTGCTCCAGACATGTTTGCAGCCTGAAAGGACTGAGGTACCAAAACCAGAGCATGCTGAAGTCCTTCACAAACACCAGTTTTGCTGTAGCCTTTAAGATTGGTGTTGGATTTACATAAACATATTTTACATCTAAACTAGACCCCAATGCAGCAAGCAGACTAAAGCCTTCGGTCTGGGATTTCTGCAACACTTTGCCTAATAACAGAAAAGACTTGTAAGCTGTGCTTTAATTAGCTGACTCTTGTGTCAGGCTAGTAAGGAAGGCACCTTGCACGACTTGAGAGGGAGTAACCACTAATCCATAAAGCCATTTTCCACATCTGACTATTAGCAGAGGAGAATCTTGTTCACAATGTGCTACCAAGAGGTATTGCCCATTACTTGTGATTAGTCAGCACACAGACCTAATTGAAACCTTTCAAACAGCAGAAACAGAAAAATCTCCCAGATATCCTGACAGGCAAAGCTTTGGCTAACCTACAGGGCAGCAAGGCAAGAACTTTCCTGTTCTAGGTGAAACAAGACAGTCTTTCCTTTGATCAGGAAGGAGAAGTGAAAGCATTTCTATGGGACTCCAAATAAGATGAAATTGGAAAAATTGTGCCCTGTCAGCCCTGTGAGATATGAGGCACTTTTTAATGAACAGAAGAAGACTTTAACCTGTTTTGAACTGATTCATTTCAAAAAAAGGAAAGCTACAAACTAGCAGTCAATTTGTTAAAGAACAAAACCACAGAAGAGACTTTCAAGATCATCAAGGTCATCATTAAACTATATTCCTAAGTACCAGGTCCACAAGCCTTTTAAAGACCCTCAGGGATGATGATTACACCATTGCCCTGAGCAGACCATTCCAATGACTGATAACTCTTTCAGTGAAGAAGAATTTCCTGATACCCATCCTAAATCTCTCCTGTCACAGCCTGAAACCACTTCTAGTCCTGTTGCTTGTCACCAAGGAGAAGAGGCTGGCCCCCCTCCTTGCTTCAATGTCCCTTCAGGTAGTTGTATAGAGTGATAAGGTCTCCCTGAGGCTAAGGCCTCCTTTTCTCCAGACTGAGCCACTCATGATGAGCACAACTAGAGCTTGTGCTCTAGGCCCTTCACAAGCCTTGTTGCCCTTCTCTGGGCATGCTCCAGCATTTCTGTGTCCTTACAGAAAGATGTCCAGAACTGAACACAGTACTTGAGGTTCAGAGTACAGAGAGACAATTACCTCCCTGTTCCTGCTGGCCACAGTGTTTCTAACACAAGCCAGGATGCCATTGGCTTTCTTGGCCACTTGGGTACGCTGCTGGTTCACATTCAATTGACTATCAACCAATGCCCCCAGGTCCCTCTCCAAGTTGCAGCCTTCCAACCACACATCCCCAAGTCTGTAGTTTACCATGAGGTTGTTATGATCCAGGTGTGGGACCTGGCCTTGTTGAACCTCATACAATTAACCTTGGCCTATGGACTGACCTAACCTGTCCAGATCCTGCTGTAAGGCTTCACTACTCTATAAGAGATTGACACACCCACATAGTTTGGTGTCATCTGCAAACTTACTGAGAGTGCACTCAATCCCTTCATCCAGATCATTAATAAAGATATCAGGCCTCAGTACTGAACCCAGGGGACCACTTGTGATGTGATGCCAGCCAGATTTAACTCCACTCACCACCACTCTCTGGCTTGGCCAGCCAGCCAGTTTTTTATCCACTGCAGACTGCACTTATGCAAGCTTTGCAGCATAAGTTTCTGAAGGAGAACGCTGTGCAAGACAGTGTGGGAAGGCTTTACTGAAGTCCAAGCAGACAATGCCCACAGGCTTCCCCTCATCTACCACATGAGTCACCTTGTTGTAAAAAGAGATCAGGTTAGCCAGGCAGGACTTGCCATTCATAAAACCCAAGGTGACTGGGCCTGATCAGCTGCCTGTCTTGTGTGTGCCACGTAATGGCACTCAGCATGACCTGCTCTATAACCTTCTGTCCTGCCGGGGGGAAAGAGGTCCAGACTTGATCGTGACACTGGTGCTCTGTTTGATTGGTTAGGTTCTGGATTTCTCTCCTGCCAGTGGTCTGTTTTGTCTCAAGGGGTGATTGAATGGGTCTGCTCTGGGAGGGCTGCACTCACTTCCTTTCAGGCTCTGCCTCTCTGCCTGCGTGCTGGTTCTGTGTTGCTGACTATCTGTCCAAGGACACGTGGCTCCCACCTTTTACTTTCAGGTGTGGCAGCATACTTGGCCCCTGCTACCCTCTTTGCATTGTGGTTGCACTGAGAACACAATTTGGGATTATAATTTCTTTGATCATTATCTCAACACAGCATCTCAGACTGATCAGACAGTACTTTGTGAGTAAATCTGGCTATTAATTTATTGGAGGTCTTCACAGAGAGAGTGATTGGCATTGGAATGGGCTGCCCAGGGAGGTCATGGAGTCACCATCCCTGGAGGTGTTCAAGAAAAGAGTGGATGAGGCACTTAGTGCCATGGTCTAGTTGATTGGCTAGGGCTGGGTGACAGGTTGGACTGGATGAGTTTGGAGGTCTTTTCCAACCAGGTTGATTCTATGAGTCTATGATTCTAAGGAGTCTTGGGTTTTCCCACCAATAGCCCTGTTTGAGGACAAAGGGAATCCACCTTGTGGCTGGCAGCGGCAATTGCTGTTCCTCACCCTCCAATATGCATCGTGCATAGGATATAAATTTAGATATTTATATTTCTTTCTCCCTTCCACAAACTGCTTTCAGAAAATCCCTGTTGTAGATTTTGTGTAGATAATTCCTGACTGGGTATTTGAACCTTTAGTAAGTTGGAAATAGTTTATTGTTCTGGTTTTTTTTTTTTCAAATTTGCTTGTTTGGCGTAGAAGTTTGTGTTAATAAAGTTGGATATTTTCCTATGTCTGCATATTAAATTTGAATATTTATAACACCTCCCCTTACACCAAGGTCAGACTGACAGGCCTGTATTTCCCAGGATCATTCTACTAGCCCTTCTTGTAGATAGGCATCACATTTATCACAGCCTATAATATAATTTTCTCCATTAAAACATTCCAGTTAGCCTCAAACCAGAACAATCATAGAATCAACCAGGTTGGAAGAGACCTTCAAGATCATCCAGTCCAACTTAGCACCCAGCCCTAGCCAATCAACTACACCATGGCACTAAGTACCTCATTCAGTCTTTTCTTGAACACTTCCAGGGATGGCAACTCCACCACCTCCCTGGGCAGCCCATTCCAATGGCAAATCACTCTCTGTTAAGAACTTCCTCCTAATATCCAGCCTATACCTCCCCTGGCACAACTTGATACTCTGTCCCCTCGTTCTTTTTACCTGGGAGAAGAGACTGACCCCCACCTGGCTACAACCTCCTTTCAGGTAGTTGTAGACAGCAATGAGGTCACCCCTGAGCCTCCTCTTTTCCAGGCTGCACATCCCCAGCACCCTCAGCCTCTCCTCACAGGGCTGTGCTCCAGGTCCCTCACCAGCTTCCTCACCCTTCTCTGAACATATTCCAGTACCTCATCACCTCTCTTGAATTGAGGGGCCCAGAACTCCAGCCAACTGGGACCTCCCTGTTTAGCAAATGTGTACCAAAAATAGTATGTAGAACAAAAGCATGTTTTGTTCATATTAGTGTTATCTACCCCAGACCTTTTTCTCATCTGTCATCTGGATAAGTGGTGACCTTTGGAAATATATTCAAAAAGGAGAACCACAAATTTGATAACAGTAAGCATGGCAAATAAATGCAGTGTCCATGGGAATAGGTATCTGTATAGCATGATGTGAACTGATGGCAAAGTACTGAAGGAACAAGTTAAGGTGGTTGTGTACTATCAGCAAAATGCTGAAGGGCAGTAACAATGGCTAATGCAGTGTTGGCATGTACAGTCAGAGCACAGTTTAACTAAAGGGGTACAAACAGTGCAGTATGAGCTGACAAGAAATTAAGATGTGCAAAATACAGTATAGCAAAGATCCATCTAAGCCAAACTAAACGAGATGAGGCAAGAAAATTTGCATGAGCATATTCATTTGGGCTACTTCTCTAACAGACCAAACACTAATAACAAAGTAGTCTTAACACTGAAAAGCCATATATATATATATATATATATACACACACACTACATATGTACTTACTTCTGTAAGTAATATAGGGTATCTGAAAATGAATATAAAAATTTAGAAGGACTAAATTGTTTAGGTAATCAAGAACTGCCTTAGGAAACAACCAGAACTTAATAACAGTGGCCACTACTAACTACCTCCATGCTTAAGACTCTTGACTCACATGATGATCTTCCAGGTTTCATGTGCTTATAATGTTAAAATTACCCTTATTTTATCACTTTATTTTTTATATCAATTGAAATGGATGAACACCCTTAGACTACTTGAGGCAAACCACATCAGATGTTTGGATTACTCAATAAAGTAAGGAGAGGAAACAATTTTTTGTAGCTGATGCAATTTTGCTTAGTAGCCAAGGATATTTTTAGAATATAGAAGGAAAAGCACAGGAAAAGACTTGTAAAGGAACTCCAGATAAAACTGCAGAAATAAACATATGCAAAACCAAACAACTTAGAAGGGCCAGATAAATCTTGAAACTGCTACATTCCACATTGTCCTAGCACTAATAAGAAGACAACAAGGTGTTAAGTACATAAATCTTAAATAATGAAGAACTAACATTTTACCTAGGTGCAACTAGTGAATCTTTGGTTGCCTTCACCTTAGCATCTGACAAGCCTGGTGTTAAAGGTAAAAAATTAGTATTATCATAGTATTATCAAGTCCAAACTGATACCATAGATCTCAAGACTAGACCATGGCACCAAGTGCCACGTCCAAACCTGCCTTGAACACCTCCAGGGACGCTGACTCCACCACCTCCCTGGGTACCCCATTCCAGTAGCCAATGACTCTCTCAGGCAAGAACTTTCTCCTCACCTCCAGCCTACACTTCCCCTGGCACAGCTTGAGACTGTGTCCTCTTGTTCTGCTGCTGGTTGCCTGAAAGAAGAAAGCAACCTCCCCCTGGCTACAGCCACCTTTCAGGTAGTTGTAGACAGCAAGAAGGTCTCCCCTGAG
>VWZE01023161.1:262233-298155 GCA_013396675.1 Eubucco bourcierii
CTCCCTGCTCCTGCTGGCCACACTATTCCTGGTGCAGGCCAGGATGCCATTGGCCTTCTTGGCCACCTGGGCACACTGCTGGCTCATGTTCAGGTAGGTGTCAATCAGCAGCCCCAGATCCCTTTCTGTTTGGCTGCTCTCCAGTCACTCCCACCCCAGCCTGTAGCTCTGCATGGGGTTGTTGTGGCCAAAGTGCAGCACCTGGCACTTGGATTTATTGAATGCCATCCCCTTGGACTCTGCCCATCTGTCCAGGCGGTCGAGGTCCTGCTGCAGAGCCCTTCTGCCCTCCAACCCAGCAACATCAGCCCCCAGCTTGGTGTCAGCTGCAAACTTGCTGGTGACTGACTCGATGCCCTCATCCAGATCATCAACGAAGATTTTAAAGAGGATGGGGCCCAGCACTGATCCCTGGGGCACACCACTAGTGCCCGGCCTCCAGCTGGATGTGGCACCATTCACCAACACTCTCTGGGCTCGGCCCTCCACCCAGTTCCTAACCCAGCGCAGAGTGTTGGCATCCAAATTATATCCAATTATTATAGATCTACTTCCAATTATTATAGATCTATGTAAATGAGCAACAGAAACCGAGAGAGAGAATACAGAATAGGACGGTCACTGTTACCCCTGAGAAAATGATCAAGGTTTGTCCTCCACTAGAACTGCACACAGAATTAAAAGAGAAACTATGCATACTAATGGAGAAATACACTCCTCTCACAAAGCCAGCAAAATTACAGTAGAAGTAGGTTGGAGAGCAAAAAGCAGTAACAATGGACCAGGAGAAAGAAGTACAGTATGTAAGAATTACTTCAAGTGCTACAAACATGAATCAGTGAATCAGTCCTCAAGAAAGAGAAAATGCTGATGGATGCTTTCTATACGTACTGCCTTAGGAGGGCTCAAGACTCATTACAGAAGGTTTTGGAACCAAGACAGACTGCATGAGACATTCCTCCATGCAAATAAAACAATAAAACACATCTAGTAGAAAATTAGTAATAATTTAGATCAATAACCTAGTAGTGATTACAGGTTTATGTTGCAGAGACATTGAGGAATATTCCTGTAGTGTTGTCAAGGTAACCTGCAAGTATATTGGTGTGCAATTCTGCTGCTGAATGTAACAAAGGAGAGAGAACTAAAGGAGTGAGAGCAAACATGCTGGATCTGGGTTTCCTTACAACTGAAAAGGTTGAGACTTTTAGCTGGGAAGCGAGAAGAGCTGGAGCACATGTTAGGAGGAAGAGTTGGAGTAACTACTAGGGGAATTGTATGCTAGAGTTCACTAATTCCACAGAGATAGGGGTCTCCTTCCATGTTTAAGAGCAACAGAGCAGAAACAGGGCTCAATTTGATAAGTCAGGCTACCTTCAGACACATAGCCAATATACTATGTAAGGAAGGATAGCTTTTTTAATCCTTAAGTGACACATATGCATCTTGTGGTCCTGTCTTTGGCATTGGTACTCATGCTACTCACTACATATTTTTGTAAATTATTTATTATTTAAAATCTTTCTGCATTCTAATTTGAATCATGATTCCCTGCCAATTAGAGCACCCACAAGTGTTTATTCTTTCATTCATGATACTGTCTTGACCGGTTAATTAAAAGAGGTGGTTAACACAAATGAATTTTACTTTACAAAAGAGGGATGATAGAAAGGTAGAAGGGGTAAAAACACACAGTCTGCCAATTACTGAGGCCTCAATGAGATGTGACAACTTGTTTGAGCTGTGACCAGTTCCTAGCACTGATTCATCCTTGAAAACAAGCTGCTGGACTGCTTTAAAGCCTCTTAAAGTCTCCCTCTCCTTTACAGGCCTGCCACAGACAGTAACAGAAATCCCTAGGTTTGGGGGAAAATTCAAGGGGGTTCGCTATGGATTTTCTATCTACCTTCTAACTGCTGTCTGTAGCTCTCTCTCCAAATATAATTCTATTTTTTATCCAATTCATTTGAAAGCTTCATTCTGTCTGACCTTTAAACCCAAGACAGAATAATTGGTGGCCCCACATCGTGTGCCAAAATTCATGTACCGGGTTAGGATAGATCCCTCCTCCGATACAGCAAACTCACTACGATGCAGATTTTTTTTGTAAAGTCAGGAAAATATGAAATTGCATTTCTTATAGTTTCAACTAAATATAACAGTATAAAGAGAATAAACTACTACAGGAATATAATAACCTTAAGGAAGATGGGGAAGGGGTCAAGCGGTCGCGAAGCAGCGAAAGCAGCAGCAGCAGCAGTGAAAACAGCAGCAGGGGAAGATAGCAAAGGGCAGCAAAAGTAGCAGAAGCAGCAAGGAGAATGTACAAGCTCTGCTTCCAGACATAAAGCTCTTGATGCTCCAATGGAATTATATTAACTTATCCATTAGAATGTTCACCTCTCCACTCAGAGCTTCCACTTCTTAGTTTCTCTGTTCTGAATTCTTTTATGTCTGAGGTAGAAATCTAACTCAAACAGCCACACTTCAGCCACATTTATCCACAAATCCCTACAAGATTCACAGTCCATTTCAAAATACAAGACATTTGTAAATGTCAGGCAGTGCTTCCAAGCCTAAAGAACCCATACTGGCAGAGCTGAACTGTGCCCCAAAGTACCATCTTTCAAAATCAAGATCTTTCAAAATCTTCAGCCGCAGTTTTTTGTTTTCTGTCCCTGGATGCCCTACCTATCCAGACACCATTCTCTCCTTTGAAAAGAGAATACCTTTGTACTGCCTGAAAAGCCCTCCAGGAGCACAGAGCTCACAAAGCCAAGTCATGGCAACACCACTTAGGTGTCCCAAAGACATCACAGCATTGCCCTTTCTCCTGGGAGATGCTTAGGATGGGTTGTATAAGAGTGATACCTTGTAGGTACACTGCAAAGACGAGAAGACAATCTTTATGCAAGTTTGGTCACAGTGGGCTGCAAAGATGCTGGCTGAACCTCAGTTTCTGACCAAAGGTTTTGAAATGCTGGAAAGAAGAGGTCTGGTAGACAAAATCCCCTAGCACTGCAAAGTTAGGGGAAACAGCTAACAAAGAACCACGTTTACGGAAATGAAAGCCCAGCAGATGTGATTCAATTTCCTCAAGCAGTGCCTGGGCAAATCTGCCTGGACAAAAGGTGAATCTATTTGCTTTCACAGAATAAAGAGAACATAGGTAAAGGGGAAGGGTTGTAGGCAAGCCAGTCTCAGATGCTGATCTGAGAAGGGGCTGGGATCACACACAAGACAGAAGTGGTTGAAAATCCTGCAAGAAAAATATTAAAAACCATTTTCTTTATTCTGGTTAAGAATAAAACTGATTTAAAGAACATCACACACAGTGGAAATTCTGAAATATTGTTTTGAAAAATATAATAAAGCACTTTTTTTCTGAATTCCTGAATGAAACCTTCACACAGCTCAGAAAAAAATGACAACAGTTAGCAATAAATTATGCATACATCTGAAAAAAATTACAGACAAATGTGCTTTGTTACATTGACCCACAGCAAGGAAAAGCTACTCATCTGTTAATATTTTCCATTTAGTTTAAGAGTTTGTACTTTTTAAACTAAACTACAAATGGTATCATGAATACTTCTGCCAATGGGAAGGAGTGAACTACAGAAATCAATCAAAAATTCTGTGTTTCATTTTGACTTTGCAAAACAAGCTCTTTAGAAGTCTCTAAGGAGATATTCTAGAATCAATTACATTGACTTATGGTCTGAAAATCCAACAGCAAGTCAGAACACAAACAAAGCACACAATAAAAGCCACGTTTCCCTTACTGAAATGAGTGTATTATTAAAGAGGTAGGTTGCAATTAATATCAAATCAGATTTTGGTCTTGTAGTGTAGAAGTTAAAGTATTGAAAATTATTTTGAACAATTCAGCATTTACAAACCAAAACACTCTTGCTTGTTTTAATCTTTGTTTTTAAAGTGAAATTATGATTAAGACCTATTAGCTCTGTTTACAATTTATTTAATATTCTACTCTGTTGCTGTGATCCAAATCATCCAGGACTAGCCATCTGAGGACCTTGAGCTCTATTACAAGTGTGTATGAGCCCTTTCCAGTGACTGAAGATGTGCATCACCAGTGAGAAGGGTCCTCCCCACAAAGCTAAGATTGTGCTCACTGTCTTTTAACTTAGCTGTACATATCACAGATTGAAAATGAGAGATGCAAGGTCAAAATTCATGTCATCAGAAAAAAAGACATTACCTTGAGCAATACACATACCTTTGTGGTATATAAAACATGTGCTGTGGAGGAGGTTTGTAGAGGACTCCTTCATACACAGGCCACAAACCACTTAAAATTCTGAAGAGTGAACTCTTTCCACAGCCATTGGGTCCTGTGATTAAAAGATTCATCCCTTCCTGGACCTAAAACAGAAATTAAGGAAAGCACAGGTGTTATTGTGCAGCATATGTGGTACAAGACAGTCTAAGACCCATAGAGGAAGTTAGATGAGCATTTATATCAAATTATCAATCCATTCCATTAATTACCTGCACATATTTATGCAACTGTTCTGGAAACAGTGGCATTAGATATGTGAACTGAAATAATGAAAATCATTTCTGTAACATTTGAGTATTTCTATAAACCACACCAATTATATCACACTGTCAATACACCAGTCAGAACCAGTAATTCTAATGCAGGTTAGGTCTCAAGGTGTGAATAGCATGCAGAGCAGTGCTATGCCCATCAGAAACATTATTTTAAGCCATGGGAGCCTGATCAAATCAGTTGGAGAATTTACTTCACATTGCCCTTTCCTGTTTAGTTGCCAGTGCTATTTTGACTGTGATGCAGCTGGTTTTACTCCTTTGAGTATTACCCTGTGTATATATGTGTATACTTATGCATAATCACAATCCCATTGCTTTACATAAATATGTTACATTTTCTGTTGGTTTTGTCTCTTGAGCCAAATAACAAAATAAAACTGTCTCCTTGACCATAAAGTTGTAATTTTAAAATCTGAAATTACTACACTGAAACCATTGCAAGTTTTGTCATAGCTAGGACTCTTATCTTACTCTGTGCTGCTAATTCTTCTATCAACAGAGTGCTGAGCAGTGTTAAGATTAAAGGACCTGATGGAATTATCCATGTTACTGCCTTGTAACTTCAACTGCTTTTAAAACTAGTAATATTTGCACTGGAAGTTATGATTAGGATATATATGAGAGTAATTCAGTATAGGTCATCCATTAAAATTGTGACCAGATACTGAATGGCACCTGGAATAGTTTCAAAAAATACAAGTTTTCACTGAGTAAAGAGTATACTGCCAAGTATTAGTTACTACTGTTCTTTGTGGTGAGTAAGGAGAATTACAGACTCCAAATTTTCACTGTTACTGCAAACTCAGGATTTTAAAGGAGCCTATGTGAGTAAAGCATCCCAATTTCACTGAAATTAAGTAAAGATGGATGCAGACTCCTGTATACACCTTGGAAAATCTCAGGTCAGTTTTCCACCTGGCAACACCATCAGAAATCCTTTTTTCTCTTTGAGCAGGATAAGCTACATATGTCTGCCTCTACTGAGTTACTATGCCTACCTTTCTGGACTTCCCCTTTTATCCATATGATCCAAGTACTTAACATAAGGTACATGAATTCTGTGCTGTTTATGTTAGTGTGATGGTAACAATCAGAAGATTCTTGCATATCATCTTACTTTGAAGTTTAGCCTGGAAACCACCACATCGCCATTCGGAGTAATAATAGGAACATTTTCACAAATAATTCCATGATCAACATCAACAACTTTCCCTGTAAAGAAAAAGAAAATTAGAGTTTGTGAAACCTTCTGTTAAGCAATGATATGTGACATCTCTCTCTGCATGCTGAGAAGTATAAATTGGCAAGTTTCAAACAACTCTTTTGTGGGCTCTGGGTTCCCCTAGTGGAAAAGCTGGATAATAAATCTTAGCTAGTCAGAAAGACACTGTCAGCAGCAGCCAGGAGTGTGCAATGAATCCTAAATTTGATCATAAATACAATGAAAAGTATACACCACATATATCATGCACTAAACCCACGGTTATTTGCAAGTTACCTGTATTTAGTGTATTTTGTTTTAAATAGGCAGTCAGTATCAACCAGTAAAAAAGTTCAAGGACAGCCTTAGCCACAGGCAGACCAGTTTACTTTCTCTTGAGGACTTAATTAGAAAATGGAATCTACTTTCACTACCAGTTCTGAAGCTTGGAGGTCAGTTCAGTCTCCTCCAGCAACGACAGTAATGAAGAAAACATTTAATGGCTTGCTTCCACCACTTTGTGAAGCCACAGACACTCTAAACGTGTCTTACAAATATTTGCAGAAACCCATATAATGTTTCACTCCAGTAGCTACACTCAGTATTTGGATTTCTGGCAAATTTAAATATACAATCTCAGTAATACACTTGGATACCCTGCAACACAATGACACTGAAATAAAATTCTGGAGACAGTAAAAAAAAAATGAAACCAACTCTAACTTCTCAGTTGCCTATCAATGGGCTTCTCTGACAGAACCCAAACAGCTGGGCTCCTAGACAAACAGCACAAACTGCCTTTACAGGCAAGAAAGTTCTTTATTTTATAATTTAATCTGAAAAAAATGGAACTGAGGGAAAGTTGAGTTTAAAACAAAAGGATCTGGTATATAATTTCCTTCAGTTTAAGGTTACTTTTATACTTTAAATTAAGAGGCTCTTTGTTCAATTGCTTTCGACTTTGCCAAACTCTAAGAACCTGGGCAAAAATCACTGTGTCATGTATCAACCCAAACATTTTTTTTCCTAAAATAATTTTATTTCAAGACAGTTCTCTGGTGTCAAACATGAGATTATGGATAACAAAAACGTTTTGCTGTTAAAAAAAAAATTACTTGGATACGGTGGAGAAATTCTAGTTAAAATAAATCTACGACAACAAACAGTAAGCTAAGTAAGTACTAAGCAAACTTAATTCTCATTTCCTAACTTCACAATGTTTGACTGCAATTTTAGCAAGCTTTAGAAGTATATTTATGTGCAATTAGAAATATAATTTGACAGTACTTCTATTTCAAATTCTGAATTATTAGATACACTGTGTTAAAGGAAATATTATTATCTTCAAGGAAATATTATTATCTGTTAAATACATTCTCATAGTTTTCATATTTTCACAACACTTTTACTGACAATAGTAAATGCAAGGCACAAACCAGACATTGCTTAGATACATAAACTATAGTGGCAAATTGAAAAGGAAGCAGCATGTGTTCAAAGAGCCTTTGGGGAAGATGAATACTAAGATTTTTCTCTTCTAACAACACAGACACATACATGCACATGAACATGTGTACTTTATCCACAAACAAATCCACCCTGTAGGGATTTCTGAAGTATCAAGACCAAAAGAAAGGAGGAAAAACAATATTACATTGGGACTTGTCATAAAAAGTCTGAAGCCTGTGTCCTAGATTCAACTGGCCTAAATTCTACTTAAGTCCTTATGCACAATGCTTGGTCTTGGCTAGCTGCCTCTGAGAGCCTACAACCATTCAGAAGCAAATGCTAGTCACCAGGACTCAGAAGGAATTCAGGCTGGATGAAATGAATAACTGTTGTGGAATCAAATCTTGGGAAAAGGCTGCAGAGAACAAAGGAGTGGGTTACAAGTACACCATCCAAAAAAGGAACATGAACGGCACGCTGGCATATCTGAAACCTATTTGGGTTTAGTTTTAAAACACAGTTATCTAAAAAGATCCCCCAATTATTCTGTTGCTCCAGAAACTACCAACCTTTTCTCTTCAACACAACAAAATGTAACAGATACAAAATGTTCATTTCTTTTAATGTCAGCCAAGTATTACCGCAATCTACAAGAGACCAGCTAGTTCCACAGCTGTGCATCATGCTGCAGAAGGCTGGCTGTTGTGAGGAACCTTGTCAGAGGACCTTTGAGAAATCTGTGCTGAAGGGTAGTTCTGTTGAAATTGCTGAAAGGAGTTATTTCATAAAGAGCATTTGCATGCCTTCAGTTCCACTGAGGTTTAAGTTTTCAGAAGCCAAAGGAAGGCAATGAGACTTTTCAATGCCACAGATGGGAGAAGCAGAAGGGGTCCATTGGGAAAACTGGGAAAAGCACATTGCAAAAGTTGCCTTTAAATATCTCACAGACAATCTGGACACAAGAGGAAGGGAGAGGTAGCAGATAATGAAGCATGATAAAAAATGGATATGCACAGAAAACGCTTTGGGGAGCGTGGAAATAGAAAGATAGTGGCAACAGAAAGATACAGGATAGGGATGGGAGGGGTTAACCTCATTTGGGAGGTGAGGGGAAGGGTGAAGTCATCTGACCATTTTCAGTGGAAAATTCCCACTAAACCACAAAAAAATGAGCAGAGGTTGTTTTTTTAGTCACTGAAAAGTAGTATTTTAATAAAAAACTACTGAAATAATCAGTATTTCCCTCCTACCCCAAACAGAATAATGTGGTGTTTGAAGATGAAAATATCAGTCTCAGTTTTCTNATAATAATAATAATAATAATAATACCACCACCACTAATAGTGTAGTTCAAATGCCTTTTTCACTTAAATATTTGAGCAATTTTGTCAGAAAAGCATAAGCACAGATTTACAAAACAGTAAGAGGTTAAAATGGAAAGCAACATGGTCTTCAGGGGCTGATTTGTTGTAGAAAGAAAACTTCTGTTCACCTCCTGTCCCACTGCAGTGGCCCCACACACATGAAAAGACATAGATATATGAATGAACTACCTTTGATTTCTAAGGGCCCATCAATGTGTAATTCTGCTTTATCTTCATTCTTGCTGTTGTTTTCAGACCCTTGAATAACAGCAGTTCTTTTGTAGATACCTCTCTTCACCTCATCAAAGACTGAAAACATGTTGTAGACGCGGGCGGTGTAGCCTGCTAGCTCCGTAACCTGAGAAAAAAAAACAAATGCCTCATTTCACTTATACTTCACAAATAGCACAAGCAAAATGCTCAACCAAAGATTAAGGAAAAAACATTCCCAGCTATTCTGAGTGTTTCTCAAATGCTGTTCTGGAAAGACCAATGATATGTTTTTCGATGCCTATCAATTTCCACTCTTTGGGATTCTGTGCTAATCCATGTGCCATCGAGAAATCCTATCAGCCAGCAGGCAGAGACAGTTTCAGGGGCCATATTTCAGCCAATGTAAGCTATGACAGCTCCAGTAAATAACGAGGTTGAAATGACTGCTCTTTTCCAAGGATCAGTAGAGTCTTTAACCAGCAGAGAATAGCTATTAGCCTACCTGAAAATCATAGAATGCTAAGGTTGGAAGGGACCTCAAGGATCGTCTGGTTCCAACCCCCTGCCATAGGCAGGGACACCTCCCTCTAGGACAGCTCACTCAAGGCCTCCTCCAACCTGGCCTTCAACACCTCCAGGGAGGGAGCAGCCACAACCTCCCTGGGCAACCTGTGCCAGTGCCTCACCACCCTCACTGTAAAGAACTTCCTCCTAACATCCAGTCTAAATCTCCCCTCTGCCAGTTTAAACCCATTGCCCCTTATCCTGTCATTGCAAGACCTTGTCAATAGTCCCTCCTCAGCCTTCCTGTAGGCCCCCTTCAGATACTGGAAGGCTACTATCAGGTCTCCTCGAAGCCTTCTCTTCTCCAGGCTGAAGAGCCCAAACTTTTGTAGCCTGTCCTCATAGGAGAGCTGCTGCAGCCCTCTGATCATTTTCGTGGCCCTCCTCTGGACCCGCTCCAACAGTTCCATCTTACTTTTCTTACAAGGCTTATCATATAAGAGAAGAACAAAATCTCTGCATTTGGCAGCAAAATAAAGCTTCACAAAAGTGAGAAAAAATGGCATCTATATTATTTATGTTTACTTCCCTGCATTCCCAAATCTCCTGTGGGAAAACTGTGGTTTTTTCAGTGTAAAACAGGCAGCACTGAGGCACCCTAATCTATATGGTAAAAAAAAACCCCAACTCTTCTGTAAACAGCATGCTAGAGTACCAGAGCTAAATTTGAGACCTTGTAGCAGAATTGGGCATTTTAAAGATGTTAAGGTCTCTTCAAGGGCTTTCTCCTTTTTTTTTTTTTCCCCCCCATATTTTTCTTTTTGTCACAATTTCCACCTAGTGAAAACAGAAAGAACAGATCTGTAGACCTGATGACTTCCTGCTCATTGCCAGTATCACCACCAAGAGCTCCCAAAGAAGTGCCTCCATCTGCTGGCAGCAAAGAATTAAACTGAGACATCTTATTATAAATGTATTATTAGATTGCTTTAAAATGACATATTTTTATACTAAATACAGAGAACAAGACAAGAACGTGAGTTCAAGATTATAAAATCATTAGTTTGCTGTGTTTAAACACAGACACCCCATGACCAAGTTCACCTGTCATGGCAATTGTAATTTCAATATAAAATCCTCTATAAATTTCACTATTTGTGTCAGCTTCAGAAGTGAGTGCTAGTTCTGGCCACAAGGCCATCAGTCCACTGGAGGTTAGTAAGTATGCATCATTTCAAAACACTCAGTTTCTAAGAATAATCAGTGTTTCAACTCCCTCAGATGTACATTGTTTTTCACTACTGGTAACTGCATTAACAGCTATGAACAATTTTGGGCTAATGCCCTAACATCACTCTTCCCAGTGCAGTGTTTACAGCAGTTTCAGTGGGAGCTCTTACTAGGGGTGAGTGCTCTGCACAGCATCAACAGTGGCATTTGACAGACAAAATCCTGCACACGACGAACAAAACTTATAGCTTGTGGCAAGTTTCTAAACCACGACCTCAGAAACTCTCTTTGTCAAAACACTAAATACTACATCTAAAGTACTGATCTGCAAAGACAAATTGAGCTGACCTCCTTTGCACCCTGAATAACACTGACTGGAAGGAGGCTGCTTTGGTGACTGAGTGAACAAAAACTGAAACTTTACTACTTGAAGTGGATTGAAATACACAGTCCTTTGGAAACTGCCTGAATCATGAAACAGGAATGGCAATGTCCCACAGCGTCTCTTGAAGAGAAGTGGAAAATTAAGATGGCAATTCACAGAAATGGTCTTTAATCTCATGCTGTCTCACCATATTATAAACCAAGTGAGGCTTTTTTCAGTTCTTCCCACTACTTACTTTATGGGTATTTTTGTTTTCAAAAAATAAAGCCACAATGATTATAAGTCCCCATATAAATTACACAGATGACTTAAATGTTGAAAATGTAACTGAGATTACATCAGGATATAATAGATATTTTGGCAATTTCTTCAGAGCAGAGGCCAAGCAGGGGAAGACCTGAAGGAGCATAGGTCATAATCACAGTCCATTAGAACTCCTTCTAAAAAAAAAAAAAAGCACAGACTAGCTTTGTCAGAGGCTGTATCTGAAGGCACCAAACTATCCCCTCCACCTCACATTTACAAAGCTGTAGCTATTATGACTGAATTCCAAGTAACAGAATCCACAATCTTTGATTAGTTGCCAAGCTAATGTGTGCCTCACACTGCACTGGGAAAAGGGGTCCCCACCACACAGATGAGCAGAAACCACTTATCAAATGCAGAGATTCAGAAAGAAATGCTGAGGAGAGTAACACCACTGCCTTACTTCTCTTTTGCTTCCCAGCCCACACCTAGAGAAACCCTTAAGAGAGACCACAGACAGAAGTCCAACTTCACAAGATCTGAAACAAAATCTCTGATCTTCCAGATGAACACCTCACACTTCTAGACTATTTTCTGTCACAAGGTGGATTTTTGCCTTCTAAAATGACTCTGTTTTGCAAAATTATTTGCAATTTAAGAGGTTCACATGATACTGAAAAACAGCCCTACAGTTAGGTGGCAGGGAACCAAGTGCTCAGGTCTCTTTGTTTCATAAGAAACATGACTGGAACAGGTTACCCAGAGTTGCCCAGGTTACTGTGGAAACTCTCAAGGTCAGATTGGATGGGTCTCTGAGCAACTTCACGTAGTTAAGGATGTACATGCTCACTGCAGCAATGCCAGTCCAGATAACCTTTAGAGGTCCCTAAAAATTCTACAATTCTGTGATACTTTCAACAGAAAAGTCTCAGTGCACTGGAGGCAGATAGCCTGAATTCATATCTGCCTTCCAGAGGAGGAATTTGAACCGTTATCACTAACATTCCAGGAAATTTTATTGCTTTCTGATGACACCCCAACATAGGTATTAAAAATAACATTTACATGTTGCACCATACTGGCAGCTGTGTACTTTAGACTCTTTGTGGACTTAACTCTAAAGGTCAAACTATCATTTCAAAGAGTTCTGTGGATTTAGTAGGAATATAAACTGCTTTTTAAAATGGCACCTTTTTTTTTTTTTAATGTTTTATATCAAATGCAATTTGTTTCACTTTTTTCTCTCTTCTGCTTCACGTGTGGCAGATGTACAGTACCTCTTTGTATGAAGACATAATCCTTTCAATAGCATCTGCTCCAGAGATCAGCAAGTTTCGTGATGTAGTGAAAGCTTCTGTTCTTTCACTAACCATTGCCTGTTTCTGGCCATCTTCCAACTCTAAAAGTAAAAATAGAGTTTTCTGTTAAAATATTCTTCTTAAAATTATCTCTACAAATCACATTACAATTATAATGTGAGTCACTACAGAGAAACTTTAAAATTAAGAAAAAGTTAACACTACTAAGACAACTTTTCAAAAAGAATTGGTGAATGTAACTAGCATAGATAGTTTGGTAACAATAAGTGGGAGTATACAAGAATTCATCTTCTTAGCAAAATATACTATTCTTTTATACTGCTTGTCTACTTTAGCAAAATATCCTATTCTTTTATACTATTTGTAGACTTTTAATATAACATTATTCAGAGTGAATTTTTCAAAATACAAAAAGAGTGAAACCTGAAGCAATGACCTGCAACAGATTTTAACATGAATTTACTACTTTTTCCATTGCTCCTTTTCACCCTTATTTACTTAGTGACTTCCTGTAAAAGAAAAAAAATCATCTTACTGGAAATTTGGTAACATGATTACATTGCTATAAAAAAGCAACAAGTTCTCTTACTATCAAAGTAATGGTTTAAGTAGAATACCTGTCATAAATGCTTCTTTAGCCATCTGACCCCAGAACGAAGTTGTGATGCTTTGTTTATGACACTGCATCACATCAGCAAGAAAATCCTTGCTCCTAAGAAAAGAGCTGTCTCATATGAACCTGTCAGCAGCATATACTTTTGCTACCATGGGATCAGCAGATTTATACAGCACAGTCAAACTGCAAGGTTTGCTTCTGGAAGGAATCAAGATTTAAAAACAAGTGGCTGAGTATTTTAAGACTGAATGTTGTTTCAATGTTAATAGATCCATCTACAATAAAAAGAAGACAATAATGTGTTGTAAACCACTCTTGGAGAGTTTTCACACAGAAGATTTAGAATGAAAGGTCTCATGGGTTTTCTGCATCCCATTACCTTCTACATACATGTGTGTGTATATATATATATATATATATATATATNTAACATCTAGTCTAAATCTCCCCTCTGCCAGTTTAAACCCATATATATATAAATACATATCTATGTGTGTGTTTGTGTACATTTATATTTGTATTTTTTAATATATATATATTGTTTAAGTCTATTGCAGAAGGGGGTCTGGGTATTATTTTTAAGTTTATAAAGGATTTTTTTTTAAAGTTTGTTGGTGTTTTTTTAGCTAAGCTGCTGCTAGGTATCAGGCTAGGAGCATAATAGCTGTATCCAGTGTGGTACTTCCCTTAATAGAAATTGTTATCAACATCCTCTGTGATGTTTGCACAGTGCTGATGGCCAAGAATATCTAAAAGGAATTAATGCCCTGCAAGTCTAACACAACTGTAAATTTTATGGGCTAAGTCAAGCCATGTAAGAGTGGACCAAACGACACTTTCTACTTCTAGCCTCACTGATCAGATCATAGAAATCTGATGTCTAGAAATCTGCATGAAGTACCAAAGACACATGTACCTTTCTGTCTTTATTAGTTAAATCTAAATGTTATTTAGTTCTTATTTATACATCCATATAGGTATCCCTATGTAATTACATAAAAATCCCTGAAACAGACTACGGATAATTTAGGAAAAACTTTTTAAAAATGCATAATTTTGCATATACACAGCATTGTTACTCTTTCTGGCCTTGGATGTTTTTCATACCAATATAAATTGATGGAGATGTACACTTTTTTAGCTTAAATTACACAACATCAATACACTGTCAACTAGTTGCATGTAATCCAACCACCTGAGACATAGAAGTGTACTTTTTGGAAAAAAAAAACCAAAACCAAAACAAACCATAAAAAGACAAAAACCTCCCACAAAGTGAGAGATTACAAAATTCTTGCTCAAGTTGTTCTCATTTATTGGAAAAAAAAAAAAATCATTTTCACTCCAAGAAGAATAAATGTCAGAGACAGAGAGAACCATTCATTGGTAAAAATCAAATTTAATTTTTTTCCTGATGTTGCTTGGATTGCAACTTGTGCAGCCCATGTTATGTAGAACCAGCACAATTAAATTACTTAGGAATTAGATACGGTTTAGCTACACAATCACAGCACTCCTCCTGTATGTAAATGCAGAATTCCAGCACCCAGGCTAGCTCATCTAGCAAGAATTCAAAGATCTCTACAAATCATTGCATCAGTCATTTTAGGAGTATTTGAAAAATAAACATTGTATAGAACTTATGAGCATTTAGATGCGGTGCTGAAGGACATGGTTTAGCTGGGACCTGGAAGTGCAGGGTTAACAGCTGGCCTCAATGATCTTAAAGGTCTCTCCCACCTAGAATGATTGTATGTTTCTGTTTCAAAATACAAGCTCTTATATTACATGCCTAACACCCCAAGATCACTTTTCTTCAACTTTTTGTCAATATGTGTTTAAACAATCTTCTTCTTGACTGTCCTTGATCCCATCTTAGCAGAAAGGCTCTTGTCACTCTTTCTCTTGTGCTAATAACTTCACTTTGAGGTGAAATGGCTTTGTACAAATCACTGTTTGGAACAGCACCTCCTGGTATTTTTGAAGCTGTTACCAGGATGCAAGCCAGGGTGTTGATATACTGCCATCCTAAGACATATGATGGGCAGCAGCTCGGAAAGCTGAAAACCCAGCTGAACACACCAACACAACTGACAAGTACTTTAAAGTATGGTAGGTCTACATGAAATCACCCTTACAAGGTCAAATCAAGCTTGTCCAGTTAGACAGCTCTGATTTGGAATATATCTATGAAGACCCACAGGGAAAAGAAATCACTCATTCCTGATTAAATGTACCCAGTTTAGAACTGATTCTTCAGCAGTCACTGCAAGATCCTTGCTTACAGAATTCTAAAGAATTTGTAATGTATTTTATGATTCTAATTGTACACAAGGAAGCCTGTTGAGGTAAACTTCCCTACTTACCTTTCACTACCCTTCCTTACCTTTCACTTCCCTTATCTTTCACTACCCCTCCTTAATTACCTTTCTTTCTGCTCTTTTGTTTTGTTTTTTTTAATACCATCTGCAATAACACTACTTGAATCTCATTTCACTTCCTGGGAAGTTGTCATAAGATGTCAGAAATTATACCATCCAAGACTGGAATCTGAATTTCACATTCTCATCTCCCAGGAAGTCAGGGGAAAACAGGAACTCCTAGCTCCTAACAAGTAAACACACAGGGGACTTATTACCTATAATTTCATTACAGTTCATGCAAGATGATAAGTATTCTATGAAAGTTAATAGTAAAATTTTGTAAAGTACCAGGAGATGCTGCAAAAAAAACAGCTTGCTGTCTCAACAGTGACCAGTGAAAAATGACTGTAATTATCATTATAACCTCACGTGACACATGGTTCCTCTAAATCCTGAATTCATGATGTTTATTAGGCTTATGTTCAAAGCTGGATCTTCTGCACTGCTCTTTCCTCATTTAACTTGCTATGTTGGAAAGTTATGCACACGACACAGATGTTGTAATAAAGACTGCAAAGAATAAATATGAATGGCATTCAAGAGAAGTATAGTCTTTTGAGGATGCAACTGTAAAAGAATATTTAGAAGTTAAGAGAGAAAAGGTATTACCGCCATCTGCAAATCCTGTTGCAGTGATGATGGGCACAGCGACCATAATCATACCACAGCTGCTCCAGACGTACTTCATCAGGAACTGTTCTATCATGATGTACCATAAACGTTTGGACAAAATGAGATTCATTTGATCTGCCAAAGCCTTGTAGCTTTTTTGCAGTTGCCTCAATTCTACCTACAGTAAAAAACAAACAAACAAACAAACAACACATTAATACAAAGTAAAAATATATCACACAAGATACATTCACACACATGCATGAAATAACCAGATAGCCAAAGCTGTGACTTCCAAGTCACATCTGCTGCATGGCACTTCATTTTCAGTGATCAGTCTCACATCAAAAGTTCACAGCTTTCTGGAAGTTCCATGGGCCTGGTTCTTATGTATGCCATCATCCCTCAATTCCACATTGTCATGATTTCAGCTCTGTTAAGATCTCTGATATGTACAAGAAAAACATATAAGGCAGTCACAACAGCTGATTCTAACAACCAAAATAAAACTGATTCCACATCCCTCTAATAAAGTTGCAGAGTTTCAGAGCAACTGAAACTCCTCATACAGGAAAGCATTTGGGGATCAATTATCTCCAACGACTCAAAGTCACAGAGCTGATCTCCGAAATGCAACGCAGCTTGTGTTTTGCAAGCAGTCTGGAGAAGAAACAACTATCCCAAGAGGTTTAACAGGTCACAGACAGTCACATGACAGTATGATACGGTGCATTCGGTTCAAGGCAGTGTATGTGAGAAGTACAAAAATGCTTAATTTAGCTGCACTTCAAACATTACTATAGGCAGTTTCTGAGAACAATTGTTTCTACCAAAAAACAAACAAATGCATTTGCATTATATAATAACTGCTTAGACTGAAAAAGTAATACTTCGGATTGGTTTCCAGCTTTCATTTTCACTTAAACGAAGCAGCTGGTTTTTTCCAAATTGTGTCTGAAAGGTGTTACAATCAAAATTCACTTCTACCAAAAATACAATTAGTTTCTTAATAAGGTGGCTTTGAAACACGCCATTAGTTTATGTAACTGACTGATAAAGTACTGTACTTAAGCTATTTTAAGACTTTGACGACTACATCTTTGCTTAGCTTTGTAAAATAGTGTCAAAGGTTGTAGTGCTCTCTGTGCTATCACAGCTTTCTCCTAGACTTTCTGGTGCGCCCTGGTTGCTCTTTCTGCAGCATTAAATCTGCTAGTTCATAAACATGGGTGGGGAAAAAAATAGCCTGGCAAAGTTAAGCGGGGGAAGAACAGTAACGGAAATTAGCTTTCTAGAGAAGCACAGGATCCAGCTGCAAAACAGGAACATTGTCAAAGCACAAGGGAACTACGGTCTGCTCTCCCCAGACACAGCCTGTGAAACTGCATTTTCCGAAGAAACGGGAAGTGCTATCTGTAAACACGTTCAAATGTTAAGAGGGACCCAAAGTGCTCGGCGACGCAGCAGAGGAAGTGTGGGTTGAGTCCGGCGCTGCTGAAGTGACCCCAACACCCTCCAATTTCTCTTCTCCTTACCTTGTGCCCTCGGTAAAAAGCGATTTCTTCCACATTGGCAATGATGCGTGAATGTATGAAGCGCAAATAGCCCTTCTTGTGAGCCTCCTCAGCCACCAGCTTGCCAAACTTGGGTGAGCAGGCTTTGAGCACGCGGGCTGTAGCGTAGACAACAAGCCCAGCCAGGACCGTAGGCCCGATGGGGTTAGCCCCTCGGGACCGAGCTGTGCGGATGAGGGTGTAGGAGGTGAGCACGACATCCAGGATGGGCTTGGTGAGATTGGAGTAGAGATGAGCCACGGACTGTGAGAACATCATGATGTCCTCAGTAAGGGACTGGTCAGGGTTGGCCAGCCGCCCATCCATGCTGATGACTCTGTAGTAAGTCTGGTTGGCGAAGTACGTCTCATAGGCATGATCCACCAGGCGCGTACGGAAGGCGAGGGCCAGCTTGCACTCCAAGTATCGTATGGTACTGTTCACGAAGGTGGCTGGGATTGCAATCATCAACCATTTGATTAATTTGAAGACAAAGCTCCTAGGCTTTTTTTCCACGATGCTTTTCACAATCTTCCCATCGAGGGCGGCCACATAGATGGAGAGAAAGGTCCTGGAAACCAGAGCGACTGAGTGCAGGCAAAGCAAGCCCAGCTCGGCGCTCACCAGCTTTGGAAAGAACAGCTTACGAAGTTCCAGCAGCTGCTTGAAAAATTCTGCGTCCAAGGCCGGGGAGGTTCTGCCCCTGCCGCCGGTGCGGTGCGGTTCAGTCCGGCCGGCATCCTGCGAGCCGCCTTTGCCGCCCGCCCGCTTCATGCGCCTGCGGATGATGGGATAGAGGATTTTGAGTCCATACGCCGCGGCCAGCAGGCACGCAGCCCTCTTCGCGGTGCTCGCTCTGCTCCATTGCACCCGCCGGGCCGCCGCATGCAGCATGTGTGTCATCCTGCCCCGCCGGAGGCACCGCTTCGCGTCGGTACCAGCGTGGGCGGCTCACGCCCAGCAGGAAAGTCGGCCCCGCCGGGTCTTCATCGGGCCGCCAGGGG
Source organism: Eubucco bourcierii (assembly GCA_013396675.1). Lineage (NCBI taxonomy): Eukaryota > Metazoa > Chordata > Aves > Piciformes > Ramphastidae > Eubucco > Eubucco bourcierii. Next base: position 280,934 of record VWZE01023161.1, read on the forward strand.
CCCGGCTCACCGCCGGCCGCCCTGCCGTGACAGCTGCCGGCTGAGCCCTGCCTCCAAGGGGCGACGGTCGCCTTCAAAGCGCGGCGCGTTGCACAACACGGCCCGGCGCCGCGCAGCCCGCCCCGCCGACCACCATTGGCTACGCCGCGCGGGGCGGCACCGGCACCGGCACCGGCCCTGCTCCGGGCCACGGCCGCTCGCTTACGGCCCGGCGTAGGCGGTCACGGCGCTGCGGGTCTCTGAGCTCCCGGCTTCGGGTTCAGAGCAGGTCCCTCAGCGCTCGGGCCTCGGGTTCACAACAAGTGCCTCAGCGCCTGGGCCTCGGGTTCACAGCGGGTCCCTCAGCGTTCGGGCCTCGGGTTCACAGCGGGTCCCTCAGCGCTCGGCTTCGGGTTCACAGCGGGTCCCCCAGAGCTCGGCCGCAGCCCCAGCGTTGATCCCCTGGTGCTCGGCTCTGCCGCACGGCGGGTCCCCGGAGGTCGGCCCAGTAGCACTAGCTGGCCTCAGACTTCAGCTGTCCTTTTCCTTCCGCTTGCCAAGCAGAGCAGGCACCGCCTCCGGCCCCGGCCTCTACAGCGGTGCGGGGTGTGCGGGGGGAGAGGATGACGGCAAGGGACAGGGATGGGACGGAGAGAGCTCAGACCCCGCGGCAGTCCCGGAGCATGGCGTCAGACCCCGCGGCAGTCCCGGAGCATGGCGTCATCCCCGGCGGTAGCCGGAGCCTTCTCCTGGGGCGAGGGGGCTGTAATGTCGCCGCTGGTGGGGTGCAGGGCGAAGGCAGCACGCAGCCGGCGGCTGAGGGGGCACCTCGGGTCGGAAATCTGGGTGGCACGGCGTCTCCGGGGCAGTGCTTTCAGAATACCCGTAATTTATTTCCTGTTCTCTCGTCGAAAGGAAGCTGGTGGTGTGCTCCTGCAGCGTTATAAGCCGAGAACAACGCCGAGCGATTCTCAGGGTCCCTAGAGCAAAACAAGGCTAAATTCGCACTAAGTTAACAGCAAAGAAGGTCGCTTAGCTGATGCCTTTTTTTTTTTCTCTGTTTTTCTCATTTCTTCTTTCCACTTACTCAGTTGTTTGTAAAAGGTGCTGCATTTGAAATTACCTTAGGGTGTGTCTGTAAAAGCAGATTTGAAAAATGTGTTGCTAGGCATTTACAGAAGTGCTGGAGTCCAGTCCTCCCCTAGAAATGGAGCGACACCACCTGCCCTCGCTGTAATTTGGCATACACGGGGTTAAAGCAAGTCGCATTACTGTGACAGAACATCCCTGGACAGAGTGCAGTGGTGGTGTTTAGATAGCAGCAAAAGCTTCAGGATGAAGAAATAATATATTTGGGTTGAGAGCAAAGTTTTTGCTTTTAAAAATCATGCATCACTTAGCTAAATATTCAGATGCCTTCTAAGAAGCCCAGTAAACTAAGGCTAGCAAGACAAGACTCAGTGAAATCTGTTTCTCACTTCTTCCTAGGAGGTTGTAAAAATTGTGTCTGCGATTGGCTTGGCAGGTATGTAGGGAAGACTTTGCCAGCCAGAACAGGCTAGAGATCTGGATAGAAGTCCTTCTAGCTTTTTTATTCTTAATACACCATGCAAAGCTAGGAAAATGTTTTCAAAGTCTGATCTAGTGTAGTACAGACACTGTTAACATAGTCGGTAGGTCTGGTTTCACTGTAGTTTATTTTTTCAGTAAAATGTATTTCTCAGCACACATTGGCTAGGAAATTTGCTTAGGGGTGGTTATTTTTTAATCATGATGCTTCCCATTCTGGCTTGTGTGTATCTCTTAGATTTTGCCAAACCACAGTTATTTGCAATATTCAATTACTCTAGCATTTTCTTACCAAGGGGAAAGTTCACAGATCTCTTTTGGTTCTGCATATCTGCTGACCTTTCACTTCACAAGATCCTGGAGGACTGAAACTTCTGGTAAGTGCAGACATACACCCCACAGTCAGATTCGTGGGAACATTTAAGTAAGGCATATCTGACAATGCAGTGTTTCAGTCAATAAAGGCAATGTATTTTCTTTTGAAAGCATAGAGAAAAGCCTAATCTTGTTCTAAATACACTCTTTCTTCTGTTCTTGCTGCCTAGAGAGTTTTGCTCTGCCAAACTGCAGAGCAGTTCCTGCTCTATAATCTGTGCCCAAAATCTCTCTATGGAACAGGGCCTTAAGTGGCACATTTTTTGTTTTTAGTGGTGAAAGTAGCAATTTTACTACATTTAGTTATAATAAAATTTTGCAGTATTACTGCTAAAATATTACCAAAGCTGCAATAGTACTGCTGCAGTGTTCAGTGCTCTGTTAACTCCATGATTTCTATTGACTTTGATTTAGAAAGTGCAACGGGTAAGTTTGAGTAATTAAGGCAATGAAGCCGGTGGGATGTTGATATTAGAACCAGACCTTATAAAAGCCTGCATGAAAGCCAGGAAGGAACCTTTTACAAGGGCTTGATGTTTATAGGATGAGAGGTAATGGACTGAATATTGAGAAGAATGGATTTAGATTAAATACTAGGAAAAAATTCTTTGCAGTGAGGGTGACATGCTGGAACGGGTTGCCTAGAGAGGTTGTGAATGCCCCCTCCCTGGAGGTGTTCAAGGCCAGGTTGGATAAGGTCTTAAGTAACCTGGTGTAGCAGAAAGTGTCCCTGCCCATGGTAGGGGGGTTGGAACTAGATGATCTTTAAGGTCTGTTCCAATCCAAACCATTCTATGAATCTGCAAATAGGGGAGTTATCTCCTCATTTAGTCATGTGGTTAATTTTCATCAAACACATTAAAATAATTTATGTGTATTTCCTGAATATAGGAACCAATAACTATGGAGAAAGAGGAATCAATATTAAACAATTATAATAGGATAATCTAATAATTTTTCCACTATTTTAAGTCAATATTTCAGCAGAGCAGAATTCTGCTCCCAGCTACAAAAATAAAATTGTTCATTATCCAAAAAGTACTTCTCTGTCACCGTCTATAGAAATTAGTTGTGCTGGGATACAACCACAAAGCAGAAATGTAAACAATGAATATCAGGCTGACCATATTCCACCATCAACATGTCACTTTGGGACATGATTTATTGGGCATGGTTGTCTTAGGCTGATGGCTGGACTTGATGATCTTCAAGGTCTTTTCCAACCTAAGCAATTCTGAGATTCTGTAATGTTTGAACATGTAGGAACTAGAATGTAATTGTGGCAACACTGATGTCTGTTTTTGCTGTTGTATTGTATGCCTACTGTCTCCCACTCCAGCATTATGTTCTTGCACAATTTTATGACTCTAATGGAGATGGTGAAATTGAAACATAAGAGATATTAGCCAGCCTTACTCATTGACAATTTTTGTACCTCCTGATTCAATGTATGAAAAAATAAAATGTGCAGTTTTTGAATCAAAAGACTTACTTACCTGATGTCATATATGCTCCTCACACAGAGTCCAGTGGCTGTAATCAGTCTTTGCAGTAAACCAGAATATCCTTGCTGCTGCTGGACTTTGCCATGGTGCCATAAAGACAAAAGAAATAAAATGTAAAGGTACTGAAAAATAGATATAAATTATACATTTTGTATCATTGCTTTTAAGGATTCTTGACGTTTAGATAACCTGTAGATGGTTCATAAAGTACATACCTGCCAATATCTAGATTAAATATATGTGAACCCTCACAGTGCCCATTGTTTTCAAATGCATACTAATTCTGAGCTGTAAATAATTTCTAAAATGTGATGCACTGTAATATGGCATGCTAGGAATGTCTGCTTTTCTCTTGAATTGTAAGCTGTAGTTTTACACACTGGTGTGCAGATAGTAGGACTCAGTTTGAGCCAAATTCAACAGAGGACAGTCATATAAGCTGGCATTCAAGTAAACACTTTACCCTGAAGTATGTTCAAACTTTCTGTTGACTTTAATGTCATCACTTACCCAAGTACAGAAATACACAGAAATAGTTTGCAACATCGAGGCAAATTAGACCTATTCATCAAAAAACGGGTGATAAGATACCTAACCTTTGATTTCAAATTTGTAGCAGCAGAAATAGTCTATTTATTCTGTCTCAGTAGGATATCTAGACACTAATTTGTTTAGGATCTGGAGATCAAGCCAAGCAGGAGGCTTCAGTTTTAACACGACACATGTGGAAGTTTCTTGAAGAAGTGTCATTGTGGTGAGACTGATCCTGCCCACCAAGCAGTTCCAGCCTTTTGGTTGGAGGGTTCAACCTTCCAAGGTTTTACTCCTAATGAGGCCCTGTAGTACCCAGGCTAGGCAGAGATGTATTATGGAAATATGGGCAAGAGGAGATGGGAAGGTCCTGCTCTATTTTTTGGTTCCTGAGTGTAGACATCACAGGGATGGTGTAAATGGGGGGGCATTCCTGCACCAGAAATCCTCTTCCCCTTATTCTGTATTCAGGGAGAATACACACTTGCTGCTGTAAATTTAAACCCTCCATGACTTGTGGGTTATGAGAATCTATTCATAAGGGTTTCAAGTAATGTGGCTGGCAGGACAATCAATAGCAGCCCAATCACAAACAGTGCTGAGAACAGTATGATTCTAGACAGCACACTGTTCTAGAAAGAAGTCCAAACAAGTTGTTTTTCCTTTACAGAGAGAGAGAGGAAGAAAAAGGCCATGGACAGAGAAGGTCAGTGTCAGCTGCTCCAACCACAGTCAACTGCTGGCTGACGCTCTCAGACAAGGAATTACACTTTTAATATTTAGGCTTTAATACTTGAAAACTTTCATATCTGTTTTTTTTTGACATTTATCTAATTAAATTTATTTCTTATTCCATACAGATAGCTCAGTTGAAACCAGCCATTCCAGAAAATGACAATTATGGGAAGCATGTGTCTATTTTAACGTTTTCAGAAGTCCCAAATACTTTACTTACATTTTTCTTCAGCTTTTGCTTAAAATCTGTAAAGACTTCTGTTCTCAGATCGTTTGAAGAAAGTGCTGATGCTCTGTTATTAGTCTTTTTCTCCAGTGCATTGCAAACACTTAAGGTACGTGCCAATTCCAGTGGTACAGATATAAGTGGTAAAATCATGTAGCTGGTATCAATTAGCAGTGGTTATATTGACACTGCCCACAGCAGAGCCAATGTTTGCCTCTGCCAAAATTCAGGCAGGAAAGTACCCACAAAAATAATCTAAGCTACTTCTGGACCCCAGATACAAGATCTGCTGCCAGCCTTTTGTCATGCCTCAAGAATTTGTTTGAGTGTTTGCAGCTGGTACGTATGACAACAAAAAGATAATCAACCACAAATTATTTATTAACTCTTCTATAGAAGAGTTCTATGTGTTAAGAATAAGCAAACTGGTTCGGGCCAGTGCTCCACCAAACACAGTATTCTGTCTCTACAATAGCTTCTAAGCAAATGCCCAAAGAAGAAAAACTAATTGCAATTACATATGGTGCTGTCTTCCCTGCTGTAGCTTCATACTGTCCCAACCTCTGACAATTTTCAGCTGGTCAAGGGAGGTTCTCCTGATCTGCTCTGCACTGGTGAGACCACATCTGGAATGCTATGTTCAGTTTTTGGCTCCCCAGCTCAGGAGTGACAGGGATATACTAGAGTGTCCAGCAGAGGGCTACAAGGCTGATTAAGAGACTGGAATATCTGTCTTATGAGGAAAGACCACTATCCGGGTATAGGACCTTGCACTTGACATCATAAAGCATCACAGCATTGGCTTGAGCCCACCTCTCAAGCCTGTCCAAATCCCTCCATTATGTCAACCAGACCACACAGCTTGGTTTCATCCACAAACTTGCTGAGGGTGCACTCAGTTCCAGCATCCCATATCACTACAATGACAGTGGCCCCCGTACCAATCCCTGACAGACAGCACTTGTCACTGATCTCTATTTGGACATTGAGCCATTTACTGCAACTGCATGTGGCCATCCAGCCAATTACTTACGCAGACAATGGTCTGCTAGTCTAGTCCATGATTTACATTTATGTTCATTCCTAACTCCTTCAGACCTAATGTGGGGAGTCCAGCTCAGCAAGGAATGCATACCAAGAGAAAAAACAACAAAAGGTGGTCTCATCACACTGTTCCAGACACATCAGGGGCAGAATTTATGTTATTGAAGGCATGGGTAGTCACTGATTTCAAAGTATGTTGCAGTTATTTAAACTGAGATTTCATACCAAATGGATGTTACTCATCTCAGCAATTTACTGACATTTTTCTAATTTAATGCTGATGCCTTCTACATGAACATAAGAAAGTCCACTGTAATTTTCTTTAGATGTTTGGCTGAAGATTGGTGATTTGTGATGAAATATAAAATCCTTGGGCTTTCTGCAGTTTCTATAATTCTTTGAACTAATGCCCTTAAAGTAAATTTTTTTAAAAAGCATTCTGCCCTTTAAATGTGAGTGGGGGAAGGACTTGCCATTAAATTAATAGAGAGTTGTGATTTTCAAGAACTACTTTTTAAAGGAAAAACATTGTTTTTAAAATGTTCTGATTTAAACCTCCTCAAACTCTATTACGACTTTGCAACATGTCCTGGGTTAAGCCCATCCTGGGGTGGGGGAGCACACTAGAAACCTGACCTCAAGTGAGCAGAGAAACCTGGTTTATCTTGGAAGAAGGACAACCTTAGGTCAAAGTTTATTCCACTTTCTGTCCACAACTCTGAGGCAGTTAACTTCATGCTCACTCTCACCTGCCTTCACCTCTGCAACACCTTGTGCTGCTGCTCCTGTTAACCACATGGCCAGACCTGTTACTTCATGTTGGGGTCTGCATCCAGGGAGAATCCATTTCAATATAGATAATCCACTGCCACCCAACATGGTTTTGTATATATATCTGTATCTATTCTCTTCCCTTATATCTCTGTAACCTTCCTTTCCCCTAAGTGCCTTTAAATGCCTTTTTTTTTTTCTTTTTAATTACTTCCAAATCAGTGCAAGGCTGTTCTTTAGTTGTTTTACCCTTTTTACTCTTCTGCCTGTATTTTTTTCCCCACACAAGGAGACGGGGAGAGGAGAGGCATCCTAAATTCTGTTCTTTTGGGCTTGTGGGCACTGGGAAAGCTTTAACAGCAGTACAATATCACAGCCATCTTTTTAAAAAATATTTCTTTTGGGACAAAACCATCAGCCAGGGTAGTATAAAAATACCACATAGATACTACGACTTTATTTTTCCATAAGATATTCTCAAGGCAGAGAAGCATCGACTGGAAGAAGCCCCTGCAACTTTCTATAAAGAAAGTCCAAGCACTGGATTTGCCAAACTAAAGTTTTCATATAAAACAGTATAAACCAGACTTTTTTATTTTTTTTTTATAAGGTCATTATTCAGGCATCTAAATTTCTGCAACTTGGCATGTAAAGGTACCAGAAATTCCCAACCTGGATAGCAGATACAAAAGCATTTATACAGTTACCTACAAATGTATCTCATTACCTAATACTAGATATCAAAAGCAAACATTTTGAGGAAAAAAAAATAAATCAAAGTTAAAATAGGTTAAATTAACACCAAAACCAAAAGTGGTAGTATTGTAAAACATTTAAACCCAACTGTGGGAATCCCAAGGGCTTGGGATTTCTTTCACCACACATTGATCTCTTCAGTAATTCCTCCCTTTGTTATAATGAGCATTAGAGAAGGGCACTTGCTGACAAGTGCAAGATTCATTTAAAAACATGAGAAGCTCTTGCAGCTAGTTCTAAGAAATTACTTGGAAACACATCTTCTATCTCTCTCTTTCTGTCTCCAGTGAGTACAAGTTTTTCCATAAGCAATGTGTGTTCACTCAAGGGAAAGATTGGCTTGCTTAAGGAAAGCAGGATGCTCACATCTTCAGGGTACAATAACGCTGCAGACTGTGGCACACGCTTTCACTTCATTTTTTTTCCACTTACCTATCTTAGCTGCTGTGTGTTGGGACATAGGGTAGGAACTTAACATAGGTGTTCTGAGTTGCCTACCACAAGACCTTCCTCTCAGCTCTTTGATTATACAGGATTTCTGTTGGAACTTGCTCAAAATTGGGTGTCAAAAGTTGCATGATCAACATTTCAATATCAGCTTGCATACTAAGCAGACGTACTGGGGATAGCTCAACAATACAACATGCTCTCCAGTAAATTTATTCAGTTATATATCAGATATTTTAGAGAAGCAGATCTTCTCACTTTTATAGTCTTCTAACTGTGATGAACACCTTAGCAAAATTGTTAGAAATAAAAAAATCAAAACCGAAGAAACAAATCCACAACGCCCCCCAAAACCCACCCCACAACTTAAGTAATTTTTAGTATTAGGCTCCTAATATTTGTTCACAGCACTGTTCATGGTGTTGTACTAATGGAAGTGAACATTAGTACCCTGAGAAAGATTAGACTCAAGATAATGCTGTACAGAAACACCACAGGAAAAATTTATATAGAATTTTAACAATTGCTTTGTAAATGGCTGCCTTCACTTGCTGAAACGATGGCATTGAGTCACAGGAAAAGGGAGTGAGGGGAGCAGTGCTGCTGCCAAGATGTCACAGGAGCACAGTGAACACTCACAGCTCTCTATGCCTCCTTAAGGGCTTGTCCCTATTTACACCCAAAAAATCTTCAGGCAGCTCCAGGGTCAAAGACAACTACTAACTGAAAATGCTCATTGATTCTCTTGTTGCCCTAAAGTACCTGAGGAGAGCGGGATAAGGGTTCTTTCTTGCTGGACATCAAAGACAAAACAACAGTTGTGTAACCCTCTCCAATAACTGTGAATTAGATTCACCTGGGATGGGAAGAGGCTTTTAATTCCCTTACAAAAGGACGAGGGCACATACCAGCCTGTATGGAAATGCAAGAGGTAGAGGAAGGCTGGCAGCAACAAAGCATCATCCCATCTCGGCTTTCTGCTTCCTTCTCCTGTCCCTGTACCACCCTCTCCCTCTCTTCTGTCAGCACTGGGCAGCTTAGGGGCATAAAGGGCAGCTGCCCTGGCACTCCCAGAGAGGAGGAGGCCCTGTGGCCCTGCTGGAAAGGTAAACTGTCCCTGTGGTGGCCGTTGCCTCACCTCTCCATCCCTGCCTCCCCACACAGCAGCAAACTGTCCCTGTGGTGGCCATTGCCTCACCTCTCCATCCCTGCCTCCCCACACAGCAGCAAACTGTCCCTGTGGTGGCCATTGCCTCACCTCTCCATCCCTGCCTCCCCACACAGCAGCAAACTGTCCCTGTGGTGGCCATTGCCTCACCTCTCCATCCCTGCCTTCCCACACAGCAGCAAACTGTCCCTGTGGCGGCCATTGCCTCACCTCTCCATCCCTGGCTCCCCAGACGGCAGCACTCCCTCGGCAGCAGAAGATGAACTGGGTCGGGGGCAGCCGGTGAGTGAAGCTCTTCAGAGGCTTCTAGAAACGGCTCCTTGCAGGGGTAGCATTACCTCACAGATCAGGCACAGCCATGGTGTGCCTAACGGCCTGAATTTCCTCTGGCCAATTGGACACAGCCACGGTGTGTGTGACAGCCCTTGGGGTCTCCTCACGGAGGGGCAGGGCCACAGTGTCTGTCTCAGGCCCAGTGACCTCCCACAGTGGTTGTGACAGCTCCATGTCCCCCTACCCCGAGGCAGACTCTGGGAAAAGACACACTTTCCAGCCATGGCAGCTCCCTTTTGGGCCTAAATACCTCTCCACAAACTGGGGCTGGGTGAGGCTTTCCCACCTGGGCCTTTCCTCAGGCTCTCACAAATGGCAGTGATTACCCACAGGGGAAAAACATCTTTAGTTAATGAGAGTCACTGAAACATTAAAATAATCGATTTGTAATGTCTGAAAGAAAGGAAGTTGGAACTAGATGATCTTTGAGGTCCCTTCCAACCTTACCAGTCTATGATTCTATAATATTCAGTTTCTTTAGGTGCTGTGCCATCTGCTTATCTGCTAGGAATTTTATTTAGAAATAAAAATCAAACTCCACAGACCTTGTCAGACATTTGAAAGCAGCTTTGCTGAACACAGTTTGCAATTGCCTTGATTCCACACAGAATCAAACTGAAAGAATGCTTTACCCATCTGAAAGTCTTTCCAGCAAAATGAGGTTTCTGCCTATGCAAAGCAGAAGGAAGGATTTCCTTCAAGTCTGAAAAAAAATCCAGCTGCCCCAACTTTGTCCTAAATGCTTGTCTGTTTTACTGTTCTGTCACTAAGGAAAAGCTGCATGCAGGAGTATTGCACACACTTAACCCTAGCAAATAACTGCTGCTTTCTGCTGCTGTCAATTATCTCTCAGGACCCCTTGTTAATGAAATGTTCTGTAAAGTCCCAAAAGGTAGAAACTTGCATGGTGCACCTTTGTCTTCTTTCCTGGTGTGATTTTGTTACTACGTTGCAGTATGATGAAATTAAGATAAATTAATGTAGTTTTCTCACATTTTAAGAAATTAAGAATTGATGAAGAATTGCCTTACTGGTCAGATGTCTAAAAGCCTTTTCCTTGGAATGTTCAATGTATTTTGTAGCCCTAAGATAGAACATGGTCATGAGTATGCCAAGATCAAAGTGACTTCAATAGAGATATGTTGGTTATACTATCTGGAGTTTTCATCCTTTCTAATTTGTCTTCAAACTGTGATTCAAGGTTATACTCTTACAATTAGAACAGTAACTATTTGCCTCTTTCAGGAGCAGAATAATGTTAAAACAGGAAAGGAGAAAGCAAAAGGTAAACAATTCTAGCCTTCTTGAGAGATGATCAGAGGGTTGAAGCACGTCTCCTCTCCTACAAGGACAGGCTGAGAGAGTTGGGGCTCTTCAGCCTGAAGGAAAGAAGGCTCAGGGGAGACCTTACAGCTGCATTTCAATATCTGTAAGGGACATACAGGAAGGCTGGGGAAGGACTATGTAGAAGGGCTTGTAGTGAGAGGGCAGGGAACAGTGTTACCAGATTTAGGTTGGACATAAGGAAGTTCTTTACAGTGAGAGTGGTGACATACTGGAACAGCTTGCCCAAAGATGTGATTGAAGCCCCTCCCCTGGAGATATTCAAGGTCAAACTTGATGGGACCCTCAGCAACCTAATCTAGTTGGAGATGTCCCTGTTCATTGCAGTGGGCAGGACAAGATAACCTTTGAGGGTCCCTTCCTTGAAGTATTTTGGTATGTGTTTAAGAGAACAGTTATTATTTTGCATATGAACAAATTATATTTGCAGTCTTTTTTGAGGCAGTAAACTTAATAAGAGTAGGCAGTGTGAGAATTCAGAGATATTTAATCATGTGCTTTTATTATTAGGAATTGTGTACTTAATCTTGCATACTAATTTCAAAAGAATTATATATGCTGCCAATATGTTGAAGCTTCTGACAAAAAATCATTCTCTCTTTTAAAAAAATGTAGGAATTCTTTGAAAAGAAGAAGCTTAAGTCAAAGATGAAGCTTCTGGGAGTATCATCTCCTAAAAGTTCAGCAGTCAGTTTAGATCTCCTCAATCTGTATGTTGTTGACCAGATAAAGGACAACACCCGTGAGTTTAGTGCAATAGACTTCTGATTTCACAGTTAACAGAATCAAATATCCTTAACTCTTGCTGCTAGTATGTTAGTTCTTCTGTTTATAACTCGGTGCTCAAATATGTGCTCTTTTATTTTTAAAATAAGAAAAGGTAAGTAAATACAAAAACCTGTGATTGAATAAAAAGTTAAGAATAAAAAGACAGATCAAATAACCTTGGCTCGTGCCTACTTCACCTTTAAAACCTTGTACACTCATGCACCTTCCTCATTCCATTCATTAATTTTACCCTACATCCATTTCTTTCTCCCTTTGCCATTAAATGACCCTTTTGTATTGCACTTCCTTTTTCATAACTTTTGGGAGGCATTTGAAATAGTTTGTTAGTCTTACTCAGAGTATTGTTCTTAAAATCCACCATTAAACTCCTAAAAAGACATCTCTAGAACTTGTGTCCTAGCTCTTTATGTGTGGTTGTAGCATTTTGGGATATGGTTTAGTGGTGGACTTGGCAGTCCTAGGTAAACAGTTGGACTCTATGATCTTAAAGGTCTTTTCCAACCTATTCTATTCTCATCTTTTGTGATGTATTCATAAACCAAACCATGGAGAATCTGTCATCCTATGCTCAGGAAGATCTGAAGGTAACAAAGAAGGACAACAGACCAGCCTGACCATAAATAATTTTTTTTTTTTACTATAATGCCATTTAGAACAGAGCTCTTGCATTGCTAGTAACAAAGAAAACAACAGCAACAGCAAAAAAAACCGCAGTTTAAAATGGATTAAGAAACCAAAACCAACAGCTTTTGTACACTAATTAAAGTTCAGGAAGCTCAGAGTTCTCTCCAAGTCCAGCACTGACATTCCAAATACTTTCATTGCAGAGAAGATGAGGAAACCAGTCCACGTTGGTATCACTGAACGTGCAACAATGCCTTTTAGGATGCACAACCTAGAGCTTCCCCCATCACCACAACGTACACAGCATGTGTCAAACTTAGATGACCTCCAGAACAGGTACTTGTATAAAATAGGCAGTACTTAAGTTATAATGAGCTACTGGAAAAGGTATTTTGTGGTGCTCTTACATTTGGGGCAGTTAGTAAACATATTCTAAGATGAAGTTTCACAATCACTCTTGGTATTCTAGTGATACTCTGAGAAATGAATGCATTCTCAACAAAAAAAACTTACACAAAGCAGAGATTTTTTTAATATATAATGTTTCTTTGCTCATGTCAGGTACAAACACTAACTTTATCTCACAGCTCAGTCTCAAACAGCATTTTCCACTTAAACTGTTTCCCATCCAACTTCAGACACCCTAAAGTGATTGACTCACACTGGCAGCTCACAAATGCTCAGAAATCAGGCCTTTTTTAAGATGTGTGGGGAAAATATTCTCAAATGACTTAGAAAGTAATACTCAGAATGTTTTTAATCCTATCTTTTATTTCATGGGCTGTTTTTATTCAATTTATAAGATTACAAAAGCAAGTACTGGACAGCAGAAGGCAGCATCTTGCAGAGAAAGCAAAATATCAGCACAATGTAAGTAAGTTTATTGTCACTGTTATTAAGCTAAACGCGTGCAGCAATGACTATACTTTTAAACTGCTTTTTCAAAGAGTGACCAAATTTTATGGATACTAAAATGTGAAGCCTTCCACTTTAAGGCTATATTGATAATGTAATTTGCCAGTTATATTTTATACTTATTTCTATGATTTTTTTTTTTGGCATATTTCTTGAAAGGATCACCTCATTTTAGACATTTTCCAAAATACTTGAGAATATCTGTCCTCTAAGCTAGTCACAAAAGACAAAGATTATAGGGAAAAGACTGGGACCAACAGCAGGTAAATGATAAGCAATATACAGAAATGTGAAATGATGAAATGTGAGAAGCATAGACTGAAGTGACTCTTGAAGAAGAACCTAAGTGTTCCATCTCAGTGGATACAACTGAGAAGTCCATAGGGTTATTGAGTCTACTGTAAAAAACATCCTCTAGATGGAATTTAGGCTTTTTGTTTGTTTGTTTGTTTGTTGTTTTTTTTTAATGGCCCAATCCACTACTGCAGAAAAACCCACCTAAACAAACAAAAAAAAAATCCCACTCAAATTAGAAGATGCTTAGTTTAGGTTACTCAGACTTCCTACTCTGACTCCTGCTGTTCACATTAGATGGGACTTTGCAGAAGAGATGCTTGCAAAAGATGCTTGCACAGTATTGTTTTGTATATCTTGGGACCAATCATGTTTCCAAAGCATGTTTTCCTGGAGTGAGAAAGACATGTTTTTTCTGATGTTAGAAGTCCCATTCCTTTGAATCAGGAATAATTACTTTCCTCAGGATATCATTTGTGTGCATGTTTCAACTTAAGCAGATAACCTGTGTGTATCCCTCTTCTATTGCCTTACGTTTTTCAAGCAAAAAAACATCTCAGAATACAAGAAAATTTTTTCTTGTCTCTGGGTATATGTGCAGAGAAGTAAAATGTATTAAAAGGTTTACTTTGAACTTTATGCTTACATAAAAACAGTTTAAAATAAATAAAATGCCTGTTATGTTTTGTCCAGTTATCACAAGTAACAGAACTAAAGTATGATAACTCTAGTATGGAACATGGAGAAAATATAGCAAGAAATTTTAGTGCTTGTCCACTGTCCTCTTCTGGCATTTGGTCCTCTGACTGTACACAACTTTCTGAAGAAAACTTCAACACAAACCTAATGGGCAACACTTCAGAACAGACCTGTGAAGAGAAGCACCAACACCAGGTTTTATAAATATTTTGTCATTTCCACAGCATATTTTTTTAAACCAAGTCTCGTTAGTGAAAATTAGTTTAATAGTGAAGATAATCATGAATGGTCTGTATGATTCCATGAACGTTTCTTGAAGACTGGTTGCAATGAATATCCTCTGTATACCAATATTTTTTCTTTTAATATATATTTTAATATTCTTTTCTTGTGAAATATATTTATCTTGAGCTTTTGTTCACTGAGCTCTGAGTATTGCTAATATTTGCAGAGAATCAGTCACATACTGCTGGCTTTCTTTTATTTCTGGGTGGTGAAGTCAGTTAAAGAAAGCTGAAACATATATAAAAATACATTATAAGTACATTTAAGGACAATTAATGTAACTGGGTATCTTATGATCCCAGGTCATCACTGAGACTTAATTTGTAATCATGCAGTGTCTCAGTGAGCAACACAGTTCTTATATTCTCAGTGCTCCAAAAATGATTGAGAAAAGCCTGTTTAACTCAAGTTAGGTTTAAGGCATGATCAAAGGTTATTTGTTGATGCATGTTACCAGTTTTGATTTATTTAGGTATTTTTTTTAACTTTGATGTTCTTAATAATCATTAGAAAAGTAATAGCAAATACAATATGCAAACAATATGCATAATTATGCATCATTATAAATTGTAACATGCAAATAATATGCATAATATGCAAGTAATAGCAAATATAATAGATGTTGGGTTGTTCAAGGAATGGGTAGGAAACCCACTGGATTCTGGCTTGAAAGAGAAAGGAACCCAAGAGAGTGCTTTTCAAAACACTTAAAACATTTTTAAACACTTGAACTGTTTAGTCAGAATTTAACAGCTTCTACTGTTTTCTCAGCCAGGAAATAGTTCTGATCAGGACATTTGGATTACAAAGCCTCCAAGTCAATGTATGTTCAAAAGGTCTGATACAGTGCCCCAGGACCTGTTTAATCCATTGCATAATCACAGGTAGGCAGTGATTTTGCATTAAAGAGAGAAATAACAGTCAGGTTTAAGTAAAAAAAAAACAAAACCAAAAACTAAAACAGAAAAAGAAAAGCCTAAGATAATCTGAAGCTAATTGCTGCTTGATTTTCCACTCATTTTTGTTGCTTCCCTAATAGAAATTAAATTCAACAAGGCCAAGTGTAAGGTCCTGCACCTGAGTAGCCACAATCCCAAGCACAAATACAGGCTGGGTGGTGAACGGCTGAGAGCAGCCCTGAGGAAAAGGCCCTGGGGGTCTGGGGTGATGAAAAGCTCAACATGAGCCTGCAGTGTGCACATGCAGCCCAGACAGCAACTGAGTGCTGGGCTTCAGCAGGAGCAGTGTGGCCAGCAGGGCAAGGGAGGGGATTCTGCCACTTTACTCTGCTCTTGTCAGACCCCACCTGGAGTACTGTGTGCAGTTCTGGAGCCCTCAGCACAGGAAGGACATGAAACTGTTGGAGCAGGTCCAGAGGAGGCCACGATGATGCTCAGAGGGCTGGAGCAGCTCTGCTATGAGGACAGGCTGAGAGAGTTGGGGCTCTGCAGCCTGGAGAAGAGAAGGCTTTGAGGGGACCTTAGAGTAGCCTTCCAGTATCTGAAGGGGTCCCTTCCAACCTTACCATTCTATGATTCTATGATTACTTTAAATGGAGTGAACACAGCAAGTTATTTACATTTGTTGAAAGGCAGCAAAATGTGAATTTTTAGGTATGTTCTTGGAATCATGATGGGTTTTTTTGCATCATCATAAACATTACAGTGGTACTGAATTCACCCAAAGCAAGAAGCACATATTTATGAAGCAGCCACAGCGAGGGTAGCTGTCCCTGCTCCATTGTTGCAAGTGCTTTTCTGATGACCTTGATGCTGTAGCAATTGAGCAACTCCTCCACTTGCACTGTTTACCTTTGGGATTCCTAGAATTAAGCAGTTTCCAATTCTTTCACATGTGATCCTTCATTGTTGCTTGGGTTTGTTGTTGTTGTTGTTGGTTGGGTTTTTGGTTGGATTTTTATTTTTGTTTTGTTTAGTTTAGAATGGTTCAATAAAACTTTAATGAGAATGTACACTTAGTTTTGAAAAGAACAGATAGATATCTAGAATATCTTTTTCTATCTGAGGGTTTAGGGCCACATTCATTTATACTGGACATTTTTTGTTGCTGTTGTGGTTTGTTTGTTTGCTTGCTTGCTTTTTGCTCTTGTTTTGGATCTAGGGGTCTTACAAGGCTAGTCTTTCTTTACTCTTTGTTCTGTAAGTCTGCCTTCTGACTGAAAGTCCCTTTCAGTCTCTGGCTTTGGCTGGATAGTGACATAAAAAGGCCATGTATTATATTGCTGTTTCTGAAGTATCTACACCTGTTTGCCTGGGAAGTCAAATGATCGATAAGATCACTGACCACACAGTAACTTGAATACATCAGCTTCTGGTCTTAGCCACCTTAATTTTCTCTCTTCTCCTAGCTTTTCCCAGCTTTCTGCAGCAAAACTTAACATGAGGATAACATTCACTCTGCTGTAGATCTGAATGGATATGTTTATATGAAAGCCCTACATAACATTATCTTGCTGACATCTCCCCCTTCCTTTCTCCAGAGGCCCTCCAGCCTGCACTCATCTGCCTATTTCTGCCAATTCATGGCTCACAAACATCTCTTTTCCAAATCATAGAATCATAGAATGGTAAGGTTGGAAGGGACCTCAAGGATCATCTAGTTCCAACCCCCTGCCATAGGCAGGAACACCTCCCACTAGTACAGCTCACTCAAGGCCTCCTCCAACCTGCCCTTGAACACCTCCAGAGAGGGAGCAGCCACAACCTCCCTGGGCAACCTGTTCCAGTGTCTCACCACCCTCACTGCAAACACTGCCACACTGCTGCCACACTGCTCTTGATGCAACCCAGGACTCAGTTGCTGTCTGGGCTGC
>VWZE01023161.1:307669-324931 GCA_013396675.1 Eubucco bourcierii
TCTGACAAGAGCAGAGTAAAGGGGCAGAATCCCCTCCCTTGCCCTGCTGGCCACGCTGCTCTTGATGCAGCCCAGGACTCGGTTGCTGTCTGGACTGCATGTGCACACTGCAGGCTCATGTTGAGCTTTTCATCAACCCAGACCCCCAGGTCGTTTTCCTTAGACAGAAAGAATAACTCTCATTGGAAATGTTACCTTAAGCTTCACTCGGAAGCAGTTTTAACATGGAGCTGGTAACCTTTTTTTCCGGGGTGCTGCTGCTCTGCTCTGCCCCTTCCTCTTCAGAGCACATGCCTCTGGTCACCCACGTTTCTCTGCAACAATGAAGACCAACAGTGTCTCACCACCACCACCACCTCCCCCGCCACCAGCCGTTCTCAAGCTCCACCGGCACAGTGCCTTGTCTGCGGCAGCCCTGCAGTAGTGGCTCGGGGCACAGGCACTGATCGTTCTCCCGCCAAAGCCCCAGGCGTGTGTCCCTCAGCGTGCCTCTGCAATCCCGCCCGCCAAAAGGGAACTTGACATACAGAGATAACGTAAGAGCTTTTTCAGCTGGTAGCAGGCTGGGGGCGGGGGCTTGACGTTTTCTGTCATTTCTGGCAGTCCGTGAGCGGAGCAACACCAGTCTGAACTTAGCTGATGCCACATGGTGCAGCTGCCCTCACCTCTGCCACCCTGCCAGCCTGGGAGCCACCGGTACCTAAAGGCCAGGGAAAGCAGCCGGGAAGCCATGCAGCACCAGAGACTGATTCTGACTGCAGTCACATCTTCTGACAGGGCACACTGTCGTATCAGACATCCTGGACAAAACAAAGGAACTCCTCAGGAGCAGCAAGATGGGGTTCGATGCCATCACGCCATGGAAAGTCTTAAACACCAATTTCACACAAAAGCTTTACTCCAAACCATCACCTCCTGGCAGGATTTGGCCACTTGCTGCAGGCCACAGCTGCTACTTTGGGGACAGAGAAGTCATCTGGCGTTTGCAGGATAGCACATTACAGGACTGACAACGACCTCCCCTTCTGCAATTACAGTGACACAAAGTGACACCGAGTGAAGGCTTCAGGCAGGCAGCCTGAACACAGGATTTGGGGACAGCTGCTGGGGATGAGAGGTCTCACTAGCCTCAGCTGTGGAAACGGCTTGGAGAAAAACAAAAGGCTGTGGGGGTGGGAATGCAATCACCACAGCTGTGTCCAAGGGGAACGGTGAGACATGCAGGACATGTCAGGAGGGGTGGAATCAGCCCAAGTTTTGTCATAGAAACTAGGATACAATTTTGGAGAACAGCACTAAACCAAATGCAGGTCAGCTGTGCTACAGCACCCCCGTTCACTGTGCACGCTTCTCGCATGGCCTGGTGGCGTCTGAACCAGGCCAGCTCATGTTGCCTCACTGGGGTCTTTGGGCATGCTGAGAGCCTGTGCTGCGCTGCTGTCCTCTCACGTTCCAGGACCTCCACCATTCTCCTCCCTCAGGGCACCCATGGCCGCTGCAGCAGCACTGAGTGCCTCTTCCTTGGAAGCGTGGAGGACTTTTTTCATCAGGGTTTGGGGCCAGCATGAACTATGCCAGTAACAGAAAATGAGGGACACGGTGAGGAGAAATACTGACAGAGGCTACAAATGATGAGCAGTTGGGTTCATTTGAACAAAACGCACCACAAAGTCCTTCAGTGTGAGGGTACCCTGTGAAGAAGGAGAAAGAGAAGAAATGTTGGCAAAGCATGGTTTGGCCTGCAGCACAGAGCCAAGGACTCACTCTGCTCCTGTGCCCTGTCACCACACACCAACCAGCAAGCACAGATGGGACAGGGAATGGGGTACCAGGTAGGTCACATATGTTAAAACGAGTGAGTGAAAGTGTGGCCTGCAGACCAGCTAATGAACAGCTCCACAACAAGTCTGGTGGAACTGCTTGTGACAAATCTGTGTGACTGTTTTGCCATGGGTTTCAACTGGCTGCTTGAAGGGTTGAATGTGGTAATCTCTCTGCCAGGAGAAGGGTTGAGATGTGTCCCAGTCTGAGGCCAGAGCTACCCAGGACTGGAGGACAGAAATGTCTCTTGCCCCTTTCCAAGAGTAAGAATGAGGATACTGCACACTGACTGGAAGTTTAAAGAGAGATTGTATTTACCAGAGCATATAGAATCATAGAATCATAGAATCATAGAATGGGAAGGTTGGAAGGGATCCTAAGGATCATCTAGTTCCAACCCCCTGCCATAGGCAGGGACACCTCCCACTAGCACAGCTCACTCAAGGCCTCATCCAAACGGGCCTTCAACACCTCCAGGGAGGGAGCAGCCACAAGCCCCCTGGGCAACCTGTTCCAGTGTCTCACCAACCTCACTGTAAAGAACTTCCTTCTAACATCCAGTCTAAATCTCCCCTCTGCCAGTTTAAACCCATTGCCCCTTGTCCTGTCAAAATATATACAAAAGGCAATCAGGTAGAATAGGCACATTCACGTCCAGCTAGGCCATGTCCATTGGACCAAGACCCTTTAGGCCCAAACTGGCCTTCTAGAATCCTCCACCCCTTCCACCCTCAGTCAGCCTGAGGGTAGGCTGAAACTGCTCTCTCCAGCTGGGGCAGGCCACGTGAGACAGTTCACAATTCCCTACCACCTAGTAGCCATCTCCCCCATGAGCCATGAGACAAGAAGGAACTTGTCCTGTTCCCGGAGAGAAGTGGTGAAAGGAGAAAAGGCAGGAAGGAGAAGGGGAAGGTATCAGTCAGGTGCTGCCTTTTGAGCTATGATACCAGGAGACAGATTGGGATAACAATATTACAATAACCTGGGACAAGCAGGTCCATCCCCCTGGGATGGGCTTCCATCCCTATGGTTTTGTTAAGGAGACCTAGGAGCCCTCAAACAAGAGCCATTCATTGTGGGTCAAGCAATGTGCTCCAAGTGCAGGAGCTGAAGAGCTCAAGTACAGTCGTGCAGGGAGTTGTGCATGCACATCAGGAGCTGGAGGAAGACCAGGTCAGGGGATAGTCAGTGGCAGGTCTCTTTGACCAGTGCAGTGCAACTCACCGGGTACAAGTTGGAACAGGGAAAAAAGAACTTTTTCCTCATTTCCCTCTTTTCACACTTGCATATAACTTCCCAGCCTACTTCCTGCAAACTGAAAAAGCCTTGAAACTCAGCACCTTATTGCCATGCAAAAAGCAAAGGGTGCACAGCATTGCACAGGCAGCACCATCCAGCTTTGATGTCTGAGGCGTCTGATCCTGAAAATGCACACATGAAGATTTGAGAGCAAGTACTGCTACTGCCTGCAGTTTGGTTCTGCAGATGGCAGAATCCATTTGGCAGAAATCAATCCATCAGTAGTTGTTTTGTGATAACAGCTGGAGCAGAGGGAAACGGAAGAAAGCAGGAAAAAGAAAAAAAAAGGAGTGTTTGACAGCTTTTCATTATCCCACAAAACTGCCATGTGGTTTTGGTGACAAGTAATCTGAACTGCAGCCACTCATCACCTTTATAACCACTATCAGCCAGAACCCTAAAAACATAACCTGTCAGTGCACAATTATTAGCTTACTCTGGGAGGTAAGCGCTGCAGTTTCCTGCTGCCAGCCTCCCCATCAGCTCTACTGCTGCCAGCTGTGATCTCTCTGCAGCCCAGAAAAAAGGCTACAGTTCACTCAGAGGCAACTCTGGACCTCACAAAGAATTCAATCGTTGTACTTGCAGTAGGTGGAGGTAACAGAACCAGCCTTCACTTGGTCAGGCAGGTGCACTTCCTCTGCCACAATAAGGAGCCCCCAGCATGGCACAGCCATTGCATGCTGCTCTTTGTTAACCATCAGACTGGTTTAAGGAATTTGATTAATGAAACACACAGAATTAGGATAGTTTGAATTAGCAAATAGCAGCTCCTGGCCTTTCCCCAGTCCATAATCAAGCCTGAAGGTATAAAATACGGTTACAAACCAGCCTGTGTTTGGGGACACTGGAAACCCATGGTGGGACACTGGGACAGCTGATGGCTCTGCACAGCTGCATTCAACTGTTTTTAAGAAATCCTCCAGGAAGGAAGGAAGACTCATTCGGTGTCCCATCATCACATCAGCCTCAGATTTGAAACATATCATATTAACATCAAAATCAGAGGTTTTTTACTTACCCTTCACTTATTTCAGGCAATTCCATGGGCTATTTTAACTCATTTTCCTGAGCAATCCAATTTTGCAACTGTAAAAAAGATCACAGTATCACAGTATCACCAAGGTTGGAAGAGACCTCAAAGATCAAGTCCAACCTGATACCACAGACCTCAAGACTACACCATGGCACCAAGTGCCACGTCCAAACCTGCCTTGAACACCTCCAGGGACGCTGACTCCACCACCTCCCTGGGCAGCCCATTCCAGCAGTCAATGACTCTCTCAGGCAAGAACTTTCTCCTCACCTCCAGCCTAAACTTCTCCTGGCACAGCTTGAGACTGTGTCCTCTTCTTCTGGTGCTGGTTGCTTGAGAGAAGAAAGTAACCTCCCCCTGGCTACAACCNCCAGGGGAAGAATGACCTTCCTGCTCCTGCTGGCCACACTATTCCTGATGCAGGCCAGGATGCCATTGGCCTTCTTGGCCACCTGGGCACACTGCTGGCTCATGTTCAGGTGGGTGTCAGTCAGCACCCCCAGATCCCTTTCTGTTTGGCTGCTCTCCAGCCACTCCCACCCCAGCCTGTAGCTCTGCATGGGGTTGTTGTGGCCAAAGTGCAGCACCCAGCACTTGGATTTGTTGAGCTCCAACCCCTTGGGCCCTGCCCATCTGTCCAGGGGGTCGAGGTCCCACTGCAGAGCCCTTCTGCCCTCCAACCCATCAACATCAGCCCCCAGCTTGGTGTCATCTGCAAATTTGCTGGTGACCCAAATACCTGAGCAAAGAAAATACTGAGAAAGATTCTGTAATTATCTCACCTTTTATTTTGTTCATTTACACTTCTGGCACTGACAATTCTTTGAAGATATTTATTTTTTTTTTATGTAAAGACCAAACCTCATAAAGCAATCAGAAGTCAATTAAATAATTTTACATCACTTAAGTTTCAGAAAATGTACAACACTTTCATACATTATAGGCTTGACTGGTTGCAAAAGGAAATGGCACATATTCGACATGGTTAAGAAATAACTTGAACAACCCAACAATGAGTTTTGCCAAACCCTGTTTTGTTCTGAACCCTGTGACACGTGCTCAGGGATTACAGCATGCCCGAGGGCACCGTGTGCATGTTCCTGTTCAACGTGGAATGAAGACGATCGGTTTGGTCTCCAGGAAATCTCTCCAATTTCTGCATGGAATTTGTCACTGAAAGATCTGGGTAATGGTTTTGTAGGGGTGTGAGAGTCACGATAGAAAGCGGAGATGTGACTCATGCTGCTTCCAAGCGTTGCCCTGGACCAGCAGGACACTCAGCACATGGAGCATGTCAAGCATATGAATAATCCAATCAATTTCATGGGGACTATTTGAGCACTTAAAATCAAACAGATGGCAAATATGCACTAGGCAAGACCTGTGGTATAAAGCAGCATCCCAGCACCACGAAACAATCTTCTCACTTCACACCTGCTGAGCATTCGTGAAGTTTCTCCTGCAGAAGTTACGATCACGGGCATACATTCAGTCCTCTCCAAAGTCTGTGTAGCATTTAAGGCAGCAAGATAGATTTGCCTTTATTTCACCACTTCAGAAATGGATGTTTCCTTTAGAAACAGGTGGATGATATTCACGAACCATCGCTATGCCCCTTACATAAAGCGATGAAAGGCCAACCCTGATTCTGGCAAACTGCATCTCATCTCAACAGAATCAAGCAGCGTAACTGAACTGGAGCTGCAGCTTTATAATTACACGTGCCAGATCATTCACATGTAACATACCTAAGGACAATGAGAAACAGCTGGGATTTGGATGAAATTTGTATTCTTGAGGCCTGATGCTGGTCAAACTTCCCCTGGCATGAGCGAACTCTACCGAAAGCCTGTGAGCGAGCTCCTCCGAGGAGAGGTGTGAGTAAGGTTAAAAACATGCCACTGGTTCACACTAACAGGTCATTGTGGCTAAAGTACATTCTCATATACAGAGCTCTGAACACTATTAACACCCATTTACAAAACACTACAGTTGATGAGAATCGGCACATAAAAAAATTCTTTCTCTATATGAAAACATACACAAAATAGATAAGAACTGCCTTTTTTTTTTTTTTGTGTGTGTGGTTTTTTTTGTTTGTTTTTTTTTTTTCCCCCCTCAGACTTTTAAAATCTCTATATAGTTGCCTTTAAGGAGTTTTAACCCCCAGTATCACAAACAACAATATTTCTTTAACAATGTTCATCTAGATTTTACTGTGCTGACGTTTGTAACATTGCCGCGACCTAGGCCGCTTTGCGGATTTACGCTTAACTGTACTGTACGCGAGGCGATGAAGATTGAGAGAAAACCACTAAGACCTTTGCACAGAAGTATGACTTGTTAAAATCCAGAGAATGACTGAGTCACTTTATAGGCAGCAGCTACATGTAAGCTGTAAATATTACCCGCAATAAAAAACACATTTTGCCATAAAGCACATATTGTGGCATTATCTGCTTCTGGCCTGGTACGCAAAGCTCGATTTTTTCTTCCCAATGCAGAGCAATGGGTTTGGTTAGCTTGACTCTCTCAGGGGAAAAAAAAAAGAAAAGTGCACAAGTATCTTACTCTTTAAAGTGCTTTGCAAAACTGTTTCTTCTGCCTTAATTCCTTAAGTCCGAGCTCTCTCCCTGCTGTGAAGACTCTACCTCTTTCTCACATAGTGATGTTCAGCCAGCAAAACCTCTTGTGCAAGTACAAGTGACTTTCAAGAAGACCACGTTAGAGGAGTGTTGATGCTGAGAAGTAGAAAGTTGGGTATAAAGCTGAGAAGTACAGGGTCTATCTTGTAGCAGTCCACATGTGCTTGTGAGACTGTAACATACATCCTCACAGACAAAGGAAAACTCCTTGCTCAGGGTCTGTAGCAGTCCCTGAAAATCAAAGCTTCCCCAGTGCTCAACCAAAGTGACTACAAAGGGCAAAACAGGTTTTGCCAAGGAAAAAGTATTTGATTTGCAGCCTCCAATGCCATGTTGTCACCTTCAGGTAGGCATGGGAGAGGAGCATTTCTGTGCTTATTTCCCCTCAGTCTACCAGTCCCCTCCCTCTTCCCATCCACAGGACTGAGCACAGTCATCTGTTCCCACCATCTTTCTCCCACGTGGGAGACAAAGCAGAGACTGCTCCTTTTGGCTCTGACACCTGTCTCTACTGAAGCATGACTTCATGGGGCTTTTTGGAGCATCATTTCTTCCTTTCCTCCCCGAATCCTATCTCCTACACTAGTACAATAATGCACTAGCCAATTCATGCAAAAAAAAAAGTCAGTATGGGAACAACAATCCTGGGAATGCATCCTCTCACAGCTTAAAATTTCTAACAGTGCTGTCACTGCGACTTACAAGGCAGCAACATTTATGACAGCTTTTAAGATGCACACACAACAATTCAACTTCAGCCCTCCAAGGGATGGGGCCCTTGCTTTGTTTTAAAGTCTATCTTTAAAAGAGGTTTGTTTCTCTTGCTAAAAGATCATTTTGCTCAAGCGCCGACAAGGGTACGAAACAAGCGGCAAATTACCTCAACCTCCGCCCCCCAACGCTTTAGAACTTCGACATGGTGAGCAAACAATATCTGAATGAAATTAAAAAAGATTAAAAATGCATCAGGATTTGTTTCTTCTATACCTGCTGACAGATCACAACACATAAAGTCAGATTAATCAGAAGTATCTCAAATTGTTGTGTCTAGCCAGCACGTCCAGCTCTACCAGCAGTATTACTCTAGCATTCCTGACAGACAGGATAGCTGAATTAAGTGCAGTCCTTGTGAAGAAGCAATCCCACATCTTCTGCAGAAAGCTTTCAGTAAAATGATATTGTGCTTAGACATATTATTTATGCTACTTATCCTGTTCTAAGAAATTATTCAGCTACACTCTGTTTTTATTCTTTTATCTGGAGCATTACTAAGCCTACATTTAGCAAAAATCTCTTGAAACTTAAAATATGCACAAATATAAAAAACACCTTTGCAAAATAGAAACATTTATTTAATTTTCTTCATACACTGTAAATGTTCACAGATTCTAAAAATAAAACCCTAAGTGAGTAAGATTAATTTAATTATTTGATCTCGTTTTCATTATAAAGGGTGCTTGATACTAGGTTCAGTGTTTCATTGTCTTGGAGTAAAGCAACCCTAAGAGGGAGACTCCAATCCAACTCTTTGCATGTGGGAAAAAGGGAATGACAATAAAGAGGCCACTATATTTTGCAGCCTTGTAGCCAGCAGCAGTGATGAATAAAATGCATGTGTTTCAATCTCTTTGCCTCAACAAAGAGGGTAGGGGATTCCAGGCTTCAGAAAACTGTTTTCAGTAAGATCAAACTTGCTGTGTGAGAACACAAGCCCAGTGCTGTACTCAGCTGAGTGCCATTTTGGAGAATGTCAGTGAAACAAGGCTGGCACAGAGAGGTGCTCTTCTGCTGCTAAAAAGCCCCAGCACTGCCTGCAAAAAAGAAGAGACTGATCTCGTGATAGTGATCTTCCTAGTGGCTTTGCTGTGGTTGTGCCAAATAAATGGAGCAGTTTCCTCTACCTGGGGGACGTGTGTGCAATGAAGCATAAGGTCAGCACCAGCACTGTTGCCTGTGCAGAGACACCTGCCCAGGCTTACAGCCTACTGCAGCAAAACACATAAAGCAAGGGAACATTCATAACTGTAACAGTGAGTGTGGCCTTAAGCTTTTAGTAAATCCCTTCTTAAACCTATTGCTACACCACATGAGCATAGGTTGGGAGCTACACACACATTCATGTGGTGTTCAGGATGACAGAACTGTTCCAAGGAAGCGTCTTCAAACACCTATTTTTTTGGTTTCAGGAAGAAACCAATTTTCCCTTAAAACTATTTTGTTCCCTTCTATGCCAAGTATTCTGTCACCTCAGGTACTACACCTTCAGTGAAGGCTTCAAAGAGGTGACAGCCTAATGGAGACATCCTGCAGTGGGTGCATTTGTAGATAGGTCTGGAGACCTGAGAGCTTTCAACAGCTGATGCTTTCAGGCATGAAAACATTGTGCGCTTCAAGAGGAGGCAAGATGGAAAGTGTGAGAATCCAGCCCACGCGCTGTGCAAGAAGACGTTCAAGGTCGAGCCACTCTTAGTAATGATGTGTTTGAAATTCTCTATGCTTTCCCTTTTTAGACCCAGTCAAGTCACAGGAAGATGCTTTAAAATGTTTTCTTTCCAAAAATACTTCTTTTGATTAAAGAAGTGAAAAAAAAAAATAAGGCAAAACACCACCCCACCCCCCCCCAGATATAGCTCATCACTGAAGGTCATTAACTGGAGAGTTGCCCCACAGAAGATTAATTAACATAACATCAGGTTTCTTTACAACAAAACCCCATCCTACCCAATAAAAACAATATAGGAACAAATAGTCTCAGTTGTGACAGTAAACCTCCATTTAAAATATTTTCCAACCCAAGAAGAGCCCACAAAGCGAATCTCAAAAAGCTGAGGAACCCAACAACTTCTTCAACCTTTCCAGAAATAGATGAATGGAGGGCAGCCCACAGAGGGAGGAGCTGATCCACATTCTCTTTCATGAAGCAAACGTTTCAAAGACAAGAATTTGGATTGTTAATGCTTTCAAACTTGTACCTCTGAAGATTTAAAGCAGTGAGGGCAGGGCAAGAATTAAAAAAAAAAACAACAAACCAACAAAACCAAATCCAAACAAATCACAAACTCATAAAACTTTTATGGAGCTGCATAAAATTCAATTTGCCAAGGCATGGAAGGAATCATGGGAGGTGAATAAAATACCATTCATATTTTCATTACCATGGCTAAAGGTAGCAAAGCTGATTTTTGTGCCTGGCATTTTCTTGACAGTTTTGCAATGCTGCGGTAAGGCAATTAATGAAAGATGTTGGCTTCTGCTCGCTGCTAATATTTCTCTTTGGATCCAGCAACACACTGGTTGACTAAGGGCATTTGAAGGAAAAATGTGCTGTGACTCTGCACATGTAAGACAAACTGAAGGCAACGGGCAAAAGGCGCAGGAGGGATGATCACCATGAGCTTAAGCACCACAAAACCTCTGCCCTCCTTTTCTTTCTTTCAGGGAATGATAATTTGTGTTCAAAACTACGCAGGAACCCAAACATTCCAATGCAAACAAGGGAAAGAAATCCCTTTTTTTTCCCCCACCCAACCAACAGAAGCCTCTACCTTGTACCTAGCAAAGTATACCAGTCCATTTGTACGTGTGGCCACGGGTTTAGTTCTGTTCTCCTGCTGTCAGGTAGTTAATTTCCCCCATACAAATACCAGCTCCTGACTGTAGTGTGCACTGATGAGCAGCAGCAGCTGGACAACTCCATGTAACGCAGATGTATGCCACCCTAGCCAACCTCCACTCAGCTGTTTGTGGCTCTCTACTTGTTACCTTAAATAAATACAAATGGAAATTCCTGTGGTAAATTTGGGAAAGGTTCCCTCTGAGAGATACAGCAGGTATTTGCATTTTTCTAATCTGCTTAAACCTTTTAAATGGTTACTGTTACAGCAGCTTATGCGTCCATCATCGGTTGTACTGCACAGCAGAGCTCTTGCTAGGCTGCTATGGGATGGGGATCCCAGACATGTCAGCTGCTTTCTGAATAGATACTCTATTATTTTATTTTTGTCAGCACTGAAGATAAGGATAACCCCATATCATCTAGGATTGCCTTCTCGATTCATCTGGTACAGTACTTCCTACTAAACACCTCAGGACGGGCTACAGTCATGCATACTTGCTGAATTCAGGTAACTGGAATTCAATCTCTTTTGGAAGCCATTGCTTTTTGTTATCAAGAAAACACTAGCATATTAAATTTCCTCCACAAAGGAGCACTTTTGAACATGAAGGCATTTTGAAATAGACAGTAGAAAGGAGAACCAGACCAGAAGCAGGGCAGTGAGGTCATCAGAGAGCTGCTTTTCCTCCAGGAGGCTTTTAAATGATTAAATACATCAGCAGCTGAAAATTATTCCACATCAGAAGCGTCATTGTCAGAAAGATGGTAATTACTTCCCTTCACCCGAATATATTCGATATACCTCCCTTCATCAGAATCAGACATACCACACGTGCACAGCCTGTTCTCAAACAAAGATTCTATTTCCTCTAGTTTTTTCCCTTTAGTCTCAGGAAGGCAGCCATAGATGAAAACCAGTCCCAAGGCAGCGAATCCTGCATAGAGGAAGAAGGCTCCTGCAATGTAAAACAAAACACAAAGTCAATTAGAGAATCATAGAATGGTAAGGTTGGAAGGGACCTCAAGGATCATCTAGTTCCAACCCCCTGCCATAGGCAGGGATACCTCTCACTAGTACAGCTCACTCAAGGCCTCCTCCAACCTGGCCTTGAACACCTCCAGGGAGGGAGCAGCCACAACCTCCCTGGGCAACCTGTGCCAGTGCCTCACCATCCTCACTGTAAAGATCTTCCTCCTAACATCCAGTCTAAGTCTCCCCTCTGCCAGTTTAAACTCATTGCCCCTTGTCCTGTCATTGGAAAACCTTGTAAATAGAATCATAGAATGGTAAGATTGGATGGGACCTCAAGGATCATCTAGTTCCAACCCCCTGCCATAGGCAGGGACACCTCCCACTAGTACAGCTCACTCAAGGCCTCCTCCAACCTGGCCTTGAACACCTCCAGGGAGGGAGCAGCCACAACCTCCCTGGGCAACCTGTGCCAGTGCCTCACCACCCTCACTGCAAAGATCTTTCTCCTGACATCCAGTCTAAATCTCCCCTCTGCCACTTTAAACCCATTGCCCCTTGTCCTGTCGTTGCAAGACCTTGTAAATAGTCCCTCCCCAGCCTTCTTGTAGGCCCCCTTCAGATACTGGAAGGCTACTCTAAGGTCTCTTCAAAGCCTTCTCTTCTCCAGGCTGAAGAGGCCCAACTCTCTTAGCCTGTTCTCATACCAGAGCTGCTGCAGCCCTCTGATCATCCTTGTGGCCCTCCTCAGGACCCACTCCAACACTTCCATGTCCTTCCTGTGAAGTTCTCATCTGTTCTCTGCTCCAGAGCAAAAGCAGAAGGCCATACAGATCATAAGAATGTGTAAAAGCAAAGGCTGGAGTGGCATCATTAAAACAAGGAGCTGTGGGGCTGCGCATGTAGGAGAAGGTGATTTGATTGCATCACTCCACAGTGCAGCAAATTATCAGCAGCAGCTGCATTTCAAATGGAAGCAAACACACGGCCTTTCTGGGCAAGTCATTCCACTGTTCAAACACCCAGCAATCAAACAACTGCACACTCAGTAACACAAAGCAGTCATGAACATTCTTAGTGTATGAGATGCCATCCAGAGGGACCTGGACAGGCTGGAGAAGTGTGCCCAAGCCAACCTCATGAAATTCAACAAGGCCTAGTGTAAGGTCCTGCACCTGGGTAGGCACAATCCCAAGCACAACTCCAGGCTGGGTGGTGAATGGCTGAGGGCAGCCCTGAGGAAAAGGACCTGGGGGTCTGGGGTGATGAAAAGCTCAACATGAGCCTGCAGTGTGCACAGGCAGCCCAGACAGCAACTGAGTGCTGGGCTGCATCAAGAGCAGCAAGGCCAGCAGGGCAAGGGAGGGGATTCTGCCCCTTTGCTCTGCTCTGGCCAGACCCCATATGGAGTACTGTGTGCAGTTCTGGAGCCCTCAACACAAGAAGGACATCAAACTGTTGGAGCGGGTCCAGAGGAGGGCCACAAAGAAGATCAGAGTGCTGGAGCATCTCCCCTGTGAGGACAGGCTGAGAGAGTTGGGGCTCTTCAGCCTAGAGAAAAGAAGACTTCAAGAAGGTCTTCCAATATCTGAAAAGGGCCTACAGGAGGGCTGAGGAGGGACTATTTACAAGGTCTTGTGATGACAGGATAAGGGCAATGGGTTTAAACTGGCAGAGGGCAGATTGAAACTGGATGTTAGGAAGAAGTTCTTTACAGTGAGGGTGGCAAAACACTGGAACAGGTTGCCCAGGGAGGTTGTGGCTGCTCCCTCTCTGGAGGTGTTCAAGGCTAGGTTAGATGAGGCATTGAGCAACCTGTTCTAGTGGGAGGTGTCCTTGCCTATGGTGGGGCGTTGGAACTGGATGATATTTGAGGTCCATTCCAACCTAAACCATTCTATGATTCTCTATTAACAGTGAAGGACACACTGAGACAACTCCTGAAATTGAGAAACTTTAGTAAGAAAGACATTGTCAGGATTAAAATAATGCTTGGATTCTTACACCTAATCATCTAATTCAGCTGGCTGGAAGTTAAGGATGAAGCTACATTTACAGTGTACCTACATTTACAAGCATATGTACACAATATATACAGATAGTTACAACTATATACATGTTAAAAGTAATACAGAAATTCAAAACCCCTCCTGAACAGGAGAAGTGCTCAGGAGGGCTCCGAACTAACTCCTCTCCTTATTCCCACCCCCTCCCTTATCTCAGATGGCTTACATGCAGGGGTGGGATGCTGGATAAAGGGTTAGAAGAAGAAGTACATTGAGTTATACAGGTCCAAAGGAGTTAACGAAGCAAGCGGTGGCCAGACAGATACTGACCGACTTTGTGATTGTTTTTATATCTCTAAGCAAAACCCATGAGTGATATAGACATCACTATTATTTTCTCTTCACAGCCAATGATCTAATTTCTCTCATGAAAATATTCCAATTAGCCTCAAACCAGCACAACTGATGACTCAAAGGAATAGCAAGTAAAGCTGAAAGGCTCCCTACTAGTAATGATGTGAAGGTTACATCACCTCCCTAGCAGCTTAATGTATTTAAATGGCTTGTAGTGGGGTGGCTGAGCAGTAATCTGACAAACTCCCCACAGGCTCCAGCAGACAGGATGCAATCAATGCTGGGACTGAGGCAGTAGCATCTTACACAGCTATTTCTGCAAAGACTAGCTGATAGGAGCCTTAGATGCCATCAAAACCTGGAAAATTGCAAATGCTGTCTCCTTAAGTGGGCATCAGCACATTTCACTAAGTCAAAAGTGGATTTTTACAGCTTCTCTGTTTAAATAACAGTCTATGTTCTCCAGTAAGTGCATAAGGAAATGTTTCTTACAAAAGCTAGACCAAACTCTATGATCCAGGCAGGTTGTATCAGGTCTCTAGTCTTCCTAAATCACGGTAGGTTGAGAAGACTTCATTCATAGCTGCCATTTCACACTGAAACCAACAGAGTGACCCAGAATCAGTACAAGAGCTATGGGCTGCATGCACACTGCTGCTTACCATAGTATGTCAGGTATTCAGCTGTATGCAGAAACGTCAGTGACACCAGCACATTGAAAACCCAGTTGACTCCAGAGGAACAGGCATTTCCTGTACTTCTAGCCCAAAGAGGGTAAATTTCAGAATTGACAGTCCAAGGCATAGGACCCATCCCTAAGAATTAGGAAACAAGATTGGTCTGTTTAATGGTTGGACTGAAAAGTAAATTTAACATGTAGCATCACTCTTTGACATTTTTACCTTAATAATTTTTTTTTAACTTGCATGCAAAAAACCCAAATGTTTGCTTACCAGGTGCAAAGAAAACCAAGTACAAAATAAGGCCCAAAAGTGCTGTCCAAGAGTATGGTGTGGGGCAGAAATTGTATGCCCAAAACAAATCTTCCTTTTTGAATACTGTTTCATTTGAACACCTGAAAAAAATACAAAAAGCTTTGTATTAAAAGCTTTTTCAGGGAAGTGGATCACATCTCAATATAAACATGGCCTGTACTGTCTTACTAAAAGCTGACGTATGTGCAGCTTGGATGAAAAAAAAAAATTCAACTCTGTTTTTATCCAGACATTTGAACCAAGCTCTAGATCCAGAAATGTGCTTGCCTGGTTTAAGGAAGAATAACTTGCAGAACACCTGACCTGCAGCAGCATCTGACCAGGTGGAGCCAGCTCTCCTCAGAGAAATGCCTCAGTGTGCTGCCAAGAGGGCAGGCGGTGCCACTGTGCACCCTTCCACCCTTTCCAATTTCCCTTGTGAAGCTCTCCCAGAAAGCTGATCTCATCCAGATTCATTTTGAGTCTTCAGGTGAAAAACACAGAAAGTAGGCAAACTGAACATCCTTTTCAAACATTTCTCCCTCATGCCTGGATATAGCAGGGTCATGGCCTCAGTCACTGCCTGGCTGCTGGAACACTCATCCACACAAGATACTAGCAGCTTCAATGGCAGAATCTGCTGAGAAGCAGCAGCAGCTAAGACCTGATAGTAGCTTTCCAGTATCTGAAGGAGGCCTACAGGAAGGCTGGGGAGGGACTATTGACAAGGTCTTGCAATGACAGGACAAGGGGCAATGGGCTTAAACTGGCAGAGGGGAGACTGAAACTGGATGTTAGGAGGAAGTTGTTTGCAGTGAGGGTGGTGAGGCACTGGAACAGGTTGCCCAGGGAGGTTGTGGATGCTCCCTCCCTGGAGGTGTTCAAGGCCAGGTTGGACGAGGCCTTGAATGAGCTGTACTAGTGGGAGGTGTCCCTGCCACTATGATTCTATGATTTTTCGTATTTTCTTTGCCAAAATTACTTGTACCACCCTTAGTACTGCATCTAAGCATCACCCCAAGTTCCTTCTGTCACTCTGCTCTTTCATGGCTCAGCTCAGGTTTTCATTTTATGTTGCAAGCATGAGACACAGATAAATCCTTGTGGATGTCACAGAATCATAGAATGGTAAGGTTGGAAGGGACCTCAAGGATCATCTAGTTCCAACCTCCTGCCATAGGCAGGGACACCTCCCACTAGCACAGCTCACTCAAGGCCTCCTCCAATCTGGCCTCGAACACCTCCAGGGAGGGAGCAGCCACAACCTCCCTGAGCAACCTGTGCCAGTGCCTAACTGTCCACTTTGACACTTCCCTACAGTCTGTGTGGTCCTCACCACGGGCAGGCCAAATCAGGTTTGAGCCATGTCCCAAGCACAAGACATTCAGAGGACTGAAGAGTGCTAGAGACTATCCATATGTTTAAACCAGTCATTCCTTACAAGTTAAGGAAATGGTGTTTGAGAGATTAATTGCTGAACACCTGCTAACCCTGCTGCCACCTCCCACTCAGCTCAGCATAGCTGCTCTGCCTCTGCCTCACTGAAGATCACAGGATTGCTGTTTCACACCATTTTAACAGCATCGATTTAGCTTCTTTTACTGTTACTCTAATTCCATTTGCAGGTGTTTGGAAATGAATAGAAGCTGATTAGCATTTTAGATATCTTGCTGCTGAGACTGGTTTTCCCATTCTGCTCAGCCAGATCAGTTCTGAAAGCCTCATGCTTTCTCTCTAACTCTACTCTAAGGGAAGACATACTGTCTTTATTATCTTGTATCCATCTCCATCAGCAAAAAACAACCTGCTGATTCATGCAGGCACAACTGCCAGGAGGCCTTGATGTTTCCTTCTCCTACCATCTTTCCCAAGAGGTGTCCTACTTTTGACAGAGTGGACCATAAATGATACAAGGGGAAACCAGATGTCTACAAAGGCTCCTATGGCATTCATTTATTCTGATCTCTGCTCATGACATCAAATTCTGTTGCAGAAAAGCAGACTGGAACAAGAAAAAACAGCACTTGACACTAGATTTAACAGAACAAGTGCAGTAACAAATTGCACCTTGCTCATCCTTCACCAGTAAACCACCATGGCACATAGAGTAAAAGCAGAGATGTCTGCACTTGCTGGTGTCTTCCAGTGCTGGGTATATTGAAAAAAAACACTTCTTCAAAGCTGGGGATTTGCTTGAGTTCTGTGACTGTGCTAATCCTTCTTTTATGCTACTATTTCTACAGGATCTGGTATTTTGCTGATGAATATATTAGTAATTACTATGTAATGTGCTATCAGATAAAATCCTGCATAGAGGGAGCATCTGTGATGGAAAGCAGACAAGCAGACAATTAGATGCAATGTTCTCAAGTACAGAAGTCATAACAAAAATGGTTTTCTTATGTATATCCAGAAGACTTCCTCTTTAACATCTTCATTGATGATCTGGACGAGGGCATCAAGTCACTCACCAGCAAATTTGCAGCTGACACAAAGCTGGGGGCTGATGTTGCTGGGTTGGAGGGCAGAAGGGCTCTGCAG
>VWZE01023161.1:331339-355849 GCA_013396675.1 Eubucco bourcierii
GGGAGGTGTCCCTGCCTATGGCAGGGGGTTGGAACTAGCTGATCCTTGAGGTCCCTTCCAACCTTACCATCCTAAGATTCTATGATCTATATTTCCATTATTCTCTACCAGGATACCTTTTAAATAGCAACTTAGAGTAAGACCCAGAATCGGCACTAAATGCAATACAACTGAACAGATAAAGAACAAATGCACAATGTTTCAAACTAACCAGACCTGTTTAAAACCTTGTTTTGTGCTGGGTGTCTCAAACAGATTAATTTTGTCTTCAGCATATAAACCAAGAATGTTTTCAGAGTCAGAATACATTTCCTTCACAACAGGACTGACTGGGAGTCTATATAGTTTTTCCTTCTAAGGATCCAGAACTTGCTACTGGTTGACTGGATATAATGAGTTAGAGCTATTAATAGTAATTCCTAAATAATTACACTAAAGGAATGCAAATGTTGTGGATGCTCCCTCCCTGGAGGTGTTCAAGGCCAGATTAGATGAGGTCTTGAGTGAGCTGTACTAGTGGGAGGTGTCCCTGCCTATGGTAGGGGGTTGGAACTAGATGATCCTTGAGGTCCCTTCCAACCTTACCATTCTATGATTCTATGAAATAGTTTTGGTTTAGGTTATCATCTTGCTCTGCTCAGTATTTTAGACCTAAACTGCAGATAAAGTATACAAAGGACCTTAGTTATTCAAGCATGATATTCAGTCAAAAATAAAATGTTGTGAGTTTTTTTTCCCCCTTGAACATTAAAAAACCCAACAGAAACACCACTCCCCCCCCAAAAAAAAAGAGAAAAAAACCAGCAACCAAACCCCAAGCCATAGAGACTGCATCTTGTGTTAAAATTGTAATAAAATGCTGCTCTCAATTAAGATTATTTAAATAAATATGTAGGTTTTAGCACACCTGTAAATGCTTAAAGAGATCTTACTTGGTTATGAGGCACATCATGGAATAAAGTGCAGTTCTGGAACCCTCAGCACAGGAAGGACATGGAAGTGTTGGAGCGGGTCCAGAGGAGGGCCACAAAGATGATCAGAGGGCTGGAGCAGCTCTCCTATGAGGACAGGCTGAGAGAGTTGGGGCTCTGCAGCCTGGAGAAGAGAAGGCTTCGAGGGGACCTGATAGTAGCCTTCCAGTATCTGAAGGGGGCCTACAGGAAGGCTGGGGAAGGATTATTTACAAGGTCCTGCAATGACAGGACAAGGGGCAATGGGCTTAAACTGGCAGAGGGGAGATTTAGACTGGATGTTAGGAGGAAGTTCTTTACAGTGAGGGTGGTGAGGCACTGGAACAGGTTGCCCAGGGAGGTTGTGGATGCTCCCTCCCTGAATGTGTTCAAGGCCAGATTGGATGAGGCCTTGAGTAACCTGTACTAGTGGGAGGTGTCCCTGCCTATGGCAGGGGNCCAGTAACACAGGCTTCATCTGTCACTGAGGATGTTCTGCATTATTTTATCACAGAATCATAGAATGGTAAGGTTGGAAGGGACCTCAAGGATCATCCAGTTCCAACCTCCTGCCATAGGCAGGGACACCTCCCACTAGCACAGCTCACTCAAGGCCTCCTCCAACCTGGCCTTCAACACCTCCAGGAAGGGAGCAGCCACAACCTCCCTGGGCAACCTGTGCCAGTGTCTCATCACCCTCACTGCAAAGAGCTTCCTCCTAACATCCAGTTTTGATCTCCCCTCTGCCAGTTTAAACCCACTCCCCCTTGTCCTGTCATTCCAAGACTTTGTAAATAGTCCCTCTCCAGCCTTCCTGTAGGCTCCCTTCAGATGCTGGAAGGCTACTCTAAGGTCTCCTCGAAGCTTACTCTTCTCCAGGCTGAAAAGCCTCAACTCTCTCAGCCTGTCCTCACAGCAGAGCTGTTTCAGCCCTCTGATCATCTTCACGGCCCTCGGGTTACCTAATGTTGGTAACATAGAATCACAGAATGGTAGGGGTTGCATGTGACCTCTGGAGATCACCTAGTCCCACCTCACTGCTAACACTACTATTTTAATGGTTGCTAAGTAGTGTTTTTCCTAAATTAAGGGTTTTTCAGTTTCCTGTGGTCTGCTGGCCAGCTGGTGCACAAGGTCAGCTATTCCATACCATAGGATGTAACACTCAGTATATCGAATGGGAGGAGTTGCCTGGGAGGAACTGTGCTCTGGTTCCTGCTGAACTGACTAATATTTCAATTTAGTAAATGTGGATTGCACTGGCAAGAAAGAAATTTATCTAAGACTTCTGAGAGCTGCCAATACACATGCAGATGGGACTATGTAGATCTGGAAAGATCTGGAAATACAGAAATCTGTCGATCACGAATGCCACATCATTTACTTCCTCTACTACCTTTCTACTTAGCAAATGTGAGAACCATAATCCTATGTATAATCTTCATCTACTGACCTGAAGACTTTGTAAGAGAAATGTTTGTTTCTCTTCTAATTGCTGCTGAATTAAGTGGTGCTTTTCAATTTAGGCCCAGTGGAAGGATTCCAAACCATCATTTCAGTAATAAAATTTTCTAACAGTACCTCCTGCATTACAAAAAAAACAAAACAAAACAAAACAAAACAAAAAAAAAAAAACCACAAAAAAAACCCCCACACACCAAAAAAAAAAACAAACAATGTCTACCCACAGGCTGAGGAATGCTTTGTTCCTGGAGGTAGCTTTTCTGTAGTAACAGGAGAGGTCTGTGTAGCCATTCCCTGTGACATGCTGGAAAGAGATTCTCAGTCTTTAAACGTGTGAATATATGCAGATACTTTTTTTTTTTTTTTCCCAGTAGTAAAGCAGTCATAGTAACTTTTACAAATGTCCCTCTCACATTGAAGAAGCAGTGACTAGCAAAACAAGTGTAATGAACTTATTTATGTCTCTCTGTACTTACAAGTGGCGAAAGGAACTCAGTCACCAGCAAATTTGCAGCTGACACAAAGCTGGGGGCTGATGTTAATGGGTTGGAGGGCAGAAGGGCTCTGCAGCAGGACCTCGACCACCTGCACAGATGGGCAGAGTCCAAGGGGATGGCATTCAACAAATCCAAGTACCAGGTGCTGCACTTTGGCCACAACAACCCCATGCAGAGCTACAGGTTGGGGTGGGAGTGACTGGAGAGTAGTCAACCAGAAAGGGATCTGGGGCTGCTGATTGACACCCACCTGAACATGAGCCAGCAGTGTGCCCAGGTGGCCAAGAAGGCCAATGGCATCCTGGCCTGCATCAGGAATAGTGTGGCCAGCAGGAGCAGGGAGGCCATTCTCCTCCTGGACTCTGCACTGGTTAGGCCACACCTTGAGTCCTGTGTCCAGTTCTGGGCCCCTCAATTTAAGAAGGACATTGAGGTGCTTGAGCGTGTCCAGAGAAGGGCAACGAGGCTGGGGAGAGGCCTCGAGCACAGCCCTATGGAGAGAGGCTGAGGGAGCTGGGATTGGTTAGCCTGGAGAAGAGGAGGCTCAGGGGAGACCTTCTTGCTGTCTACAACTACCTGAAGGGTGGTTGTAGCCAGGGGGAGGTTACTTTCTTCTCTCAGGCAAGCAGCACCAGAACAAGAGGACACAGTCTCAAGCTGTGCCAGGGGAAGTTTAGGCTGGAGGTGAGGAGAAAGTTCTTGCCTGAGAGAGTCATTGACTGCTGGAATGGGCTGCCCAGGGAGGTGGTGGAGTCACCGTCCCTGGAGGTGTTTAAGGTGCATTTGGACGTGGCACTTGGTGCCATGGTCTAGTCTTGAGGTCTGTGGTAATTGGTTGGACTTGATGATCTTTGAGATCTCTTCCAACCCTGGTGATACTGTGAACTTGGTATTTCTAGAAAAATCTGATGTTGTTACAATGAAAAAGGAAACTAACCATTTTAACACCCTCGTTTGCAATGCAAATGAGTACTTCTAGGGCTGTGACAGACACTGGCATGTCCCTCACTGGGCATAAACTAGGCTTTTGTCTAAGAATCCAGCTAATGAATTGCCATGTTTTTTGTTTTGTTTTTTTTTTTTTAACCTGGAATTTAGTGTCCAGGCTCAAACGTCAAGGTCCTAAAGCACATTTCTGCAGTGGAAACTCTTCTGAAGCTGGGAAGCAAGGTTTGACTGCCTGCCTGAACTGAGCTGCTTCCTCACATTGCCCAGGCTAATTTAAACTCAGTATTACCCAGAACAGGTTGCTGAGATACAGTTAAACTCCTCAACATATGTACTCTACACTGCTTAGGCTACACCTTGAGTCCTGTGTCCAGTTCTGGGCCCCTCAATTTAAGAAGGAGGTGCTTGAGCGTGTCCAGAGAAGGGCAACGAGGCTGGGGAGAGGCCTCGGGCACAGCCCTATGAAGAGAGGCTGAGGGAGCTGGGATTGTTTAGCCTGGAGAAGAGGAGGCTCAGGGGAGACCTTCTTGCTGTCTACAACTACCTGAAGGGTGGTTGTAGCCAGGGGGAGGTTACTTTCTTCTCTCAGGCAAGCAGCACCAGAACAAGAGGACACAGTCTCAAGCTGTGCCAGGGGAAGTTTAGGCTGGAGGTGAGGAGAAAGTTCTTGCCTGAGAGAGTCATTGACTGCTGGAATGGGCTGCCCAGGGAGGTGGTGGAGTCACCGTCCCTGGAGGTGTTCAAGGCAGGTTTGGACATGGCACTTGGTGCCATGGTCTGGTCTTGAGGTCTGTGGTATTGGGTTGGACTTGATGATCTTTGAGGTCTCTTCCAACCTTGGTGATACTGTGGTACTGTGATATATGCAAGCAACAGACACACAATGACGCCATTACCAAGCAGCTGTAAACATGCCCTTAACTTCACACAGAAGAAACTCAGGAGAGCATTGGCCAGAGGAGAAAGAGTTTCCCAAATGCAGAGTTCTTTTTGAACTCTCATTTGCATTGAATGCCCACAGAGAGGAAAAAATGTCTTTATATTGACAAAAGTAGGATTCTCTATGAAGCATTAAACACCCGTGGCAGGCAGATGTTCCTCTAACTAAGTTAATAAAAATGGCTGAAGAGAGCAAAGCCTTCAGCTCCTCTCCCTTTATAGATTTCTGTTTGCAATCCTCCTCCTTCAGGGATCGTGGAGGCTTGCCAGCTAATCTGCAGACAGGATGGCTTCTAGGCTTGTTACTGATCTGCAGACAACCTTATTATTTCTTCATAATTGTTTACTGTGTAAAACTGACATATTTCTCTCCAGAAGGAGGCTGCTGAGAGCCACTCATGAGAGCCATTTAGTTCTGCTGTGGGCCTGCTGTGGACTTGACAACATGCTTGTGTCAAGGTTAATGTCATGTCAAGGCACTTGTCAACGTACATGTCAAATAGCTCCTTTCCTTGCATGGTTATTCTTTCAACTCTAAGAATATTAATGCAATTTAAAGTTACTTCTGAGGCAGTCCTAGATAGGGCTTTAGGGTTATTGCAATTACATGGAAAGAAGTTTCAAGGTCTGTGAGATTACTGTGGGAGTAATTACAGCTGTGGGGGAAAAGTAGATCTCAGCCTGTGTTCTGAAAGCACAGTCCTGAAAGTAATCACCTGCCATGACCTATGCCATGCCACCTGAGCTTCTCATTGGAACTTTACTATTGCATCCCAATCTGTAAAAGTGAGATAAACTTTTTTATCAACTTTATGTGGATTTTACAATTTGGTGTTCATGAAGAGCACTGCAAACCTTTCTGTGCTACAGCTAAATGCAAAACTTACCTAAACCTTGGAGAACAGAGATCAGATCTCAAATCTCAGATCACACTGAGGGACAAGACACATTTCCTCTCATTACAAAGTGAATAATACAACAATATTCTTGCTTGTTGTCTTGAAGCTATCCTTTATATGTCCCTAGGCAGAGCTGGAGGCAGCAAGGCTTGCATGTCAATGGTTGTTTTCTTAACTGGTTCAGTAATAATAAGGGCAGCAAAGTACCTGATTGGACTGATGCCCTGGGCAAGACTCTCCTCTCTGTGTCAGGCTTATGTAACTGATTAAATAATAAAAAATAAATCTCTATTCTTTGTCCTATATGTATGATCCTACAAATGCAATGTTGCACATTACCCATGCTGCTTCAAGGCCTGATTTGGACTTGATCAGATTTATTCTTACATGATCTCCCTTCCCCTGAGCCACTGCTGGCCACTCGGTTCCTCGTATTCAAAAGAACCAAAATGCTATATTCTTGAAAAACATTTGGATGCTCTAATTGTCTCCCTAGGTTTCTATGACAACCACAGCAACATAAAAAAGCCTTGCTGAGGTAGCCCCAGGAGACTGAAATCTTCCCTCTCATTCCCAGAACTTCTCAATGTCGAACATATTGTAAACTAATAAATATGATAAACAGTAAACACAGAGATGGTGTCTACTGCACTAGGTTGGCACTGGGGAAACTTCTGGCAAACAAAAATATATGACAGTATTTTATGACAACAGTCAAAAGCACTGCCTGTTACACCGGTGCTACTGAAGTGTCTTGGGACCAACTGTGAAGCACAGTGCAAAGACAGAAATATATAAACAGAAGGGTTTCTAAGCCAGCTTGCATGGCTGCAGACAGCTTTAAAAAATATGACAAGGCCTTCTCTGTCCATGCCCCATAGCATCTCTCATCTTGCTGGCAGGTTACAGATCAGAAATAGATAAAAAACTCCTCAGCAGCTATGAGGACAGTTGGGGTTAAGACCATTGCAGAACTATGTGGCTGCACACACATCATATGATGTGACCACAGGCACCTCTCCATGGCTGCAGCTACCAGCTTTCCAGTAGGAAAAATCATAAACAAAATGTGATCACAGCAGCAGTGAAAGGCTCTGCACAGTTGTGAAGGTTTGGGAGTTCCCCACCCCCCCCACACTTTGTAAAATGACCCAGACTAGAACTCAGCCAGCTGGAAGTTAAGGACTGAAGCTCTGTTT
Organism: Eubucco bourcierii; assembly: GCA_013396675.1. Classification (NCBI taxonomy): domain Eukaryota; kingdom Metazoa; phylum Chordata; class Aves; order Piciformes; family Ramphastidae; genus Eubucco; species Eubucco bourcierii. The sequence continues at coordinate 338,236 of VWZE01023161.1, forward strand.
ACAGCTCAGCACAATGTACAAGCAGAGAGATACACTATGGACAGGAATAGTTAGAGAAATAGACAAGTTAAAGGCAATACAGAAACACAACTCCCCTCCCAGAAATCAGAGACCCCAGGAGGGGCTCCCAACCACCCTTCCACCTTCTCCTCACCCCTGTACCTTACCCCAAGCTTTGCCTTACATGCAAGGTAAATTAGGAGGATCGGCCAGGGGGGGTTAGAAGAAAAGTGGTTAGTGAAAATTAATTGGCAGAGGAGTCAGAGCTAAAACCTGCTAGACCGCCCCAAGCTGCTCTCCCAGCAAGCGACAGACAGAGACTCACTTATCTATATATTTTGGTTATTGTTCCCAAACAATTCTTCAGCAAGCCTATGAGTGAAGTAGACATCACCATTGTCTTCCTTTCACAGCCTATAGTGTAATTTTCTCTATTAAAATATTCTAATTAGCCTCAAACCAGCACAACAGTACTGTCAATCCCAGACCAGCAGAACCTGTTTCTCTGAACCTCCTGCATCAGGCCAGATTGTCAGAGCTGCTGCTTTTGCTGACACTCAGACAAACCGAGGGCCAACACATCTCAAACAAATAGGTCAAGTCTCTCTTCTCTCCTGAGCCAAATCAGTTGCAAAATAAATGTGGCATATGAGATCAGTGTAACTCTGGAACTTTCGAGTTGTTTAAATTCACTCAGTCAAAACTGGACGGCACAAACCGATCCGAGTATACAGAATTAAAAAGAGGCCACATGGTAACTACAGTTACAAAGGACATAATTTCCTCACCAGTGCTGTTAGTTTGTCTTAGGCACTTGCTCTTCCTATGCTGCCAGAAACACACAGACAACTCCCTGCTGCTCTGAGACACAACCGGGGATGTAACTGCAGCAATCTTCTTACGTGGTGGGGAAATCTTACAGCTTTGTGACATTCCACACCTTGAAGCTTTTAGAAAAGTACACAGACTGGGTGGAAATCAGAAATTAACAACATAAACACTAGAAATGGGGATGAACATACAACCTTGGGAAAAAGAAATGTGAGCCTTCTATTGGTTTTCCATCTCAAGGCAGGATTTTCACTCTAAGCGACTACCATTTTAAATTATTTTGTCTTCTCTTGAAAGATTTTCAACAAGGTCCTTATGCTTTGGGATTATTTACAGTATGGAAATATTGTACTTTGCCACATGGGGAGGAATTTTTTCTTATTTTCTATCTAATTTGCTCCAATAGGCTGCGCAGTGAAGAGTGCTACGGAGAGTGAATCATGAATATAAACTGAAGGTTTAGATTGGATCTGGAATGGATTTCCAGAGAGGCTGTAGATGTCCCCTCTCTGGAGATGTTCAAAGCTGTCCTGGTAGGCCTAAATAGGCCAAAATAGCTTATACAGGTCCTGGCTTGCCCAGACATGTTTTTCTGCTCTCCCTCCTTCTGTTTTGGGGAGAAGCAACCATGGGAAAGAGGACAAAGAATCTGGAGCCACTGAGTCTGAGGACTGTGGCCTGCCCAGACTTGTTTTGAACCCTGTAGTAAACAACGTACACACAGTTGCCTTGTGCAAGGCCTGTGTGCTGCACAAATTTGGGTAAAGCAAGCCTATGGCTTCACCTAATATGGTCAAGCTCGGCTAACTGCCATTCTGATTGGCTACTCTGTATCCAAAGGCCCATTAGTCTTGGGTTGTATGGATAAAAGTTGATGAGCATGTAACACAATGCACTCTGCCATTGTATCTGTCCTCTGCCATTGTATCTGCTCTCTGCTGTTGTATTTGTGCTGCCTTATATCCTGAACTGCCTGGAAACTGCCTTCCAAAGGTTTACCAGGAACAGGCTCTAACTGCCTCCATGTGATGGGCTTGCATAGCCAGCATGACATCGTGCTGAGACTCCACATCACAAGGCATACTGCCTGCACACGAAAGCCTCCTGCCAAGACAGGAAGTCCTGGAGATACACAGATCATCCATAGGAGACAGGGACCAGTGGTCAGAGATAGTCTGCCTCCTTTCCCCAGAAGCCTGGGAAGAACCAGAAGTCTCAGTAGATGCCAAGAATTCCCTGAAAGCCTTTGGGTACTGTCTGAAGCTGTAGCCAGCTCTGCGAGTCAGGAGATAATATTTTGTGAGCAAATACTTAAAGCCTCTTATAATTCACCATTGATTTCTGCCATAAGCAGAAAGGAGCTCCTTGAGTCCATCTAGTGAGCACGCAGCATACTGACCGCAAGCGGTACACTGACCGCAAAGCCTTCTCTCCCAGTTCAATCGAGCTCCATTAATGTTATATATTATTACTAGTTATTTCTGGATCCTGTTATTACCTATATAGAAAGTTTCCATGACTGATGCAAAGAACCAATTATTAATAAAATTAGTGATTGGCGCGGCGAGAGTTCTGAATATTGAATATTAATCAACAATATTAATTTCTGAAAATGTCATCTCGCATTAATTAATTACCCCTCCACTACAAAGGCCAAGTTGGATGGGGTCTTTAGTAACCTGATCTAGTTGAGAGGTGTCCCTGCCCATTGCAGGGAGGTTGGATTAAATGATCTCTAAGATCTCTTCCAGCCTAAGCTGTTCTATGATGCCATGAAAATGATTGCTGATACCCACATTTAGTGCACGTTATACAATAGCACTGCCTAACGAATAAAGTTCCATTTTATCTGTTAGCCATTTCTAACATTTATGTTTCCATTTATGTCTTCCTGTATGTAGCATAATTTTGCTGACTAAAGACAAGGCATGTAAAACTACCACATATATGAAACAAATGTTAACTTGGAACACCAAGAAAGATCTGTTACCTTTCAAACTCGAATATGATGCAGTGCACATCTGGGTATTAAGTAATGTGCGAGGTGTGTCGTACAACGCACCACTTGAGGCAGTCGCAGAACAAAGAAGTGGGATGAGATTTTGTAGTTTTTGGAGTGATTTATTACTAAACAGTAATGACCTCAAAATTATCACAGTGCTTTTAAATTAGGACTCTGAAGAATACAGGATACCACCTTCTGTATGTGGAATGAGCTACCAGGCATAACATTCTAACAGAACTGACACCAAAGAGAGAGCAATTTTTGAGTAATTCTAAATCCATGATTCTACAATTAGTAGGTATTTTCATACCTTCTAGCCTCCATTCAGTATGACTCATTAACACTCAGGTACATGGTTTTTACTTCTCAGAAGTACATGTGAAAGTATAAAAAAAAAAATTAAAAAATTCCACAGTACCACATGATCCTTTTCCTATCTTCCAAGTATGTTTATGGCTTGTGGGTGGCATAAACGAATTATGGTGAGGGATTTTATCAGCAGTAATTATATATTTTATCAGCACTAATTACATAATTCCCTTGTGGCACTGAATCAGTCTAAACTCTAGTAATTACTAAAGTATTAGTATTAGCCCTAGCAATTACTAAAGTATTGATAAAGCCTTTAGAGAACATTGTTCCAACTCACAAAGCCATTCCTTAAAATAATCAATACTTGAAGACGGTTGTGACTTCACAGGGCATCTTGGTGCTGCTCAAAGGAAATGGGTGTGATGCATTTTGCAGCTGCACTGGGATCAGTCCACACATTCTTACACCCTTGTCGTGGTAGGCCTAAGTAGGCCAAATTAGGCTTGTACATGTCCTGGTTTGCCCAGGCGTGTTTCTCAGCTCTCCCTCTTTCCGTTTTGGGGAGAGCAGCGGCAGGAAAAAGAACAAAAAGCCTGGAGCCACTAAGTCTGGGGTCTGTGGCCTGCCCAGCAACTGCAGTAAACAAGGTGCACAGGGTTGCCTTGTGCAAGGCTGTGTTCTGCCCAAAAAAGGGTAAAGTAAGCCTATGGTTTCACCCAGTATGGTCAAATCTTGGATAACAGCCATTTGATTGGCTATCCTGTGGCCAAAGGCCCATTAGTCTCGGGCTGTATTGGATGAAAGGAGATGAGCAGGGAGCACAGCGTGCGCTTTGCCGTTACAAGGTGTGTCTGCTATTGCATCCCTGCCTGCTGCCTCATTGATCCTGAGCTGAGGCTCTGATACCTGTTACACGTTCAGCCTGCATAGCCGGCGTGACACCGTGCCCAGACTGCACACTGCAAGGCATTTGCCTGCACCTGAGAGCCTTCTGCCTGCACCTGAAAGCCTTCTGCCTGCACCTGAGAGCCTTCTGCCTGCACCTGAGAGCCTTCTGCCTGCACCTGAGAACCTTCTGCCCACACCTGAAAGCCTTCTGCCCAGACGGAAGCCCTGGAGGTAACACAAATCATCCAGAAAGCCAGGAACAGGTCAGAGATCGTCTGGCTCCTTTGTCCAGTGCCCAGAAGCCTGGGCAAACTCTAAAACCTCTAACAGCTACCGACAGCAACCCCACCACAAGCTCTGGGTACTGTCAGATAATATTTTTTATGAGTAAACACCAAAAGCCTCTAATAATCGTTAATTGCCTTCTGCCATAAGCAGAAAGTTGCTCCTTGCGTCCATCTAGTGAGCAAGCAGCGTACTGACCACAAGCGGTACACAGACCGCAAAGCTTTCTCTGCCAGTTGAGTTCAATCAATATACATATTTAATAGGTATGTTTAGATCCTATTATAACCTGTATATAATTTTCATAATGATGCAAGAACCTGTTACTATTATTATTTCGGTGATGGGGGTGCCACAAGTTCTGAATATTTAATATTAATAAATTCTATTAATATTTTTAAAATATCATCTCACAGTAATTAATTACCCCTTCCACTACAACCCTAAGTGTAACATATGGCATAACACTGCCTTTAACCAGTGGAACACAGCTTCTGACCATCTGAACTCCTCGATTTCTTTCATTTTATATTATTTACCTGAGCAACTTAGTTTCTTCAGTAGGTCAATATTAGAACTGTGGTTTAATTAAAGCATTTGAAAAGAAAATTAATTCAGAGGGCTTTAAAGTGTGTAACTAGGGAGTATACCACCTCGAATGAATAAAGACATCAGAGGAAAGCAATTTTCTTAATTGTTAGTGTACTTTTGCCAGAATTACTAGGTGCCAGACTACAGTGCACACATCAGAGTGGAGGGTTTTATTTAGCACAGTTGCTAAAACGCAATTGTCCATTTTTGACAGTGCAAGCTATTTTTTTTCTTCCGGAACATCCTAAGAGTAATGTTGTACGTAGAAGTAAATGTGTTCTCAATCATGTAAAATACACCACCTGCAGAGTGAGAGACCAGAAAACCTTGGCAAGTGACATACCTGCCCCAAGCTGCTTTCATTGTAGAATCTTTATCGACAGGAATGCACGAGGACTCGACAACACTCGATTTATTCAATTTGTAGCAGAGACCACAGTCTGGATCTAACATACATCCATTACAAAAACTGAAAGAGAAAGACATAAACACTTAAGCAAAGCTTCATTAATTTCTACATGTCAAAATCAACAGCATCTCCTAATCAGGCTTGAGATGCACGTAGTCAAGGTGTCAGTATTAGAGACAAGATCATAGAAACGGCCCAAAAATTGCTAAGAGATTGTTTTTGCCTTCCTCTCTACCACATATGAGTGGTCCAGCTGCAAATCTTCCAGAGACACTGATAAGGCTGTAGGAGGATTCACTCATGGAATGAATTTTAATTAAAAAAAACCCAAAAGATTAGAGTTGAGAAACAATCATACATCATACCTAATAATCAGACTAGGATTTGGGCATAGAGATTGTGGGAGTCAGTATGAGATTACAATACCATGTGCCTACATGTGGGAACTCAGCATTTGAGCTCCCATTACAGCTGATGGATGGTGTCAGTATGTTACAGAATCATAGAATGGTAAGGTTGGAAGTGACCTCAAGGATCATCTAGTTCCAATCCCCTGCCATAGGCAGGGACACCTCCCACTAGTACAGCTCACTCAAGGCCTCATCCAACCTGGTCTTGAACACCTCCAGGGAGGGAGCAGCCACAACCTCCCTGGGCAACCTATGCTAGTGTCTCACCACCCTCACTGCAAAGAACTTCCTCCTAACATCCAGCCTAAATCTTCTAAAAAAATCTTCTAAAACTGGCAGAGGGGAGATTTAGACTGGCTGTTAGGAGGAAGTTCTTTGCAGTGAGGGTGGTGAGACACTGGCACACATTGCCCAGGGAGGTTGTGGCTGCTCCCTTCCTGGAAGGGTTCAAAGCCAGGTTGGATGAGGCCTTGAGTGATTTGTACTAGTGGGAGGAATCCCTGCCTATGGCAGGGAATTGGAATAAGATGATCTTTGAGGTCCCTTCCAACCTTACCATTCTATGATTCTATAGCCTAACCGATAACTTTAGGGGTAAAAAACAGAGGAATGGGAAACTCTAAAAAACAAAGCAAGTCTAGAAATTCGAAATTAAACTTTTAAATGTAACATCTTGAAATGCATAATTGAGGTGCATCCTTGTAACACCAAAACCAAGGATAAAATCCTTTCTGAGCATGTAGTGTAACAATGACTTAGTGAATGAAGAAATAATCTGCTTAAGTACTGTACCCTTAGTAGAAAAAGAGTAACTGCATAACAAAGTGACCAGAAACTAAATCAGTAAAACAGTATATGGATTGAAGAAGTCTGAAAGTACATGTTTAAAATCTAGTCACTCAAACTTCTCTTACAATGAGGTTTCTAAAAGAGTTATAATAATATAAATTCCTATGGTAGCTGGCAAGATAGAGGGTAGGGGAATGTTGAAAACAATCTATTAATTTGCATTTTCCTGCTTCTCCCAAGTTTCAGAAATCTGTCATTGTGTGCTGTCTAATTTTTGCATCATTTCCATGTTTTCTACTTCTCAGAAAATAAATCTATTTTAAGTAAAGCAGCCTTTTGCTTAACTGATGGGTCAGTTAAGAGGGTTTAAAAAATATATTATGCAATATTTAATTATTATATATAATAACATAATAATATATGAATATATATTACATACTACGTTATTACATACTTATAAATTATATTATATTATGAAACTGCATTAAATCAGCTTTTAATAGAGATGAAACAAAACTTTGGGATAGAAGTCAATCATCTAACAGTAGGAAACACTTCTTCTCTGGCAAAGATCAATGACAAAATCATAAATTAAGAGTGAAAAGGATAATTTCAATACTACATTACCAAAACTTAGCTACATTTCATTAATCAGTATTAGGAGAGGAGTGAGCAGCAACCAAAACAGTTGACATGAACAGAGGACTGTAGATGAACAAACACATCCTTATAATTCACAGGTGTGTTTCAGTATCCCTCCCTGGAGGTGTTCAAGGCCAGGTTGGAGGAGGCCTTGAGTGAGCTGTACTAGTGGGAGGTGTCCCTGCCTATGGCAGGGGGTTGGAACTAGATGATCCTTGAGGTCCCTTCCAACCTTACCATTCTATGATTCTATGATTCAGTATGTAGTAATAATAATGAAAAATCACAGTATCTTCTAGTGAAAAGAATCCTCTGATATCAAGCAGGATGCTGATAATGACTTCCCAATTGTAAAATATCTTCCACTCAAATTATGTTCTATATCAAAGTACTTTTTAACAGCATGAGTTTCTGTAAAGATCCAGGGTGCTAGCACATCCAGCATGGCATCTTGGCATAGAAAGCAGCCATTTCTGAACACCACATGTTATTAAGTGCAGCAAATTATTACATCATTTCTATTGACCTTGGATTTTGGGTTGATGAAAAGCTCAACATGAGCCTGCAGTGTGCACATGCAGCCCAGACAGCAATCGAGTTCTGGGCTGTANCTGAGAGAGTTGGGGCTCTGCAGCCTGGAGAAGAGAAGGCTTCGAGGGGACCTGATAGTAGCCTTCCAGTATCTGAAGGGGGCCTACAGGAAGGCTGGGGAAGGACTACTGACAAGGTCTTGCAATGACAGGACAAGGGGCAATGGGTTTAAACTGGCAGAGGGGAGATTTAGACTGGATGTTAGGAGGAAGTTCTTTACAGTGAGGGTGGTGAGACAGTGGCACAGGTTGCCCAGGGAGGTTGTGGCTGCTCCCTCCCTGGAGGGGTTCAAAGCCAGATTGGAGGAGGCCTTGAGTGAGTTGTGCTAGTGGGAGGTGTCCCTGCCTGTGGTAGGAGGTTGGAACTAGATGATCCTTGAGGTCCCTTCCAACCTTACCATTCTATGATTCTATCCAATGTGAACATCACATGAAAAATTAAACATATTAAAGTGGTCTTCAGGTAATGATTCTCTTCAGAACGTTTTAGGATTCAAAGTTTCTCTAGGTCTATCCTCTGTAACTACAAGCAGAAGTATAACCAAATACCCAATACCAGTCGGAAGGAACATTGGCAAGACACAGGAATGCAGAAGAGTGACAATCAGACACAGCAGCGAGTGTCATCTTTATAGTGTTGCCAGCAGAGGACAGGACAGGGACTGGATGTCTCATCATTTCTCTCAATGTCCTCACAAAAATCAATGAATGACAGAACTGAACATTGCTTTCCCTGTTCTGTCCTATGGGGCTTTCTTTAATGATAACTCCACATACTCTTGGATGGCATTAGGTATCAGTGACCAGTGAAGTGGGAAGTAGAACATATTTATTCTTCCCCATGCATCAGTCCAGAAGAAAATCAGGAAATCTGATTCTTGATTCCAGTGTTTGCCTACATGGCTGTTAATTCAGCTGCTCCTTGGGTTTTATTTGGGATGCACAGCTGTGTCAAGTTGGCATGCAACTTATAGGCTGCTGGATTTCATGTCATGCCACGTATCAGAGGTTATAGTTACTCATAAGAGTTAAAATCATTTAAAATATTTTTCCACAGCTTTTCTGAAGACTGTCTTTCAGGCTGAGAAGTTCAATATGTTTAAACTCTTAAAAATGCTGCTTAAACCCTATTATTGAGTTAGGATATTCTGGCTTTAGTTATATAGTGAGTTCATATAATTAGGCTTTGACTTCCAGTATTAGACACAAGACCAGTTTATGTCAGAGAAAACCCAGAAATTCAGTATACAAGACTTAAAGCCCTTTCACATCCAAGTCCCAGTAGACCTAGAGTAGAAGGTGGATGCTCAGACTATCTAGCATTCTTATGTATCCTGTTTTATTACTGATATAAAATTTTTATGTTGACTTTTATGAGGCAGTCATTGCTTTTTTCCAAGACAAAGATTGATGTCTTCTTCCCTTCAAAATTCCAATATATAGAGGTGACAACAGTTTCATAACACAGTAATCTGTCTCAGCTAACAAAGACTGACTACACAGCATGAAACAGGCAGAGAATATCATTATTTTTAAAAGAACCAACTAAAAAAAAACAAACAAAAAAAAATCATGGGCTGAAGCTACTGACTAAATTTCTCTTTCAATAAATGGAAATCAAATATATAGTAGCTTCAGGCTTATGCTCTTCTTCAGTTTTATAGAATCACAGAATCATAGAATGGTAAGGTTGGAAGGGACCTCAAGGATCATCTAGTTCCAACCTCCTGCCATAAGCAGGGACACCTCCCACTAGTACAGCTCACTCAAGGCCTCCTCCAATCTGGCCTTGAACACCTCCAGGGAGGGAGCAGCCACAACCTCCCTGGGCAACCTGTGCCAGTGCCTCACCACCCTCACTGCAAACAACTTCCTTCTGACATCCAGTTTCAATCTCCCCTCTGCCAGTTCAAACCCATTGCCCCTCATCCTGTCATTGCAAGACCCTGTAAATAGTCCCTCCCCAGCCTTCCTGTAGGCCCCCTTCAGATACTGGGTCTTTGATGAGTTTTGCCGAACAAAAATATTGCAACGATTTAAAATCCAGCACATATTATTGCATACATGCTTATAATGACATAAATCAATTAGGATGCAAAATCTATCAGGAAAATAAATGCACAATACTGACTGACATTTAACTATCTACTACAGATCTCTTTCCAGTTCTCAGACAGACTTTCTTATCAGCCCTATCCAGATACACCCAAACGTATCACAGTATCACAGTATCACCAAGGTTGGAAGAGACCTCAAAGATCATCAAGTTCAACCCAATACCACAGACCTCAAGACCAGACCATGGCACCAACTGCCACGTCCAAACCTGCCTTGAACACCTCCAGGGACGCTGACTCCACCACCTCNCAAGAAGGTCTCCCCTGAGCCTCCTCTTCTCCAGGCTAAACAATCCCAGCTCCCTCAGCCTCTCTTCATAGGGCTTGTGCTCGAGGCCTCTCACTGCTCGAGGCCTCTCACAAAGTCTATTAAAATATGGATACTTCTTTCAAATCTTCAGCACACATCAGTTATTGCCTTGAAAGCTCTGTAACAGAACACTCCAGGATGTCTACATAGGAAGGGAAATTTGCATCCACTTAATAAATGGGAAATGTGTTTCCTGTATTTTATCATGAAGCTTTTATATCCATGCTCAGGTTATGAGTTAGATGGAAACAGATTCCTCCTGAAAAATGCCAGGTAGGCTGGGTCTCAATCAGACTGACAATTCATCAAGATTGAAATACCTGAGAGAGATGATTTGATTTTGATGAAGCCAGGCAGCATTACAGCAGATAGGTTTTACAACGTGCCCAGTTCCCTTCCTGCTCACCAGCTGGGCTCCTAGGCAACCCAACAAAAGGCAAATGTCTAGACTTCAGATGCTTCAGCTCATGTCACAGAATAACAACAACCAGGACTTGTGAGGCTCCAGAAACCCCAAACCACCCAGCTTCTTCACAGCTCAGTGGTATGAATTCTACAGAAAAAATTCTCAGTAGCCTGGCCCCTCTGATTATCAGGGCTGCCATAAAATGGGATTCTGGGGTTCCTGCTTCACTGTGAGACAGCTGACAAGATGATAGACCATATTCCCAAACCTGCAAATTGCCACTCTGATTCTGCCAGCATAGTCAAGGCTTCCATGTTCTTATGGCCTCTTCATCTGACTGAGTGGGAATATCTGATATCTAGAACTTCAAGGTCCCTTGCTAGCAACTTCTTGTCAGCCTAAGCACCACTGGCAATCAGGTTACTCTGCTCTGGAGCAGCCTGCCCCATCAAAAGTTTTCTGAGGCTACAGGTTTATACTAAAGACCACACTGCCTTCTTCTTTCATGAAGACCTTAAAGTACATAGATAAATTGTCAATTTCCTGGTTGTGCATACTTTTCTTGAGATCAAAATTACTGTTTTCTTTCTTCCTAACAGAATAGTTTACTTGGCTCTAGTGCGGTCTCTCTATTAAGAAGATTGAATAAAATTTCTGACCTGTTAGAATGACCCTTCAGATGCTAATAAAAGCTTCAGATTTACTTTTCCCACTGCTCAGAATACTTTACATTTGGTTTGTGATTACACTTTGTGCTTAGAATTTATAAAATAACCTTGTAAGTAATGACTGTTCTGTAGTTCTCAGAAGTCTCCCAATTCGAGCTGCAAATTGTACCTTGCCTCTTTGTGCTGTATGATTTAGCAGAGGAAGACCTTTGCCTGGTGCCCTTGCCCTGCAAATGTTGTTTCTCTTCTTGTCAGATTACTTTGCCTTTCTCAAGCCGAACCTGGGCTTCTGAATTGTTCATTTTGAAACATTCCACCTGTTTTCTCTTTTGGCTTATGTTAAGGAAATTTCAATTCTGCTTTCCCTCTCCTGTTAATTGATGATAAAACATATTAATATGTTCCTACTGTCCTGTTAGATAAACACAAACTGATCTTGATAATCATAGAATCAGAGAATCGTAGAATGGTAAGGTTGGAAGGGACCTCAAGGATCATCTAGTTCCAACCCCCTGCCATAGGCAGGGACACCTCCCACTAGTACAGCTCACTCAAGGCCTCATCCAACCTGGCCTTCGACACCTCCAGGGAGGGAGCAGCCACAACCTCCCTGGGCAACCTGTGCCAGTGTCTCAACACCCTCACTGCAAACAACTTCCTCCTAACATCCAGTCTAAATCTCCCCTCTGCCAGTTCAAACCCATTGCCCCTTGTCCTGTCATTGCAAGACCTTGTCAATAGTCCCTCCCCAGACTTCCTGTAGGCCCCCTTCAGATACTGGAAGGTTCCTAGAAGGTCTCCTCAAGGTCTTCTCTTCTCCAGGTTGAAGAGCCCCAACTCTTGTAGCCTGTCCTCATAGGAGAGCTGCTCCAGCCCTCTGAGCACCTTCATGGCCTCCTCTGGACCCTCAACAGTTCACTGTCCATCCTGTGCTGGGGGCTCCAGAACTTGTACAGTACTCACAGTACTCCAATAATGTATTGTGGACCATGTAGGTTGGTTTTTTTTCTAGACTGTAACTTGATTTCATAGAGTCATAAAAATCTATCAGATGAGTAGCATGAACAGCCTCCCACAGTAGGAAATCATCCACAAATAAGGATGCTTCTAAAGGATGGACTGTTTCCACTTCTGGGTTCATGAGTGTCACTGAACACATGCTGTGCAATCAGCCCACGTGTATGTTAAGAAGCAGCAAGAAAAGCAGATACAGGTGAAACATGAAAGACATTTTGCCTGTGCCCTGTCTTCTGCACAGAATAAATTTCACCCTTGTAAGTTTTTTTTTACTCACTGCTCGTGCTCTGCATGATGCATGTATTTATACTGCTGTACAAGGTTCAAGAGTAATAAAAACATTTCACCATTTCAGGCAGGAAAGGTTTGATGCAGGGACAGGAAGCTCCTGCAATATCTACTGAGGATTAGCACATACCACCCAAAGAGAACATAAGCTGCAAATCACTGCAAGTTTGAAGGGAATGGCACTTTCTCTACTGCTTTCTACTCTTTCCAGCTTGCTCTTTGCTGTACTGGAGACATGATTCTAGGCTAAGTGAATCTTTCATCCCAGATGGTATGCCCTCAGGTATACTCTTTGCTCTCAGTATCAGTTATGCACACAATCCTTTCTCAGCATGTGATGCAGCTGCTTTCCAGCTCCTCACAGCAAAACAACAGGCTGGAATCAAACTTCCCTTGCTTCTGCTCTTGTATTCTCCTATTTATGACCAGAGAATGACTCTTCCTCCAGCCTCAACTGAAAGCAAATGGCCAAGAATGCTTAGCAGAGTATCACCAACCAGAGCATGCCTACCTAACTGGACTCAACAAGGGACACAGAACTGATGAAACCAAACAAGGAAAAAAAATCTCAAGATATAAAACTAAAAACAAACAAACACAAACCAACACACCCCACACCCCCCCCATACACCAAGGGCTTTTGGACAAATACTGCAGTAAATTCATCAGCTCTGTATCTGGAGTCCTGTGTGCAGTTCTGGAGCACCCAGCACAGGAAGGACATGGAAGTGTTGGAGTAGGCCCAGAGGAGGGCCAGGAAGATGATCAGAGGGCTGCAGTAGCTCTCCTATGAGGACAGGCTGAGAGAGTTGGGGCTCTGCAGCCTGGAAAAGAGAAGGTTTCCAGGAGACCTGATAGTAGCCTTCCAGTATCTGAAGGGGGCCTACAGGAAGGCTGGGGAGGCACTATTGACAAGGTCTTTCAATGACAGGACAAGGGGCAATGGGTTTAAACTGGCAGAGAGGAGATTTAGACTGGATGTTAGGAGGAAGTTGTTTGCAGTGAGGGTGGTGAGACACTGGCACAGGTTGCCCAAGGAGGTTGTGGATGCTCCCTCCCAGGAGGTGTTCAAGACCATGCTGGAGGAGGCCTTGAGTGAGCTGTGCTAGTGGGAGGTGTCCCTGCCTATGGCAGGGGGGTGGGACTATATGATCCTTGAGGTCCCTTCCAATCTTACCATTCTATGATTCTATGATTGATTTATTTAGCTTTCAGCCAGCTACACAACTCATTTCATTTAGGCAGTAGGATCTTGTTTAAAATCTGCCTAGTGCTTGTGTCTAAGGTTTTGTCCTGCTTGTACATGCTTACTGCATGTCAGGCACGAGATCAAGCAGCTCCTTCTGATGACTCCTGTGTTGCTCCCAAAAGCTAACTATTAAATTCTGATTAAATATCACTGGCCAAGAACATAAAGGATGCTTTAAAGTGCATGACAACTGCAAGATACCGATTGAATTTGTCATATCTGGGACACAGTAAATTCAATAAGAAATATACACACAGAAAGTATATACACTGAGAAAGAGAAAAATGCCACACAGCCTTCAAAAGCACTTCCCCACTATTATAGGAGACCAAATGTCAGTGTATTTGCTGTTACTCTCTTAGGTAATATATTCCCCTCTCCTTCAGTGATGTCCATAAAGAAAAGTTACCATTTATAATCACAGTGCTAATATGCTACCTAGAGATCTGTGATTTACCACATGGCTATTCCAACAGATCTACATCACTGATACATTCAAGTACAATCAATCCTTTCTCATATTCAAATCAGACTCATGCTCCATTAAGACTGTTCTTCAGCGACTCCTTCCTAGTTAAATTCCAGACCAGTACTGAATCCTTATCTTTCCTGATATGCCAGCCACGTGGAAATATATCAGCTCTCTTCAGACTTTCCTTAAACTGTCTTTTCCAAAGACTCACATGTCTCAACTAGACAATACAATTAATATAAACTAAGTGCAACTGGTTTTGGCTTTCTGGTGTTTGCTGCTTCTGCTTTAGACCTGAAGAGGACCCTGATGTCTCTCCACTTTCCCTATCTATCATTTTCCTATAAAGGCAACTCTACACACCTTGCTTTTCTTAAGTCCTTAGGCCATCATGGCTAAACCACTACTACTATATGCACCTTGATAGCAGACTATGCTGTCCCATGAAAAGTGTCCCAACCTACTCACAAATAGGTATGAATTGTCTCTTGTTTAATGATCATTTTCCCTGAATTTATATAACCTTCAGCATAAAGGAACAGGCTGCCCAGGGAGGTTGTGGCTGTTCCCTACCTGGAGGTGTTCAAGGCCAGGTTGGAGGAGGCCTTGAGTGAGCTGTACTAGTGGGAGGTGTCCCTGCCTATGGCAGGGGGTTGGAACTAGATGATCCTTGAGGTCCCTTCCAACCTTAGCATTCTGATTCTATGATTTTTTCCTCATTCAGATTAAAGATGGCTACAACACAGAACTGACATATTCTTTCATATCCCTTAAATTTTTTAATTACAGGTCTTGATGAGTAGAAGCAACATGCTGGCAAATAGAAAATTATTACCAAGTAAAAAAAAACTTGAAGACATTTCAAGACTATATCAAGATCATTTGGCTGTTTTAAAACACATTATGCTGTCAAATTTCAATTGCATTTCATATGAACTGGAAAAAGTATGCTCAGATATGTTTATCTCTCTGGATATTCATAATCTCCTAACCTCAAGAGCTGACACGCACTATTGTATTTGTTATTGCAACTCTCAGTTACTTTGATCTTAGAAACATAAAATGAAAATCATAGGCTGCAGTTTTTTTGTTTAAGAGCATGAGAGATTATTTTACTGTTAAAGAAGGCAGTAAAATAACAATGCTCTTACTGAATTGGAGAGGAATACAGAAAAGATGCATTTAAAGACGTGCAGGAAAAGATAGAGCATACATGTCTCCTTAACACCTAATACAGATACAGGATATATAAGATTTCCCCCCAAAATCTTCCCCCTCAACCAGCCTAAACCACCAAAATCCCAGTGCTCATTTTATCTCACCTGCCACTGTCTCCCATTTAAGCCCAAGCAGGCCTGAATTGTGCAGTTGGAAATTCACTGCAGATGCAGTCTTGAAGGCCACAGGTAAGTTTACCCCAGATAAGAGTCTCTCCAGAAATCCAGAAGGAAGGAAGAAAAGAGCAAGAGCTGACTTTGCTGCTCATTTATAAAGTGTTAGCAGGATTATGGGACTGAGTAACAACAACTAGATCCGTCCCTTGGGATGGATTTTGTCTCTGTGGTCTTATTAAGGGAACAAAAGACCCCCTCAAACCATCACATCACATTTATCATAGAATCATAGAATGGTAAGGTTGGAAGGGACCTCAAGGATCATCTAGTTCCAACCTCCTGCCATAGGCAGGGACACCTCCCACTAGTACAGCTCACTCAAGGCCTCCTCCAGCCTGGCCTTGAACACCTCCAGGGAGGGAGCAGCCACAACCTCCCTGGGCAACCTGTGCCAGTGCCTCACCACCCTCACTGCAAACAACTTCCTCCTAACATCCAATTTAATTCCCCTCTGCCAGTTTAAACCCATTGCCCCTTGTCCTGGCATTGCAAGACCTTGTCAATAGTCCCTCCCCAGCCTTCCTGTAGGCCCCCTTCAGATACTGGAAGGCTACTAGAAGGTCTCCTTGAAGCCTTCTCTTCTCCAGGCTGCAGAGCCCCAACTCTCTCAGCCTGTCCTTATAGCAGAGCTGCTCCAGCCCTCTGAGCATCTTTGTGGCCTCCTCTGGACCCACTCCAACACTTCAGTGTCCTTCCTGTGCTGGGGACTCCAGAACTGCACACAGTACTCCAGGTGGGGTTTCACAAAACACTGGTTCTATGATACAGTGACAGTATGAAGAATACTGATGTCTAGGTTGCACAGAATTCAGATGCTCAATGTGTATACAAAATAAAGTACAATAGCTATATACTTACTATATGTATTCTGAGACTATTAAACACAGGATAACCACTTTGGTTATCAGGTAGCTGAGTTTTTCAGGGCTACATTCAATTATGTACTTTTCCTGAATTCATAAAGAAAATATATTTCTGCATATTAGCAATTGCTGAGTAAGAAGAGTACTAAATATTGGTGCCCTCATATCAGTGGTGTGTATTTCTGCAATGAGCCTAGGAGCATTAACCATGTGAGGATGACTAATTCAAAGCTGAACAAGAAAGCCATTGTGTGCCTAGCACAGCTGGCACTGCCTCTTATTATTTTAATGAAACTCCACAGACAATCAGTGTGGAAAGGAACCTGAGAGTTCCTGTGCACAGGATATGAGCCTCAGGGTTAACCTATGGTCAACACAAAGTTACCCTTTTCATATGGTAGTCAAAGTGAAAAATATTGCGTAAGCAGAACAGGTTCATATGATGTGTTCCGCAGTTGACCAAGTCTCAAAGGGTGCAGTAAGAGAGAAAGGAGACAAAAAGACCAAGAATAGAAGGCAACAACAGACCAAGTGCCTTTTTCCAGATATGTGTGAGTGTACCACAGAAAGGTAGAGTGGGACAGTCGTAGCTTTGATTCTTTGAAGATTGGGAAAGGGCAGCAGAGTAGCTAGTGCACATGCCTTAACTTTCACCTGCTTCCAGAACCAGGCAAGGCACCAGTGAAATCAGGATAGTGATTATGGACTTTTGAGTTATCAGAATAACAAGAGGAACAGCCAGTTCAGCTTCTCATTTTTGAGAGGGTAAATTTCAGTACTAGACTGGTTTTTTTACTCTTAAATTTACCTCTGAACAGATTTTGGTACTGTGCTGGTTTGAGACTAACTGGAATATTTTAATAGAGAAAATTATATTATAGGCTGTGAAAAGGAAACAATGGTGACGTCTGTTTCACTCATAGGCCTGCTGAGATGTTTAAGAGTTAAGTACTCAAAACACAGGTAAGCCAGTCACTGGGGCACAGCGTCTCGGTCTAGCAGCTTCTGGTTTTTTCTCTTGTCTGTTGAAGTAATCTCACTAATCACTTTTCTTCTAAACCCCCTGGACAATCCTTCA
>VWZE01023161.1:356916-401735 GCA_013396675.1 Eubucco bourcierii
GGGCTGCATGTGCACACTGCAGGCTCATGTTGAGCTTTTCATCAACCCAGACGCCAAGGTCCTTTTCCTCAGGGCTGCTCTCAGCCATTCCCCACCCAGCCTGGATTTGTGCTTGGGATTGTGCCTACCCAGGTGCAGGACCTTCCACTTGGTCGTGCTGAATCTCATGAGGTTGGCCTGGGCCCACCTCTGCAGCCTGTCCAGGTCCCTCTGGATGGCATCCCTGCCCTCTAGCAAGTCGACTGTGCCACACAGCTTGGTGTCATCTGCAAACATGTCATCTGCAAAACATTTGTTTTCTGCAAGCCTGTACATGTGACCTGTCTGAAGTACTTCTAAGGTTTCCACAATGGACACCCACACTTACTGCAACCCAATATATGTGCAAAAACATAAAAGTATTTCTATCCTGTTCAGTATCAGCAAAACTTCTGTGAGCAAAACATATTTTACAGATGTTTTTGTAAGTTATAAACACATTTTGGCTATGACAAATACAGGTTGTATTTAGGAAGCTCCTCTATATGCTGAGATGACCAACCTCCTAATCAGTTTAGGTTTTAAGTGTACCTCATCTCAGAGGAGCAATCCATCACCACTGGATGAAGGAGACAACGAGATGCCTTTGTGTAGACACATATTTATGAGTGGTTATGGTGGTTATAGAGAGACAGCATTATTTTTTCATCTTCTGAAGGCCTGATGTCTTTTGCTTTTCCAAAACTTTTTGAGACCTCTCCAAGTCTTGCAAGATACAACACCAAGTGATATGAGATACCAACAGTTACAGTAAAGAAAGCTAAAATGTAAATTGAAACAGCAAGAGACAACTGCCATTGAGTTACTTCATTTTACTTTGGCTATCTTATCTGTCATTACAGTGCCATTTACAACACTGCACGGTAGCTATTTGTACAGCTCCCTTAATGCCATTACTCTCAGAGAAGAAAATATGCATTTCTTGCACAGAAAATATGGAAGATTTCCATGCTATGCTGAAGTTGTCCTAACCTCTGTAGGAAGGTGAAGACACCACCTACTTTCTGAAGACAAAAGCCATGATTTCCAACGGCACTCAGCTTATCACGTGCGCATAAAGCAGGCATGCCTGCATCTTGAAAGGTTACTTTTCCAAGTTGAATACAATATATGGCTGTATGTCTTCCCCTCCAGAAACAACTTAGCTTAAGGAATAAATTAATGTATATTCTCTATGTGTAGCCACAGGAGCTTGGCAGAAAGACAGGTTGAAACTAAACTTCTGTGGAGACATCTCTGCTGAGAAAATATTTACCTATTTCCCCCCCACCCCTTCCCTTGATCTGCACCAAAAGCAAACATATTTCTTGAACTTATTGCTTCCTTGGCTGAAGACACCTGAAATTTTGAGGCTTCCTGCTACCAAGTCAGTGGCTAACATCACCACCCACGATGGACAATAACATTCGTGATGCTGAGGGAATATTTCTTCCTGCGGATATACCAGGTCAGGGTTTGGTGATGTTTTGAGACATGAAAATTGCTATCCCAAACACAGTTTTAGATACAGAAGGGTGAAAGTTGTTATTAATCAAAAATGCTTCCCTTTTTTTTAACATCTTTTAAAATAGTGGGTATTGGCAGCCCAGTTCTGTGATCTGTGGGCAACTGCATCTATTTATTAGTTTCAACTCCCCTGGATTTTGTGTCTCCTTACCAAGGTAGGCTGTAAGACTTAAAATAGGAGCAACTAAAGCTTTCTCATACATTTCTCATCATTTCATATCCCCCTCTGCGTGCTGGCTTTTATCTGCAAACCAACAGAGTTCCTCCTATTTAAAAATATTCCCAAATTAAAAGAATCCAGTTCTTTTATTGCTCTTTTCTAGTTCCTTTGATTTTCTATCATACCTGTCTTTGCTCATTTCATGTCAGAAATTACAACAGATTAAAATATTGCCATAATTCATGATATAACACACCTTTACTAGAATTACCTGTTTTAATTTTTCATGCTTTTGCCCAGAAGTGCACACTGAGCCAGCCACAGTAAGCCTATGTTTCCTTCCTGACTAGCTGTGGTTAAACTGAAAATAAAAACTGGGTTGAATGAATTTTCATTATTTCTTAAGGTGGACTTAACCATATTTCTTCTACTCAGATTTTATACTGTTTCAGGTTATGTAATCACCTATCTTCAGTAGGTAACAAATCACAAGTTCTACCAATAACATATCTGTGCTTTCAACGCATCCTTTTTAAACAGTTAAGTCCTAGGTAATTCCTTCTGACATCCTGCTGTGAATCTTGTTCTGAAAAGACAGCATTTGGAAGCACTTTCCTTCGTCTCACATATTTCTACCAGACTGCTTGCCATTTGAAAAAACTGTAAAGGCACATCTCTCCCAAGCACAAATCCAGGCTGGGTGGTGAACAGCTGAGAGCAGCCCTGAGGAAAAGGACCTTGAAGTCTGAGTTGATGAAAAGCTCAACATGAGCCTGCAGTGTGCACATGCAGCCCAGACAGCAACCGAGTGCTGGGCTGCATCAAGAGCAGTGTGGGCAGCAGGGCAAGGGAGGGGATTCTGCCCCTTTACTCTGCTCTTGTCAGACCCTATCTGGGGAGTACTGTGTGCAGTTCTGGAGCCCCCAGCACAGGAAGGACATGGAACCGTTGGAACAGGTCCAGAGTAGGCCACGAAGATGATCAGAGGGCTGGAGCAGCTCTGCTATGAGGACAGGCTGAGAGAGTTGGGGCTCTGCAGCCTGGAGAAGAGAAGGCTTCAAGGGGACCTGATAGTAGCCTTCCAGTATCTGAAGGGGACCTACAGGAAGGCTGGGGAGGGATTATTTACAAGGTCTTGCAATGACATGACAAGGGGCAATGGGTTTAAACTGGCAGAGGGGAAATTTAGACTGGATGTTAGGAGGAAGTTCTTTACAGTGAGGGTGGTGAGGCACTGGCACAGGTTGCCCAGGGAGGTTGTGGCTGCTCCCTCCCTGGAGGTGTTGGCCAGGTTGGAGGAGGCCTTGAGTGAGCTGTGCTACTGGGAGGTGTCCCTGCCTATGGCAGGAGGCTGGAACTAGATGATACTTGAGGTCCCTTCCAACTTTACCATTCTATGATCTCAAAAACTGCAAAATATAGTTGACTCTGCAGGAGAAAACAACTAAGAAAACAGGGGTTTGCATGTAGGTACCCTAATATCTGGTAGCATCTAGTGTTGCAGTTATTACTATCTATTTGCACTCTTTTGAAGACCTTCTGTCCTCTTCCCTGGGGTCTATAAAGCTTCAGATCCTCGGAATCTTTCACCTTAGACACTGTGCTGGTATATGAAAAGACATGAACTACATTTCTAGCCACTGTCACGAGGAAACTGGAAGCATATTTCATTTATTGATACTCTATTTCAAACACATGTAAACCAGAATTTCAACACAGGTAAGATTTTCTTCAGCCATTTAACTGGACTTAATTTAATCTGGATTTTTCTAGTCTGATGGCTAAATCAATATAAGAGCACTCACAAGTGAATAAAACCCATGAAATACAAAATAAATACACATTCCTAACACTCTAGCAGTAATGGTATTTTAATCTACGATTGCACAGGGAAGGGCATATTCTAACCCCTGTGAAACAAAAGTCAAAACCCCCACATTTAAAAAAATTTGTTAATTGGTCTGTAAATACCTGAAGATTATTTTTTCCCCCCACTCAAGAAAACAAAAAGCAAGGAACCCATCTTCTTGAAGAGTTTACAGCTGTTCTATATGGCAACTCTAGAAGCAGATGAACAACGGGAAGTATTTTTACATACAACTTTTGAAGTATTCTTGACATTGTGTTGACTATAAATTGCAGTATGTATGGTATCACAGAGGAGATCTCAAGTGCAGAGTTTGGTGCTTAACCACCTTATTTATTCAAAAAAACTCCAAAGGATTATCCAAGACCATTTAAGTAGAGGCCAATTTTCTCTCCTGAGCAAAGTCAGGATTTTGACTTTAGATATGTAGGCAATTCCTTGTACTAGACTTTGTGAATAATGACCTATTACTAACACTAAATGGTAGAACTTCATCAGCTGGAAACAACCTTCAAGAAGATTAGATGAATGATCATGACATCTCACCTGTATTTTGTGCAGGTAGAGTTTTGATGTGAAGGATCTGGTGGATTAAGTGTGATTCTTGGCGAGACCTGAGCTGATAGCAAAAATCCCGAAGCTAGGATAATGAGTGCTACAGCAGTACCTAAAAATACAGATAAAGAACAATGTGATACTTTCCTCCAGAACACAGAAAATAATTCTCTATTGAATTAAACCACACTTGGGAAAGAAGGCATACAGCATTTGCTAAGGAGTTGTGATGCAAGCTTCACAAAAACAACCTTTGCTACAGTTGCATTTTGAATTAGGTAAAATGATAAAGTGCAACAGGTTTGATGTCCAGATATTAAATCAATAGGTTGTGGCCTTTAGACTTTTTTTTCTTTTTAGTATGTGGAACTGAATACTATATGAATGAATCATAGAATCATAGAATGATAAGGTTGGAGGGGACCTCAAGGATCATCTAGTTCCAACCCCCTGCCATAGGCAGGGACACCTCCCACTAGTACAGCTCACTCAAGACCTCATCCAGCCTGGCCTTCAACACCTCCAGGGAGGGAGCAGCCACAACTGCCCTGGGCAACCTGTTCCAGTGCCTCACCACCCTCACTGCAAACAACTTCCTCCTAACATCCAGTCTAAATTTCCCCTCTGCCAGTTTAAACCCACTGCCCCTCATCCTGTCATTGCAAGACCTTGTCAATAGTCCCTCCCCAGCCTTCCTGTAGGCCCCCTTCAGATACTGGAAGGCTACTATCAGGTCTCCTTGAAGCCAACAGGCATCTTCTTTTTGTTGTTGAAAACACTACTGTAAAGGAAAAATTTAATAGTGACTTTGAAATCAACACACTTCTTCCCAGTTCACCAACCAGACCTGCAGGCTTTCCTGCAAAACAGACAACAGCATCATCTTTTTCACTGACTCTACTTTACTTTGTGAAAGGAACCTGACTTCTTGTAAAAACACCATCATAAAACCCAACTGCAATTTCTGATCTTGTTTCAAAGAGCATACATAACACTTGCTAGGAAATTGGCCCCTTCCATCCATTTGCCTCAGTTCCTCCCACCATATTACTAGTGCATAAGCTGAGCAAAATGACAAGAGGAAAGATGGCAAAAAAAGGTTTATACTTTGTGCAATGGGCCAATTCTGGGACATTAGGCATCATTTTCCTACCTTGTTTGTCACATACACACAAAATGCTGTCTCATTTTAATGAAAATTATGTTCTTCACTACTCACGATACTACTGCAACTACCTCAAACTCAGACAAACCCTTTGCAGTTTGCTACTTGATGAGGCATTGAGTTCTACGCCTTGTAAAAGTACTCTGTATACCAATTTGTTTACTCACTACTTATGTGACATTTTTTACTTGAGAAGTCACATACAACATGTATATCCTGACCTAGAAATGCAAAATTAGTAGCAATGTCATGAGATGGTTACTAATAATTGTCATGGACTCAGTTGAACCTGCTGCTGTTGGTCAAGCCACGCTGCAGTCACAGCAGCTTCAAAAATCAAAGTGCTAACTGGAGCAAAGTATGAGGGGGCTTGAACTTCAGACTGCAACATGGAAGGTTTCCTATCCTGGTTGCTGCTTCAGGGTTCCAGCTTCTTGGGTTGTGATGGTTTGGGAGTTCCCCACCCCCCACACTTTGTAAAATGACCCAGACTAGAACTCAGCCAGCTGGAAGTTAAGGACTGAAGCTCTGTTTACAGCTCAGCACAATGTACAAGCAGAGATATACACTATAGACAGGAATAGTTACAGAAATAGACAAGTTAAAGGGAATACAGAAACACAACTCCCCTCCCAGAAATCAGAGACCCCAGGAGGGGCTCCCAACCACCCTTCCACCTTCTCCCCACCCCTGTACCTTACCCCAAGGTTTGCCTTACACACAAGGTGAATTAGGAGGATTAGCCAGGGGGGTTAGAAGAAAAGTGGTTAGTGAAGATTAATCGGCAAAGAGGAGCCAGAAGCTAGACCACCCGAGACGCTGTGCCCCCAGAGAGAGACAGACTGAGAGGGACTTATCTAATGTTTTGAGTTATTTATCCCAAACATCTCAGCAAGCCTATGAGTGAAGTAGACATCACCCTGTTTTCCTTTCACAGTCTAGTGAAATTTTCTCTATTAACATATTCCAATTAGCCTCAAACCAGCACATGGCTGTTGGTTCTTTTTCTGCAGGTACGGCGGTGGAAAAAGTGGGAGTCAGGTAGTTGTTGGCTTTGGCTTTCTGTTTTATGCTGGGTGGTTTCTCTGTGTATTTCACTGTGCTTCCTTTGCAAATAGGCTAAGCTAAGGTTATCTTGCATTGTATCATTTATTAAATTATTAGCTAAGGTAACTGTGTATTGTGATCATAGAATGGTAAGGTTGGAAGGGACCTCAAGGATCATCCAGTTCCAACCCCCTGCCATAGGCAGGGACACCTCCCACTAGCACAGTTCACTCAAGGCCTCCTCCAACCTGGCCTTGAACACCTCCAGGGAGGGAGCATCCACAACCTCTCTGGGCAACCAGTTCCAGTGCCTGTTCCAGTGATGATGATATCTCATGTCATATTAAACTCTTAATCTCAGCCCTGAGTTTTGTGTGTTACTCTCCCCCTCACTTTTGTGTTGGGGCAGCAGGCAGGTTAGGCCTTCTGCTAAACCATTACAATAATCTAGTAAAATTATCTTTACTATTCAAAATCAGACTCTAAAACCACTGAAGCACATCCCAGTTGGAAAGCAGCATATATTTTAAGTGTGCAGTGATATAGTTTAACATCTGAGGGTAAATTCAATTCCAAATACTCCTTACCATCCATTTGCTCCTTATGTTAGAAGCATGCCAGTCATTTTCTCAGAAATGCATCTCTGCAAGCCTTCAGAAATGCCAGTACATTAAAGACTTTATCTTTAAGAAATCAAGCATTGTCTGGGTTTTTTTGTTTTGTTTTGTTTTGGTTTTTGGAGGGGGGTATTTTTTTTTTTGTGAGTAGAGGGCAGAGATTATATTTTGGCAGTTTCATGGTGATGGGTAGGCACAATCCCAAGCACAAATCCAGGCTGGGTGGTGAATGGTTGGAGAGGAGCCCTGAGGAAAGCGACCTTGGAGTCTGGGTTGATGAAAAGCTCAACATGAGCCTGCAGTGTGCACATGCAGCCCAGACAGCAACCGAGTGCTGGGTTGCATCAAGAGCAGTGTGGGCAGCAGGGCAAGGGAGGGGATTCTGCCCCCTTACTCTGCTCTTTTCAGACCCCATCCGGAGTACTCTGTGCAGTTCTGGAACCCTCAGCACAGGAAGGACATGGAAGTGTTGGAGCAGGTCCAGAGGAGGGCCACAAAGATGCTCAGAGGGTTGGAGCAGCTCTGCTATGAGGACAGGTTGAGAGAGTTGGGGCTCTGCAGCCTGGAGAGGAGAAGGCTTCGAGGGGACCTGATAGTAGCCTTCCAGTATCTGAAGGGGGCCTACAGGAAGGCTGGGGAAGGATTATTTACAAGGTCCTGCAATNGAGGTGTTCAAGGCCAGGTTGGATGAGGCCTTGAGTGAGTTGTGCTAGTGGGAGGTGTCCCTGCCTATGGCAGGGGGTTGGAACTAGATGATCCTTGAGGTCTCTTCCAACCTTACCACTCTATGACTCTATGATTTAGAAAAGAAAAGTGAGAGTTTTCTAGCAGGCAAACCTACTAACTATGTGTCATGGTTTGAGTTGAAAATTTGCTGTTATTTTTGAAAACCACCCTGCCTCAGGCCAGTTTCAAAATGAATGTGTTGGTTGAAGCAAAGTATTATGGGGCTTGAAGTTAAGACTGTAAC
The DNA here is from genome assembly GCA_013396675.1 of Eubucco bourcierii. NCBI lineage: Eukaryota > Metazoa > Chordata > Aves > Piciformes > Ramphastidae > Eubucco > Eubucco bourcierii. The sequence goes on from VWZE01023161.1 coordinate 364,843, forward strand.
ACGAGAGGCTTCCCGTTCTGGTTGCTGCTTTGGGCTTCTGGGTGTGGGCATTGTCTTTTTTATTCTGTGAGGATGGCAGGAGGATATGGGTGGGAGTTGGTTAGCTCTCTGTTTTTCTGCTTTTATGCTGCTGCTTTATGCATTTTGCTGTGCTGCTTCTGCAACAAGCTAAGGCAATCATGCATTATGTTCTCTCATCTATATTCAGCTCTTTTTATCTCAACTCTTTCTCTCAACCTGGAGTTGAGTGTTTTTGCCTGTTACTCTCACATCTGTGTCGGAGGGAGACAGGTAGGTTAACATGTTACAGTACATTAAATACTCTTTAATGAGAGATAAACATTAATCTTAAGTACCAAGGTGTGTGTAATAAAATTATTCATGGATGTGTCTGTGCAGTAGCCATGGCTAGAAGGCATGAATATGTACAAACTACAGATCATTGGACCACATATTTGAGTGCCATGAAGATGATCAGAGGGCTGCAGCAGCTCTGCTATGAGGACAGGCTACAAGAGCTCGGGATCTTCAGCCTGGAGAAGAAAAGGCTTTGAGGAGACCTCAAGGGTTCTAAGGGGGTCTACAGGAAGGCTGGAGAGGGACTATTGACAAGGTCTTGTAATGACAGGACAAGGGGCAATGGGTTTAAAGTGGCAGAGGGGAGATTCAGGCTAGATGTTAGAAGGAAGTTGTTTGCAGTGAGGGTGGTGAGGCACTGGAACAGGTTGCCCAGGGGGGGTGTGGCTGCTCCCTCCCTGGAGGTGTTGAAGGCCAGGTTGGAGGAGGGCTTGAGTGAGCTGTACTAGTGGGAGGGGTCCCTGCCTATGGCAGGGGGTTGGAACTAGATGATCCTTGAGGTCCCTTCCAAACTTACCATTCCATGAGTCTATGAATTCGAATTATAAATCAGAAATGACATATCACAAGAGATTTAAAAAATAACCAGCTGTGAAGTTCCAAGCATTTAAATTTTTAAGAGGAAAAAAAAAAAACCCCATAACTAAGCTAAATAAAAAATATCCTCAAACATGGCCTGAAGGAGAAACTGCATCTGAAAAAAACAACATGCTAAATCTTTTTTTTAAAGTAAGCTTTTAGCTGTAGTGCTGTACTACTAGTCTTGAAAAGTTGTATGATTTCAGGAAGAACATGGGATTACAGTATCACAGTATCACCAAGGTTGGAAGAGACCTCAAAAATCATCCAGTCCAACCCCATACCACAGCCCTCAAGACTAGACCATGGAACCAAGTGCCACATCCAAACCCACCTTGAACACCTCCAGGGACGGTGACTCCACCATCTCCCTGGGCAGCCCATTCCAGTAGCCAATGACTCTCTCAGGCAAGAACTTTCTCCTCACCTCCAGCCTAAACTCCCCCTGGCACAGCTTGAGACTGTGTCCTCTTGTTCTGGTGCTGGTTGCCTGAGAGAAGAAAGCAACCTCCCCCTGGCTACAACCACCCTTCAGGTAGTTGTAGACAGCAAGAAGGTCTCCCCTCAGCCTCCTCTTCTGCAGGCTAAACAATCCCAGCTCCCTCAGCCTCTCTTCATAGGGCTGTGCTCGAGGCCTCTCCCCAGCCTCGTTGCCCTTCTCTGGACACACTCAAGCACCTCAATGTCCTTCTTAAATTGAGGGGCCCAGAACCGGACACAGTACTCAAGGTGTGGCCTAACCAGTGTAGAGTCCAGGGGGAGAATGACCTCCCTGCTCCTGCTGGCCACACTATTCCTGATGCAGGCCAGGATGCCATTGACACTGTTATTTTAAAGAGGACTACATAAAAATTGTAATTTTAGCAATAATTATGAGGAAAACACAATACACTAACCCAACTCTCACCTGTTAAGCTTCCAAGTGTAAGTTTCCGTCGACCCATTCTTTCAACGAGCCAGACTCCCACAAGAGTAAAAATGAAGTTGATAAATGCTGTCAGCGCAGCCAGCCAGATTGCAAGCCTGTCATCTTCAACTCCTGACATCTGCAAAATGGTAGCACTGTAGTACCTGTGGGTGAAGGGAGAGGCAAATACAAACATTGCTGATTTCAGTTCGGCTCATGTTATATAGTTTCTGATCTTAAATCACAAAGGTCATAATAAATAACAAGTGTGACCTCCTGCATAATGCAGCTGCAGACTGACACCCAATTATCATGAGAAATGAGGAATAACCAATGCATAACTTGTGCCTGAATAAAGTTTTTACTAGAGGACATCAAAAGATGAAATTGACATTCTCTTGGCTGTTTATCTTCTCAAGGGTCAATCACATTCTGTTAGAAATGGGGTTTCTGTTTTTAATTTAAGTGCATCTGGTTTTCAAATCCAGATGTTGCTTTGTGTCTTCTTCTGTCAAGGCACATGGAAATTTAGTATTCTGTGTACTATCTAGGGAAAGACAGCTCAAAAATCAAACACATTTTCACTCCCTTTAAAGGTCACAAAGAACTCATCTATGGCATCCAATATGTTGCAAGTGACACTCACAACCTCCTGGGTTTAGATTTTGCAGTTTTATTTCACTGCCACTGAAGCACCCAAAACCTCCTCTCTATCATACTTAACCAGAATACAACTGCTTTGAAATGCCTCAACCTTAACCCTTATGTTGCAGGAGTTTGAATCTGACCCAGCAGGAGCATTTGACAGAATCCCCTACTTCTCTCTAAATGAAATCAACTCTTCCACACAAACAGTAACTCATAAATAAATCATCTGAGCAAAAGGAAAGGGAAAGGAAAAGGAAGCCCTCTACCATTTTTCACAGAGATCAACACAGATGTTGTGTCTATGTTCTTGGTGAAAGCTAAATAGACCTTCAGGAAAACACGTGAGTAATTTTGTCCATGCTGTAGAAACACTTTACATCTTATTCTACTAATTTGTGCTGACTGAAATACTGAATATTCAAGCCCTCAAATATCTAGCAGTTTGAAGACTGTCACACAGTAAAACAACCATCAAAAATGTTAAAGCTCATATTTATTTATTTAATTTTTTGCTGGTCAAGATGCAGCTTGTTTTAAACATCTGCTTGTAATATTAATACTTAGATGTATTCTCCAGAAATTCCCAGGTTCCATATTCTAAGCAGAAACCACTTTTCATTTCAAATCAACATCCAAAATGCTCAATGACTACTTGCAGAAGTTCCAGTCACCAAAACCATCCAAACATTCTCTGACCTCTCAATGCATCTTCCTTTTCTTAAGGGCATGGCAATAAAATAAATGTCAAGTCTTGGCCTGCTGACACCTACTAGGAAAGTCCTATTTACTTCCACCACATAAGGCTTCAGGAAGCCACTTTTAACTCCATGTCATCTAAATGTTCTCCAATCCAGTTCTACTGGGAAGTCAGACATTGTCAGTTGGCAATGTATTGTCAGTTGGGACCAATGTATGCCATACTGATTCTACATGATTAAAAAATTGAGGATCACATAAAACCCTGTAAATGTATACTGCTTAGTATATATAAACATGCACCTTCTGCCCCCAATGTTCCTCTTGGTTGCTGCTCCAGAGCATTCAAAATTCCTTCCTTCTCCCCTCCCCTGTGGGTTTGAACGGGGATAAGAAGGTGGGAAAACTGCTTTCTCCCCTGCCCTGCAGGGTTGAAGTGGGAACAGCAGCAGTTGCCTTTCCACACATGTGCTGAGCTGTGTGGCAGCCCACGCTGGGAAATGGCCTGGTGGCTGCCTGGGTTTCCATGCCCAGTATAAAATGTCAAATGGACACTTTGTCTAGAAAAGTATAGAGCAAAGGAAAAGGTGCATGGTGCCTGCATTAAGAGTGCCCTGCCTTGACAGAGCTCCTGTTTTAGACAGTCTTTGCTGTTGGATGGCTCCTACCTTTCTGCACGGCTCTTGGCTTTGCACTGTCCCTGCCTTTGCACATTCTCCCTACTTTTACACTATTCTGTGCAAACTTGCAGGCTTGGCAAGTCCTGGGGCCCTTTTGAGAGAGCTGCCAGTGGCACACAGACACAGCTGCTCTCAGACCTTACTACAGCCCATTTCCTGGCTGCTATTCTGAACTGGGCAGACCTGAGCAGGTTGGCTCTCCCCTGCCACTGCCGAGGCAGTGTCACTTCCACCAATCCCTGTCTTGTGGCAGTCCTGTTTCAAGACACTTCTGACTTTGGCAGATTTTCCACCTGCCTTGGATTTCTGCCATGTGGATCCAGACTACTGGATATTGCTTGCAGTGTCAGAAGGCAGCTGAACTGCAGAGAAATCCAGCAAGGGATCATCACCCAATACCTATCTCAGCTTCGTGAGTAAAGCCTGCTGCTCTCTTAATTCTCTGCTCAGCCTGATTGGTAGTGGGCTGAAGCTGTGTTCTTAGCTGAGCCTTTTTCACTTCCTGACTTCCTAAATCTATAAATTTGTCCATAACATCCCATGGAAGAATGCCCGATTGAATTAGAACCTGTAAATAAATCTAAACTGGTTTTGTACATAGTTCTGGGGGCAGAGCTTTCAGGGAAATAAAATAATTCCTGACTCAGGCACATGAGTTCCCTACCTCCACAACAGTTGCTTATTGCAATCACAGGTTATATATACCAGGTGCTGCACTTTGGCCACAACAACCCCATGCAGAGCTACAGGCTGGGGTGGGAGTGGCTGGAGAGCAGCCAAACAGAAAGGGATCTGGGGGTGCTGATTGACACCCACCTGAACATGAGCCAGCAGTGTGCCCAGGTGGCCAAGAAGGCCAATGGCATCCTGGCCTGCATCAGCAATAGTGTGGCCAGAAGGAGCAGGGAGCTGATTGTTCCCCTGTGCTCTGCACTGGTTAGGCCACACTTTGAGTCCTGTGTNAGGAAGCTCAGGGGAGACCTTCTTGCTGTCTACAACTACCTGAAGGGTGGTTGTAGCCAGGAGGAGGTTGCTTTCTTCTCTCAGGCAACCAGCACCAGAACAAGAGGACAGAGTCTCAAGCTGTGCCAGGGGAAGTTTAGGCTGGAGGTGAGGAGAAAGTTCTTGCCTGAGAGAGTCACTGGCTACTGGAATGGGCTGCCCAGGGAGGTGGTGGAGTCACTGTCCCTGGAGGTGTTCAAGGCAGGTTTGGACGTGGCACTTGGTGCCATGGTCTAGTCCTGAGGTCTGTGGTATCGGGTTGGACTTGATGATTTTTGAGGTCTCTTCCAACCTTGGTGATACTGTGGTATTATCAACTTGAAGCTTACTGTTTATTCATACATAAACAACGTGTTTAAGTTTACTGGAAAACAAACTAGGAAAGCGTAGATTCTGCAGATTCAAATGCCAAGCTTCCCAAGTCTAGGTGTCAGGCAATGTTCATGTTTATTATGGCACAGCCATCTAATTTTAAACATTTCAAAGAACACTTTCACAGCTTATGATAATTACTAAATACATTTTCTCCTGTTTATCAATTTCAGAATGTGCATTTCTATACCAACATGTGCAGCCCAAACTACTCATTAATGTAACAAGATGACAGGCTTAATTTCTTCCTGACAAGGGAAAAACTGTGTGGCAGGGAAAGGTCAGGTTGTGATATTACAACTGCAGCGATTACTGCAGTTTCTGGAGGGAATGCCATTTCAGTCACAAGCTTGTGCAGCCCTAGTTTATTTTCTAAAATGTAAAGAAAATTCCAGAAGCATATATGTATCACTAGAATTTTTAAGCAAGACTATTAAATAGAGACAATTACAAAGCCACATACAGAAAATGAGTGGGATATACTCTGAAAGACTGGAAACATAACTCCCATTTTCAAAAAGGGTAGGAAGGAGAAGCTAGGGAACTAGAGTCTCACCTCTGTGCCTGGTGAGATCATGGAGCAGATCCTCCTGGAGGCACTACTGAGATAGGAGAATAGTGAGGAGGTGACTTGGTACAATCAGCATGCCTTCACCAAGGCCAAATCCTGCCTGACAAATCTGGTGGCCTTCTAAAAACAGGTCACAACATTAATAGATGAGGGGCAAGCAACTGATGTAATTTACCTGGTCCTAAGCAAAGCCTTCTACACTGTCCTGCACCACTTCCTGGTCTCCAAGCTGCTGAAACATGAGTTAGATGGGTGGACCATCAGATGGATAAAGAACTGCCTTGATGGCCACACTCAAAGAGTGGCTGTCAATGGGTCCATGTCCCAGAGAAGGTCAGGGACAATCAGAGTCCCTCAGGGATCAGTCCTGGGACCAGTCTTGTTCAACGTCTTTGTCGGTGCCGTGGAGAGAGGCATTGAGTGCACTCTCAGCAAACTTGCTGACCACACCAAGCTGTGCGGTGCAGCAGACATGATGGAGGGAAGAGATCCTTCCAGAGGGAGCTGGACAGGCTGGAGAGGCTGGGCACAAGCCAACCTCATGAGGTTCAACAAGACCAAGTGCAAGGTCCTGCAGCTGGGTCGAGGCAATCCCAAGCCAACCAGAGCCTGGGCTGTGTCAGGAGACATATGGCCAGCAGGTCCAGGGAGGAGATTCTCCCCCTCTACTACACTCTGNGTCCAGGGAGGTGATTCTCCCCCTCTACTACACTCTGGTGAGACCCCACCTGGAGTACTGCATCCAGTTCTGGAGCCACTATTACAAGAGGGATGTGGACATGCTGGAACGTACCCAGAGAAGGGCCACAAGGATTCTCAGAGGGTTGGAGCACCTCTGCTATGAGGACAGACTGAAGTTGGGGCTGTTCAGTCTGGGGAAGAGGAGGCTCCCAGGTGACTTTATTGTGGCCTTCCAGTTTCTGAAAGGGGCCTACAAGAAAGCTGGGGAGGGACTTTTTAGGCTACCAGGGAGTGACAGGACTAGGGGGAATGGAGCAAAGCTGGAGGTGAGGAGATTCAGACTGGACATGAGGAGGAAGTTTTTCAGCATGAGAGTGGTGAGAGCCTGGAATGGGTTGTCCAGGGAGGTGGTTGAGGCCCCATGCCTGGAGGTGTTTAAGGCCAGGCTGGATGAGGCTCTGGGCAGCCTGATCTAGGGTAGGGTGTCCCTGTCCATGGCAGGGGGGTTGGAACTAGATGATCCTTGTAGTCCCTTCCAATCCTAACTGATTCTATGATTCTATTCAAATGGTGGCAATTTCGACAGATTTACATGCTCCTTATTTTTTTTTTTTCAACTGGCCATGAACAAAGATCCTTTCCTTTTGTTCTATCAGTTTATTACATGTAACAATTATGAAACTAAGACAAAAGTATTCATAAAAACATGCTCTATATTTACAAAACTGTTTCACTTATTCTTTCAACATGTTTCTCTGCCTCTTTAGGAATTACTATGAAGATGATCAGAGGACTGGAGCAGCTCTCCTATGAGGACAGACTGAGAGAGTTGGGGCTCTTCAGCCTGGAGAAAAGAAGGCTTTGAGAAGACCTTCTAGTAGCCTTCCAGTATCTGAAGGGGGCCTACAAGAAGGCTGGGGAGGGACTATAGACAAGGTCTTGTAATGACAGGACAAGGGGCAATGGGTTTGAACTGGCAGAGGGCAGATTTAGACTGGATGTTAGGAGGAAGTTCGTTGCAGTGAAGGTGGCAACGCACTGGAACAGGTTGCCCAGGGAGGTTGTGGCTGCTCCCTCCCTGGAGGTGTTCAAGGCCAGGTTGGAGGAGGCCTTGAGTAACCTGTACTAGTGGGAGGTGTCCCTGCCTATGGCAGGGGGTTGGAACTAGATGATCCTTGAGGCCCCTTCCAACCTTACCATTCTATGATTCTACTAAAGCTTATTCCCATCAGATATGATGATTTCCAGTACAGAAAGTACATTAACTGTGTGAAGGTTGGGCCAGGTGTGCACCACTTCCTAGCTAAGGTACCAAAGGGACTGCAGCTGGGCAATCACATTGAGGGAAGCCTGGTCACAACCTCCTCCTGCCCATAGCCCCAAATGGAGTGATTTGTGCTGCAGAGCATGAGACAAAGCACAATTATTTTTAAACCAGCATTATATTACAGCCTATATACACACAGAGTATCAAGTCTTGTCCCACAGCTGACTTCTGAAGTGGTGAGAGGTTTGGGTGAGAAGCAGCAAGTCCATATTTTCAGGTATAGACACTTGTGGGCTGCTTGTGGTGCCATCAAGCCAGGCAGCTGTATTAGTATGAGACTATATCAACACCAAATGGGAAGCTGGACCATTTAAACAGAAATCACCTTTTAAAAATGTCTGAGAGGATAATGCTAATTTAAATTTCATACTGATTCAAACAGAAGTTTCCTGCTCAACTTTCAAGTCTAATTCATTTCATACTTCCCTCCTTTCGTACATTATCCCACAGGTCTGTAAATGCAGTTCTAACATTCTCCAAGATGGCTTGTTCTTACACATGCTTTCAACATAAACACTACAACAGGAAGGAATACAGGCCAACTCATCATCCACATTTCACCTTCAGGTGATAAAAAAAACATGATGTTTTTTTATCTTGCTAACCTGAGCAGCAGCAGCAGCCTATCAAATGGCATTGCTGTGGTGTGGAATACAGAATCCCTGCAGCAACCCCACACTTGGCAATGGTTGGTTTAGTTTACTGCAATCCCACTAACTGCAGCAGTAGGGGTTGGGAAAAGATTCCATGATCATAAATGCAGGTCCTAAAACACTCCATTTACTCAAAGGTCTACTGTGAATCTGCACATGATATACTTTTGCTGAGAACTGAAAATTCATTTGTATAATAGTACTTTCAGCTGCTTTCAATCCTGCAGAGGTACACACTGTCCTCTTTAGTCTTTTGTTTGCAGCTTGAACACAACAATCTTATCATGTCTGGCGTTACTGAATATTCAGAGGTGCTGAAGAAAAGAGAAGCACAAACCAAGTAACTCCCATTGGTACTACCACTGCTGGGAAGAGGCCAGGCACATTGAGTAACTGTTGTTTACTGAAAGATGGACTATATAAGCTTGAGAACAACTTCTAGAGCAAGTAGGCTGGCAGACAGAGTAAGCTTGCATTTGCCTGCTAACTTGTTTACACCTACACTTCCATCACAAAAGGCCTGCAGAATTACCATGGCTTCACCAATATGTTAAATTGTTGCAACCCATCCGTGTAAACAAACTCAGAGGAACAGCAGAAAGAAGAGCAGCATATGGGAATTTAGATGCCAAGGTGCCAAAAATGAAAATAAGACAGGAATAAATTGATGTTAAAAATCATATTTTCTTTTACTCATATGCTTACAGAACGTTTAAATGCCTACAGAATCTGACAGTAAGTATTGCCCAATGCAAAAAAAAGCAATGAGTGCATTTTTTCCTGCCTCTTACTATCTTGCAGAACCTGAGCCCTGAACGCCATCAGTCTTTTGCATTTCAATCCCATCTCATTGTGCTGTTTTAGCAGGGCAAGGGAGGTGATTCTGCCCCTTTACTCTGCTCTTGTCAGACCCCACCCGGAGTACTGTGTGCAGTTCTGGAGCCCTCAGCACAGGAAGGACATGGAAGTGTTGGAGNCTGCAGAATTACCATGGCTTCACCAATATGTTAAATTGTTGCAACCCATCCGTGTAAACAAACTCAGAGGAACAGCAGAAAGGAGAGCAGCATATGGGAATTTAGATGCCAAGGTGCCAAAAATGAAAATAAGACAGGAATAAATTGATGTATCTTCCAGGAGTCAAAGACAGCAAATGCACCAGGTGTTGAGGCTTTATGACCGGAGGGATGCTGTGGCCCTGCTCAGCATCATATAAAGCCTGAGGATGGGAAAAACAGCACACTGACAAGGTCCTGTAGAAGTAGCAGAGTAAAAATATCTTTTAGTTAGACTTGTTTGAAATATGGGCTGCAGAGCAATATAGCAGCATTTGATGATAAAACTGCAGTGCTGGATAATGTGGTTCAGCTTCTCAGCTTCACATTCCACACATCCCAGTAATCTGGGAGATGTGGCAGTTTCCACTTGCATAGGTTGCATTCAGTCTGGAGATCTGGGCAGGTACCAGAACTCTGCTGCTTCCCTATGTACATCTATAAACGTGTCTGCCTAAACTTTAACCTTGCTTTTTAACCTCCGCTGCCTAGGCAGACGGATTGGACCAGATGACCTCTGGAGGTCCCTTCCAACCTCAATCAGTCTGTAATTCTATAGAACTTGATCACATCCTTTCTGAATTCCTATTAACATAAATTAATAAGTTTAGTATCAACACTGGTACTATGATATGTGGGCACAGATCTGGTTTTCAATGGGAATTGCCTTTGCCAGACAAAACTTTGTTGATGATGAATCTCCATTAGCTACAGCTAATGACAACAGCAAGTTATAGTAAGGTAAGAACTGTTACATAGATCACAAAACCTTTAAACATCCATTTTGTTACTGTGATTCAGCGTGAGTGCCAGGACTATCACATTAGTCAGTTTACATATGGCCCTTAGATTCCTTAAAAAATTGCTAAGTTGAAAAAGTAAGTATCAAACAACCTCAACCACCCTCCAAAAGACAGATGTGACAGATGAGGCAACCTTATCTAGACAAATTAGTTCAGCCAGGTGTTATGTGATGCCTTCCCAAACTTTGCTCTCCTCTGATCACACCCAATTGTAAACTTTTTTGTTATCTTTTACACAGTATCACCAAGGTTGGAAGAGACCTCAAAGATCATCAAGTCAAACTCGTTACCACAGACCTCAAGACCAGACCATGGCACCAAGTGCCACGTCCAAACCCACCTTGAACACCTCCAGGGACACTGACTCCACCACCTCCCTGGGCAGCCCATTCCAGCAGTCAATGACTCTCTCAGGCAAGAACTTTCTCCTCACCTCCAGCCTAAACTTCCCCTGGCACAGCTTGAGACTGTGTCCTCTTGTTCTGGTGCTGGTTGCCTGAGAGAAGAAAGTAACCTCCTCCTGGCTACAACCACCCTTCAGGTAGTTGTAGACAGCAAGAAGGTCTCCCCTCAGCCTCCTCTTCTCCAGGCTAAACAATCCCAGCTCCCTCAGCCTCTCTTCATAGGGCTGTGCTCGAGGCCTCTCCCCAGCCTCGTTGCCCTTCTCTGGACACGCTCAAGCACCTCAATGTCCTTCTTAAATTGAGGGGCCCAGAACTGGACACAGTTTTCACTTACTTAACTTTTGAAAACTATAGACAGCATCCAAGCCAACAAGATTATATTGTCTCAAGATTCCGCTCTGCATAAGATTCTCTCAGTGCCAGTCTCTCCTGCAGGACACTCCACTGTTCTCTAAAACAGTGAGTTGTTATGTTTCAAAAATGTTAGTAAAGCTGGTTCCATCATCTCCATTTAAAAATCACAGAGCATGCAAACAATTACATTTACATAAAACAATATTGTATATTTAAATGACTTCACATGCAATTATATAGACACACACCAACTTTTCAGCTAACATCATTCTGTTAAATTTGGTGTATCTTGTTTTACTCCATGTGATGAATCTCTTCAGCAGGGCAGCATGGCACGTTCTGTCTTACCTACTGTTGTCTTTCTAAAGATACTTAATAATAATTTTAAACCACTGTAAGACATTGCTGTTTGTGCATGTCAATGTCACCTCTTGTGGTAGAGGTGAAGTGCCAATATGACAACACACAAACAAAAAGTATTTTAGTCAACAAGACCCTGCCAGCTCATTAGCTCCTGATGCAATTAGACTGCAGATGTAAACAGGACTATTAGACACACATACCTTCATTTTCAGGTTAAGAAGGGAAAAATATCTAAGGACTAGACCTTAATACCTCAGTCTCAAGCTGCGCCAGGGGAAGTTTAGGCTGGAGGTGAGGAGAAAGTTCTTGACTGAGAGAGTCATTGGCTGCTGGAATGGGCTGCCCAGGGAGGTGGTGGAGTCACCGTCCCTGGAGGTGCTCAAGGCGGGTTTGGACGTGGCACTTGGTGCCATGGTCTAGTCTTGAGGTTTATGGTAACGGGTTGGACTTGATGAGCTTTGAGGTCTCTTCCAACCCTGGTGATACTGTGATACCTTACTGGAGCCCACCAATTCATAGCAGACTCTGCTGCTTTAAAATACTCCAATTTAAGACCAACTGTGAGAGTCTAAATCACCTCTCCCTTGTTCAAATCAACAAAGATAAAGATTGGCTTTATGGACTTCCCGTGCTCAGCCCAGGTTCCTGGTTGAAAGTTCAGGGATGCAAAGCAACAGAGATACAGCTCTTTTGTGGACTTCCTGGACTTCAGCCTGGCTTGAATGCTCAGGATGTGTACACCTTACATCAGCTATTCCGAAGAGAAAAGGCTTCTGTGTATTTGGGGTATGGACAGGTAAGCGGCGCAGGGAGGGATCTGAGGCCCTCCCCGGTGCAACCACCAGACCCCTGCAAATGCATGAGAATACACAGGAAGATTTCCTGGGGAGCTGCACCTGGACACCAATCTAAAAACTGTATAAAAAGACACCTGAGCAATGCCTGCCAAGACGAGCACCTCCACCAGAAGAATTCGAGGAAGAACTCCCACAGAACAAGTCCAGAAGAAGAACTCCTGATGAACTCCACAGAAGAACGTCCCTGGGCCAGGCACACGTCTCCCTCTCTCCCCCTGCCATCTTTGGCTGATGGTAATACAATCCCTGCTCTTCTCTTTTCTCCGTTGTTCCCTCTCCCTCTCTCCCCTCTTCCCTCTCTCCCTCTGTTTTGTTCAACTTTATCCTTTAATAAATAATTTAGTGGTGCTATCTGGCCTCGCTTGCACCTTAATTTCACAACATGGAAATCCAGAGGAACAAATCTTGCTCTTCTGGATAGAGATAATGTTAATCTCTGTTCTCCAAACCTTGACAGCAACCGTTGGAATATTTTTTCCCATGCTTCTACTTTTGAAGTCTTGGAGAGCTAAGGAAAAAGGTTGCTGTATCACCTCAAAGAGATACTGTAGTTTTCAAAATGATTGCTTGCAAAGGAACCTGGGGGACTGCCACTGTACACTTACCTACTGTAATTATACCATCAAACCCTCCATCTAGCAGTAATGATATATTGTGTTACAAATGCTTTCAGCACAGAATGAAATTACACAGTGAATGCTGTTTATTGCAATCAGCATATTTTGATACCAAAACCCCTCAGCATATGGTACAACCAACAGGTTCTGTGATTCACCACACGTTATCCACATGCAAGGCATGCAAGGAGGTTTTGAGGATTATCATTTAAATGGGTTTAGAAAATACAAGATTTTAAACGGTTTTCAAAGAGACTAAATTTTACAGCTGTTAAGTAAATGTACCAGTATCTGATTAGGGACTAAAGGTACCTTTAAAAGCTTAAGATCACCAGGATACACCAAAGAATTCACTTCCCTAAATTAATGGGACACTCACAGAATCATTTTGGTTGGAAAAGACCTTTAAGATCATCAAGTGCAATCATCGTCTGGTGCTAAATCATTTGCCTTAGCACCACATCTGTGCATCTTGTAAACACTACCAGGGATAGTGACTCAACCACCTCCATGGGGAGTCTATTCCAGTGTTAACTCCTTCAAAGAAGAAGTTTCTTCTAACATCCAATCTAAACCTTCCCTGGTACAGCTTGAGGCCATTTCCTCTTGTCCTGTTTGTTACTAAGGAGACACTCACCTCACTACAACCTCCATTCACGTAGTTGTAGAGAGCAATAAGGTCTCTCCTCAGCCTCTTTTCTCCACACTGAACAGCCCCAATTCCCTCAGCTGTTTCTCATAAGAGCTGTTCCCCAGACCATTCACCACCTTCACTGACCTTCTCTGGATCTCCTCCAGCACTTCAATGTCTTTTATGTGGTGAAGGCCCCAAAACTAAACACACTATTCAAACTGTGGCCTCACCAGTGCTGAGTACAGGAGGAAAATCACTTTCCTGCTCCTGCTGGCCACACTATTCCTGACACAGGCCTCTAGCACCAGTACATTATTAGAGAGGGCTCTTACAGCCACTGTAATGACCCTAACACATACACCCATTGATGCTGGAATAAATGGTGGAAGCCTGCTCTAAGAATGTTGCAGTAAATACACAATTTCTTCTCATTCTGAATTAGTCTATTACAGCATCATGGTTAAAAAAAACCCTTTATATATATATATATACATAAATAGTATGTGTGTGTGTGTATATATATATATATGTATATGTATGTATATATATATATATATGTGTGTGTGTGTGTATATACACTTTTTTTTTTCCCTGTTGGCACCAATCCCACAGTCATTCAGGGAATACTCCTTGATGAGCAATGAGGAATATCACCATGCATATGTGCATGTGAATACATCAGAGCTGCAGTCACTACTGGGCACGATGCCCTTACTAGTAACAGTTTTAAGCATATGTCCCAGGTGAAAAAACAAAAAAAAGAAAACAAAAAAAAAGAAAAAAGTACTTCTGGGAAATAGCTGCCACAAAAGTCTTCCCCAGGCTCAAATGCATCCATTTGCCCATATTCTCAAGAATCATTTCAGGACTGTTGGTAAAATGAACCAAAAAGGGTAATTCTGGAGTGACACCACCTGAGCCCATTATTAGTGGTGGTAGACAAGAATTTTTTTTGTGGAGTACTGTTTCTGACAAAAATATCCTAAACTGACAACCTCAACTGACCATTTTAAATCTGCAGCCAGGAATTTATATTATTAGTTACTTCTGGCACCAAATACCAAGAAAGAGCAACTTTTAAAGTGTCTTTTGAATTTGTGCCACTCACTTGTACTTTTGAGATTTCTAAATCAAATATCAGGTTTTAATATTCATACAATCAAATACTACCCTTGCAGTGTATTTCAGATAGTGTACATGTAGCCTATATACACTGCATACAGGTTAGATCTCAACAGACTTAGAAAACAAAATTAATTGCACAATGAACATAAAACGCATCTAGTGCGAGTATTAATTTGGCAGTGTTTGCTTCTAGTACACCTTTTAGTTTGCTTCTAGTACAGCCTTTTCCTTTGTCTTTCATCCCTTATGTTCCAGTAGAGAATGGGAAAAACCATGCCAGATCCATAACATTCCTTAGAGCAGTATAATCAATGTACATGATTTTTTTTCCCCTCCCCCGTCGTATTCAGGATGGGTAAAACCACAGAGCAATGTTAACGTAGCGTATAAATGACAACCAGAAACCCAAAAGCTTTGATTTCTGATGTTTGAAAGTTTAATCTACTGAAATGCAGTATCCAGCTGCTGGGTTTGGAATTTGCTTTTTAACACTGTGCTGGTTTGAGGCTAACTGGAATATTTTAATAGAGAAAATTACACTATAGGCTGTGAAAGGAAAACAGGGTGATGTCTACTTCACTCACATGCTTGCTGAAAAAATTGTTTGGGAACAATAACCAAAACATAGGTAAGTGAGTCTCTGTCTGTGTCTTGCTGGGAGAGCAGCTCAGTTGGTCTAGCAGCTTCTGGCTCTGGCTCCTCTGACAATTAATTTTCACTAACCACTTTTCTTCTAACCCCCCCTGGCCGATCCTCCTAATTCACCTTGCGCGTAAGGCAAAGCTTGGGGTAAGCTATAGGGGTGGGGAGAAGGTGGAAGGGTGGTTGGAAGCCCCCTCCTGGGGTCTCTGATTTCTGGGAGGGGAGTTGTGTTTCTGTATTCCCTTTAACTTGTCTATTTCTGTAACTATTCCTGTCTATAGCGTATATCTCTGCTTGTGTATTGTGCTGAGCTGTAAATAGAGTTTCAGTCCTTAACTTCCAGCTGGCTGAGTTCTAGTCTGGGTCATTTCACAAAGTGTGGGGGATGGGGAACTCCCAAACCATCACATACAGGACAATTTGCCTGAACAGCCTAGTATTTTGCCTCTTACTACAATATAATCTGCAAGCATCCCAAGCATGGGCTTCTGTATTTCTCCCAATAAACAAGCAAAGCATCAGTCTCAATTTCTGGTGCTTTAATCTGAGATTCTGAAGTTAGATCTCTGCCTACACACATTGCTTCAACCCATGATCTGAATACATCTTACAGAGATGATCTAATTAGAGAAGAACCGGATTCAAACTCCCAGTCCAAAAAGTTTAAAGTGTAGCATCATCATCTGGGAAGACCTAGAACAAGGTTTTAACACCAACTCTAGAGAATCACATGCACAAACCCAGCTTCTTTCAACAACTGTGCCTCACCTGGTGTGCTGGGTGTCCTAATTACCAATATCTAAAGCACTTTAAAGTGACCCTTCTGCCTTTTTTTTTTTTTTAAAGAAAGACCTACTGGAAGTTGAACAGCTCACTCTAAAAGCAGATTCGTAGCTGAAGATGCAAGAGGAGGCCAGGTATCACCCTGTCCTAGACAGAGCTACTTCTTCCCCTTGCCACCTCCTACAGCATGGGTTCCTGGTCATCTGGTCAAGTCACTCAGCTTTATAACAACCTTTCACAGATGCCTCAGTCTAGTCATGTCTCTTGTGAAGACCTTAGGAATTATGCTTGAGGAAAACAAGTATACTCAGCTGAATATACTCCATAAATTTAGCTCTTAGTTTGTATCTTGTTAGGTGGGTGAAATGATGTTTCACCACTGCTTTGAAAGTTGTGACTTCTGTGCCAGTTGCCACTCACAAACACTAAGTAGAAGTATCATGACTCTTGGAATGCAATGAGAAATTTAAAGCAGCTATGAAAGAGACCTCCAGCAGAGGACTCCAATATGTTTCTAATGTAGTGTGAAAAATAAAACTGTACTTAGAAAAGCACTGAATGGTTATTTTGGGAATGTATGCTTCAACAAAGCCTGCACCATGAAAGCAAACCAATGTGTTGGGAATGTGCTGCCTGTGTAAAAGTACAAACACATTGCTCTTTTCTTCAATACAAGATGTAGCTATTAATTACAACATCAAAATTATTAGAGCTATCTAAAGCACTCTGAAGAATAATGCAACAAGAGATTAAAAGACAAAGTAAAAAAGATATTTTCTACAGTGCAGAATAATAGCCTTTTCATCTATGAATCATATGCTAGGCAATAGAGTTCTTTTATAATCTCTAGAGCACTGTGCACTATATGCTTCTATTTGAGAGGGAAATTCTGTTCTTAATTTATATAGGCAATTTTAAAAATGTTATTATATATGACTTGATCAGACAGGAGAGAAGTTACTATTTATACCATTTATACATCACAATACAGATACATAAGATTGCTTACTGCTATATGTTATGTAAATATTTGCATATACATTGAATTACAAATTCAGTGAAGCTACTAGAAGATCACCCCACCTGGAGTACTGTGTGCAGTTCTGGAGCCCTCAGCACAGGAAGGACATGGAAGTGTTGGAGTGGGTCCAGAGGAGGGCCACAAAGATGATCAGAGGTCTAGAGCAGCTCTCCTATGAGGACAGGCTGAGAGAGTTGGGGTTCTGCAGCCTGAAGAGAAGGTTTCCAGGAGACCTGATAGTAGCCTTCCAGTATCTGAAGGGGGCTACAGGAAGGCTGGGGAGGGACTATTTACAAGGTCTTGCAATGACAGGACAAGGGCCAATGGGTTTAAACTGGAGGGGGAAGATTTAGACTGGATGTTAGGAGGAAGTTCTTTACAGTGAGGGTGGTGAGACACTGGAACAGGTTGCCCAGGAAGGTTGTGGTTGTTCCCTCCCTGAAGGTGTTCAAGGCTAGGCTGGATGAGGTCTTGAGTGAGCTGTACTAGTGGGAGGTGTCCCTGCCTATGGCAGGGGGTTGGAACTAGATGATTCTTGAGGTCTCTTCCAACCTTAATCATTCTATGATTCTATGATTCCCTGATATATATAAAACTAAATTTAAGATAGAATCGCAGGAACATTTCCAACAGAGTCGTTCAATAGCTCAAAGGATCCTGTCACAGATATATTTAAGCATCCCCTTTGAAACTACACTTTAATTTCTCTCTGAAATAATCACTGCTACTTCTGAACATCTAATAGAGGACAGATACAGAATGGTCTCTTCAAACAAATACTTCCCATATCTGCTGTCAGTTTTCCTGTGTTGCCTCTGGGTAAAGATCACTTTTATGTTTATCATTTCCTTGTTGCAACTAATTAAGCTGCTAAATTTTAAATCCCTGGCAGCTCAGACTATTCAGAACAATTATTCTACATACAAGGACATCCTGCCTACATACAATTTATGTTCTTTGTCCTTCAGTTTATCTTGTGAACTCAAGGCCAAGATCAAAAATACAAATTTTAATCTCAGTTCTATGATTTTGTAGCCTTGGAGACATCAATTAACTTTTTTGTTCCTCCTCTGCAGAATCTTTTCCACACTTCTCATGAGAAGATTCATATGTGGATAATAAATAAAAGCAACTGGAAAAGCAAAAGGAAAAACAAATGTAGCTGTTGATCAGTCCTCCTAATATTCACGAGAAATACCCAAGAAAGGGGTGTGTTAGAGTTTGGGAATACACTGAATAGGATCATAGATCTTGAGAAAAGGAACATGAAGAGGGAGTTTGTTCTTCAGGGAAAGGAAGATGAAAGCTGGATCTTTCTCTCAAATTGTAAAGAAGCTAACATTGTCTTTCGTAAACTTTCAGACTCCAGTAAGAGCAGTCTCAAGATCATCTTTCTCTCTTTCAACTTTCACATATTAAGGAGCACACAATGCTCCTTAATGTGCATCTTAAACGTAAGAAAGATTTCACAGAATCACAGAATTGCCTAGAGTGGAAAACACATTTAAGAACATCGAATCCAGTCCTTACCTTAACATTGACATGTCCTTGACTAAACCATATCCCTTAGCACTACATCCACATGACTGTTGAAATGCTTTCAGGAACGGGGACTCCACCACCTCCTTAGGCAAGCATTTCCAATGCCTGATAGACCTTTCAGTGAAGAAATTCTTCCTAATACTCAACCTAAACTTCCCTTGGCCATATAGTTCACATATATATACCTCAGCATGACAACAGGGCACTAGGATTTATCATAGAATCATAGGATGGTAAGATTGGAAGGGACCTCAAGGATCATCTAGTTCCAATCCCCTGACACAGGCAGAGACACCTCCCACTAGTACAGTTCACTCAAGGCCTCCTCCAGTCTGGCCTTGAATACCTCCAGGGAGGGAGAAGCCACAACCTCCCTGGGAAAACTGTTCCAGTGCGTCGCCACCTTCACTGCAACGAACTTCCTCCTGACATCCAGTCTAAATCTTCCCTCTGCCAGTTTAAACCCATTGCCCCATGTTCTGTCATTACAAGGCCTTGTCAGTAGTCCCTCCCCAGCCTTCCTGTAGGCCCCCTTCAGATACTGGAAGGCTACTCTAAGGTCTCCTGAAAGCCTTCTCTTCTCCAGGCTAGAGTCCCAACTCTCTCAGTCCGTCCTCATAGTAGAGCTGCTGCAGCCCTCTGAGCATCTTGGCGGCCTCCTCCGGACCAGCTCCAACACTTCAATGTCCTTCAATTTCCCATGACATTTCTGCTCTGCCATATCAGGTGTGCATTTACAAGATTTAAGATTGCTGATAATAAAAAAACCTAAAATGCAGGTAGCCTGCTGTATATTTTTGTAGGAAGTTACCATCTCTGAGCTCTTACATAATTTTAAAATACGAAAGATCTGATTCCTGATAGTATCAAATCATGTGAGAATCCTGAACAAGATAACGGTAAAAGGAATAAAGCATATGAAAAACGGATGAGGGAAGTGGGTTTGTGTAGTCTGGAAAAGACCACGGATTTTTCCACAACCTAAGCAAGGCTACTAACAGAGTCAGTCTCAGCCAGAGTTGTCACAAGCTGTGTCGTGGGTTTAAAGAGCCGACACAGAGAAGCTCTCAAATGAATTGGAGGAAAAAACAGAATTATATTTGGAGAGAGTTACAGACAGAAATTACAAAGCAGATACGGAATCCATAAGCAAACCCCCCTGAATTTTCCTCCAACCCAAAACTAAAATTATCACCCCCATTGCTCCAATCCTCTCCCCTCCATGCCACTGCCATCCAAGAGGTCTAAGCACAGCCTCTGGAGGCCCCAAACCAGGTCTATCCTTACATGTTTGTCCTGATAACGCAGCTCTTGCCTGGCACAAGGCTGGAGGGGGAGGAAAGGAGCACAAGCTGCCTTGCTGTGAGCTTATGAAGAGATAGCAGAACTATGGGATTGAATAACAATCTTCCAGTCCCCAGAGGACTCTTTTTAACCTTATAGTTCCCAACCTGGGAAAAGTTGCAAGAAATGAAATTCCAACTGAAAATAAGGAAAAGATATTCATCATGAGAGTGGTTAAGCACCAAAACAGGTTGCCCAGGAAGGTTGAATCCATCCTTGAGAAACTTTCAAATCTCAGCTGAGGTAAAACTCTAGGCAACCTAACCTAACTTTGAAGGTAGCTCTTCTTGGAACAGCAAAACGGAGTAAATGATCTCTAGATGCTCCTCATAACTTAGGTCGGTCACTAGAAGTTAATTCAATAGCTAAAGGCTACTCAGTCATTTCCACAATCAGAAGTTAAACCAGGCAAAGACCATTTCTCACTTTTTTGAGATTCATCTAAGATAAAAGATGAGAAGGAAGCTGTTAAACCAATCCTTCACTATTTGGAAGAAACCATAGCTCATTTCATAAAATCACCTGTCCCTTACATCATGCTCTGCAACCATCCTCTTCCAGCAGTCTTTTGATATTGAGTCCATATTTTTCACCATGCCAAGGCAGGGTCACTTAGGACAGGTCACACAGGAATGCATCCAGCTGAGTTTTGGAGATCTCTAGAGAAGGAGACTCCACAATCTCTCTGGGCAGTCTGTTCCAGGCTGCTGCTGTTGTACTGCTTATAAACCATAATGTCTAAACAAACCCCTTTTGTTTCATGTTCACACTCAATCCAGTAGGTTCTACTGAATGGTGGATACTTGGAATTTCTTATTAG
This sequence comes from Eubucco bourcierii, assembly GCA_013396675.1. NCBI lineage: Eukaryota > Metazoa > Chordata > Aves > Piciformes > Ramphastidae > Eubucco > Eubucco bourcierii. The sequence goes on from VWZE01023161.1 coordinate 385,680, forward strand.
ATGAGGTTTCATAGAAATCAGAATGTAGATTTTATTATGCTAACAGACTGCATAAAAACGCAAATGAGAATATGGATGAAATTCTGTTATCAAGTGCCTTGTTCAGCTCTCTAGAGAAAGACAGTTTTCTTTACAACTTTAAATCCTGTAATGAGGATTTTGCTCAAAAATGTCACACTCAACAAAAATTTACTTTACATTTGAGAATTTTCATGACAGATATCTACAGAACTTAGCGGCATACAAGAATCTGAACTGAATGTATTGAAGTAGCAATCTGAGGGCTACAGGCATCAGCTTTCAGATGAAGCCAGTTCTCCCCAAAGGTCCTTTTAGAAATAGCACCTTGAATAAAAACTGTGCCTCAACCTGACAGCCCAGCTAATGGAAGATGACTGCCTTCATGGTGTGCAAGGCAGATGATTTACTGTTACACAAAAATACTCTGTATCAGACAACTGAGGACTGTGACTATGTAGCTTCATTGCACTGACTTTGCTGGTCTGCTAAGCAGGACTGTAGAAACAGCACTGGAATAGAAGTCCTTTTCTTCTGCAAGTGGGGCAGAAACAATGAAGCTGAGAAGAAAATGCATCACACAAACGAAATTTCCTTCAGTGTTACTGGCATAAAGGAAAGACCTTGATTGAGGACATTCAAATCAGTAATCCTGAGCACAAGTTTTCACTTACAAGAGAATCAAAAGGCAAATGGAAGATGGAGTACTCTAAAAATACAAAGCAGCAGCAGTTCACTGAACAGACACACCTGACATTTGTTTTGTCATAATTCACCTTTGAGTGTTGCACAAACTTTTTAAAAGTACAGTCAGATGAACAGTAATGGATGAGTCACCCAGGGCCAGCCAAACAGTGGCTGGCTGACAAAAAACCCTAAAAGGTTAGCAAAATGCAGGCTGTAAAACAATTAATCACAAATGTGATTATCTGTTATTATCTGCTAGAAGGCAATGTTTAAAAAGACACAATTTCTATTTTCATTTGTTCTGAATATTTCCCATGCTGACATAACAGACGTTAACAGAACAGCATGCAAAAAACCTGCTGTTCATCTGAAAGCTTCCTTGTGCTTCTGCCTGGCTTTCTCTACTGACTGCTTTGTTTTCACTCTTCTTGGTTCTTTATAGGCAATGCAGGAAAACTGACAGCAGATATGGGAAGTATTTGTCTTAATTTCATCCAGGAATCTATTTAATGAATCAAGAAAAATATCAAAGTGAGTTCTAAGAGAGAGAGAGAGAGACTGATTTTCACAAACCCAAGCTTGTTTGGGGATCCTTGGCAAAAGAAGGATGTAAATAAAGTGGCAAGACTCCCCTATACACATGCAGTGTCCTTGTTCCTCATAGCAGTGTTCCCAGTAACATCACATCTTTTCCTGGCTCCATTTTATTTCCATATTTTGTTGTGCACATGTTAACAAACTCCTTGAAATAAAACTGCAAAACCAAGTTGCTATTTTTTTTCTTTTCCTGGCTCTACAATGCACACAGTAGATGTGCATTATTTTGCTTAAAATTTTACCTTTTCCTCTCAGTCTGACATCCAGTTTCAGCCTTGGACTCTCCACACCTGTGGGGTCTCATAAGACTGCCAACACAGCAGCACTCTGTGTTGGGAATCATTCGAGATAAGGAGGTAGTTATGTTAAACAAGGATGCAGCATAGCAAAAGAGGATGCATGCTGAAGATGCTTTATCAGTGTGTGAACAGCCATGAAGAGCTGACTGTAAGCAATCAGAGAATATATAATGTGTGACTATGCAGTCTATCCTGTACAAGTTGTCGTGGTAGGCCTAAGCAGGCCAAATTAGGTTTGTACATGTCCTGGCTTGCCCAGGCGTGTTTTTCTGCTCTCCCTCATTCTCTTTTGGGGAGAGCAACCGCAGGAAAAAGGACAAAGAACCTGGAGCCACTATGTCTGGGGTCTGTGGCCTGCCCAGCAACTGTGGTAAACAAAGTGCACAGAGTTGCCTTGTGCAAGGCTGTGTTCTGCCCAAAAAAGGGTAAAGTAAGCCTATGGCTTCACCCAACATAGTCACATCTTGGATAACTGCCATTTGATTGGCTATCCTGTGGCCAAAGGCCCATTAGTCTCGGGCTGTATTGGATAAAAGGAGATGAGCAGGGAGCACAGTGTGCTTTGCCATTACAAGGTGTGTCTGCTATTGCATCCNAGCCTCTAATGGCTACCGACAGCAACTCCACCACAAGCTTTGGGTACTGTCAGATAATAATTTTGTGAATAAATACCAAAAGCCTCTAGTAATCATTAATTGCCTTCTGCCATAAGCAGAAAGTTGCTCATTGCGTCCAACTAGCGAGCAAGCAGAGTACTGACCGCAAGCGGTACACTGACCGCAAAGCTTTCTCTGCCAGTTTAGTCGAGTTAATTAATGTATATATATTTAATAGTTATTTTTAGATCCTACTATAACCTGTATATAGTTTCCATCATGATGCAAGAACCTGTTACTATTATCATTTTGGTGATGGGGGTGCCACCAGTTCTGAATATTTAATATTAATAAATTCTACTGATATTCTTAAAATATCATCTCGCAGTAATTAATCACCCCTTCCACTACATAAGTACATGCTAACTGTCTGCAATAAATGGTGACCTTGGGTGCATCATATTGGTGTCACATTGTCTGTCCTCACACGAAGCCCCAACACACATCTCTCTACATCACCAAAAAACTGAGTCTTGTATTTTTCATCTCTCTGTGAACACTGGGGCTTCAGTATGCCCATGGCTCCCAACTAGGGAAAAGTCTGGCTCTGTGCAGAAGACTAACAGTTGACCAGCACATTGTTTTAACATTGAGAAGATTTAGGCACTATTGCAATCATTGGCATAATGTTCTCTGGTAACAACTCAGAGTACCAGAATGTTGTAACAAGTGCATAGTATTTAACATAATGCAATATACCAGAGAGATCACTAAATCATTATCATAAGGCATGTGACTCTGTCCCACATGACATCCTGGTCACCAAACTGGAAAAACATGGACTTGATGGGTGGAGCACTGCTGGATAAGGAATTGGCTGGATGGTGGCACACAGAGAGTGGTGATCAAGGGCACAATGTCCACCTGGACAAGTGACAAGTGGTGTTCCTCAGGGGTCAGTGCTGGGACCAGTGCTGTTTAACATCTTTGTCAGTGCCATGGACAGAGGAATCAGTGGACCCTCAGCAAGTTTGCAGATGACACCAAGCTGTGTGGCACAGTCGACTTGCTAGAGGGCAGGGATCCAGAGTGACCTGGACAGGCTGGAGAGGTGGGCCCAAGCCAACCTCATGAAATTCAACAAGGCCAAGTGTAAGGTCCTGCAGCTGGGTAGGCACAATCCCAAGCACAAATCCAGGCTGGGTGGTGAATGGTTGGAGAGTAGCCCTGAGGAAAGGGACCTTGGAGTCTGCATTGATGAAAAGCTCAACATGAGTCTGCAGTGTGCACCAGCATACAATGTGAATGTTGGTGTTTAACACTGTCAGAACTTAACTTTCTAACCCCAGAACACTTGTACTTTACTTTGCAGTGCGGTTCAGTTTACAGTTAAATAAAGAACATTCCTGGCTGTCTAGTAGTGTATTTGAGAATTTGACAGTTCAGGTACAGAATCATAGAATCATAGAATGGTAAGGTTGGAAGGGACCTCAAGGATCAGCTAGTTCCAACACCCTGCCATAGGCAGGGACATCTCCCCATAGCACAGCTCACTAAAGGCCTCCCCCAACCTGGCCTTCAACACCTCCAGGGAGGGTGCAGTCACAACCTCCCTGGGCAACCTGTGCCAGTGCCTCACCACCCTCACTGCAAAGAACTTCCTCCTAACATCCAGTCTAAATCTCCCCTCTGCCAGTTTAAACCCACTGCCCCTTGTCCTGTCACTACCAAGACCTTGTCAATAGTCCCTCCCCAGTCTTCCTGTAGGCCCCCTTCAGATACTGGAAAGCTACTATCAGGTCTCCTCGCAGCCTTCTCTTCTCCAGGCTGAAGTGCCCCAACTCTCTCAGTCTGTCCTCATAGCAGAGCTGCTGCAGCCCTCTGATCATTTTTGTGGCCTCCTCTGGACCTGCTCCAACACTTCCATGTCCTTCCTGTGCTGAGGGTTCCAGAACTGCAGAGAGTACTCCAGGTGGGGTCTGACAAGAGCAGAGTAAAGGGGCAGAATCACCTCCCTTGCCCTGCAGATCCCCCTTATACAGTGATTTCTGCCTGGCCATTTCCTTGCAGAAATACAGTTTTTGCTTGGTTTAGATGCCTCTGTACAGGTTAAGCAAGATTATACTGGGAAACTATCTATTTTTCCTGACTTTAAAAACAATACAAAAAAAGCTTCTTGTTTAAAATCTTTCATATAACCAGGCAGTCATTTAGACAGAATAGCCTATACCTTGGATTTTCAAGAAAGCTAACTGAGATGGCTAAATATAAAGCCGTGCCATATTGCTGTAGTCAATCATTAATTAGTCCAATGAACACTAAAACCCCATCAGATAGGATGAAGTTATGACTCAGAGCAGCAGATGTGATTCTGATCTGAAACCTCCGGGGAGTGTTTGTGACAGTGAGTGTAGCAGTCAGTCTGAAGATCAGTGTCACAGGGGAAGAAATTCATGCCATGGAGGAAGAAATTAGTCCTTGAATTGCAGTTAATTTGTTCCAGAGAGAGAATTTTGCTGTTAGGAAAGGAAAATGTCTTTTATGAAACCAGAATAATCCCCCCAAACAAGTGAATTATTTCATCTCTACGGAGAATGTGTAGTTTAGAAATGCATTGTAAAAAATAGTTGCTTATAACCTCTTCATAATCGTATTTAAGTAGAAGAATAACAATAAAAAAGCTAATGCACAGCTCTTAAGACATGCTTGCATCAATAAAAATGTGTAAATGGTAAGTCAAACGAACTTTGGTGCTTCTGTGCACAATGATTTACCCTGCAGCAAGCACAAAATCACTGTATGTGATGGTTTGGGAGTTCCCCATCCCCCACACTTTGTAAAATGACCCAGACTAGAACTCAGCCGACTGGAAGTTAAGGACTGAAGCTCTATTTACAGCTCAGCACAATGTACAAGCAGAGATAAACACTATAGACAGGAATAGTTAGAGACATAGACAAGTTAAAGGGAATACAGAAACACAACTCCCCTCCCAGAAATCAGAGACCCCAGGAGGGGCTCCCAACCACCCTTCCACCTTCTCCCCACCCCTGTACCTTACCCCAAGGTTTGCCTTACGCGCAAGGTGAGTTCGGAGGATTGGCCAGGGGGGTTAGAAGAAAAGTGGTTAGTGAACATTAATTGTCAGAGGAGCCAGAGCCAGAAGCTGCTAGACCACCCTAGACACTGTGCTGCCAGCAAGAGACAGAGACTCACTTATCTATATTTTGGTTATTTTTCCCAAAACAATTTTTCAGCAAGTGTATGAGCGAAGCAGACATGATGGTGTTTTCCTATCACAGCCTACACTGTAATTTTCTCTATTAAAATATTCCAGTTAGCCTCAAACCAGCACACTGTAAGATTGTGTTGCTGGTAAACGACAAAAACTGACTTACTGAAAAGATGAACCCCAGAGCAGCTTGGATGCTGCAAGAGCAGATGAAAGACAGACTGTGGAGCTGCCCAGGCTATTGGCAGTCATGCAGCTCTAGTCACCCTGTACCTACAACTTTGAAAGCTAAATGACTCAGGGAGACCAAGACCTTGGCAGGAACTGGACTCCAATTTCTTCTAAGCTAATAACCTAAATGAGTCTCCTGACTGGGTCAGAGAAGCACAATAGTATGACATGCCATGACTGTGTGATTACTACTGTCATATGCACACTACAAACAGGTCACAGGAAGCTAAAGAATGTCACTTACGGGTAATACATCACTAGCCTGGGTTAGAAAACATGCTTCACGATGCTTCCAAGTACATAGACCAGTGTGGTGTTTGTAAGTCCTTGCATGAAGGATTAGAGGCAAAATAACATGATCTTTGCAGGGTTCTTCTTATTTCATTTATATCTTGTATGATTGGATGCACAACTGTGCTGGTTTGAGGCTAACTGGAATATTTTAAGAAAAATATTAGATTATAGAATATTCTATAGATATATAGATATAGAATATAGAATATTGTGAAAAGCAAACAATGGTGATGTCTACTTCACTCATAGGCTTGCTGAGATGGATAAAAACAAGGTCACAAACATAGGTAAGACAGAGAGTCTGTCTCTCTGGGAGCTGCTGTGTCTTCTGGTATTCTGCTGTGTAACCCAACTAATCATTCTGCTTCTAACCTCCCTTGCTGATCCTCCAAACTCACCTTGCACATAAGGCAGACCCTGGGGTAAGGCAGAGGGGTGGGAAGAAGGTGGAAGGGTGGCTGGGACCCCATCCCGGGGACTTCTGATTTCTGGGAGGGGAGTTGTGTTTCTGTATTACCTTTAAATGGTACATATTTCTGTAAATATTCACGTCTATTGTGTATATATCTGCTTATATATTGTGCTAAGCTGTAAACAGAGTTTCATTCCTTAACTTCCAGTTGACTAAGTGTAGTCTGGGTGGTTTTTGTGGGGTTTTTTTTGGGGGGTGTGGGGGGGGTGTAACTCCCAAACCACCACAACAACTTTGAGGAGTAACTTTCACTCAGGAAAAGTCTACATAGTCAACAGAACAAGTACAGTTTCCAGAGCAACCTGAGACACAACAGAAGTCATATAATGCCATCTTTTTCACACAACCATCTGCTTCAATGTATCCTAGCAAGACATAACAGAAATGAGGGCACAACTGCTTTCACTGATGACCAGCAACTACTTAGCTTCAACAGGCAAAAACCTCTGAGGTTCTGCTCAGAGGAAGGAAAAGTGAGCTAAGCTTCTAAACATGGAAATAATTCCTTTTTCCAGCAGAAGCCTTCCAGCACATTTTAAAGCACTATCCATCTCAGATAATGTTTGTTTTTCCTTTCTCTTGCTGTACTTCCATTTTTATTCCTCTCTCCAGTATCGTTTAGTTTCCTTGCCAGAAACATATCCAGTAGCATATTACACTATAAAGGGAACTAAGATTTCCAAAACTAGGAGGAAAGTTACTATTTCAAATTGCTTAGCTATATTTATTGCCTGGTTAATAGGCACTTACTTTTGCACTGAAGAGTTTACATAGATGGTGGCATCAGTTGTATCTGCAAGGAAAAGCCACTGCAGTTGCTCAAGTACAACTGAAGACAGAGTTGGGCAGCAGAATCTTTTGCAGAGATGCTTAATGAAGTTGTGATCAGACCAGAGTTTGCAGAGACAAGGAATTAAGCTATATGAGCATTTCTTTAAATTATTTTCTAGATAGCTTAAGTTAACAAATGTCATAAATAGAAGAATGAAATACAAATCCCCATGAAGACCTGATCAGTATCTTGCCAGGTCTATATTTCCAGAATCATAGAATGGTAAGGTTGGAAGGGACCTCAAGGATCAGCTAGTTCCAACCCCCTGCCATAGGCAGGGACACCTCCCACTAGTACAGCTCACTCAAGGCCTCATCCAACCTGGCCTTCGACACCTCCAGGGAGGGAGCAGCCACAACCTCCCTGGGCAACCTGTGCCAGTGTCTCAACACCCTCACTGCAAACAACTTCCTCCTAACATCCAGTCTAAATCTCCCCTCTGCCAGTTCAAACCCATTGCCCCTTGTCCTGTCATTGCAAGACCTTATAAACAGTCCCTCCCCAGCCTTCCTGTAGGCCCCCTTCAGATACTGGAAGGCTACTATCAGGTCCTCTCGAAGCCTTCTCTTCTCCAGGCTGAAGAGCCCCAACTCTCTCAGCCTGTCCTCACAGAACAGCTGTTGCAGCCCTCTGATCATCTTTATGGCCCTCTTCTGGACCTGCTCCAACACTTCCATGTCCCACCTGTGATGGGGGCTCCAGAATTCTACACAATATTCCAGATCTCAGTACAATCATTTGTATTTATATATGTAACTACAAGAAATTCTGTTTCTCTCTCTCTCTCTTCAGTTTGGGTAGTATCTGATTTGATTTGCAACATTGTGACAAGAAGAAGCATAAGAAGAATAACAAGAATAATCTTTTTTGCTGTAAGATACAAGCTTTGAAATGATATCCTGAAAAATGGAACTGGTACAGGTTGCCCAGGGAGGTTGTGGCTGCTCCCTCCCTGGAGGTGTTGAAGGCCAGGTTGGAGGAGGCCTTGAGTGAGCTGTACTAGTGGGAGGTGTCCCTGCCTATGGCAGGGGGTTGGAACTAGATGATCCTTGAGGTCCCTTCCAACCTTACCACTCCATGATTCTATGAAAATACAATGAGCTAAGTCTTGCTAATTTTACTTATTCAAAACTCTAATAAAGCATTTAAGATAGGAAAGACTGCTGTATTTCATAATTTTCAAACAATAAATGTTTCAATACAATGATTATTTATCTACTATTACATGAAACAAACAAACAAACAAAAGAAAGGTAAAATTAATTGAAACAAGAGATGTCACCATTCCTACATGCCACAGAATAATCAGCTTGTATCTCGTCATGTATTTCCAGAGTAAACAAATTACAGGCACATAATCACAACCTGAAACAAAACTTTAAAGCTGGTTCTCAAATATGAAGATATTGAAAAACAGAAAATTTCTGGAATGTGAAATTTAAAAGGTGCCACCACTAGCAAGCATAATTTACACTTCTCAGTCTTGAATAATGAGATCATCAGATTCCACACTGGGATAAAAAGAGAAGAGAACTGTCTGCAAAATTACTCTGTTGGAAACAAAGCATCACAAAGTCTAATTCCTGTGGGTGACAAAGCTGGTGAGGGGCCTGGAGCACAGCCCTATGAGGAGAGGCTGAGGGAGCTGGGGGTGTGCAGCCTGCAGAAGTGCAGGCTCAAGGGTGACCTCACTGCGGTCTACAAATACCTGAAGGGAGGTTGTAGCCAGGTGGGGTTGGTCTCTTCTCCCAGGCAACCAGCAACAGAACAAGGGGACACAGTACCAAGTTTTGCTGGGAAAAGTCTAGGCTGGATATTAGGAGGAAGTTCTTGACAGAGAGAGTGATTGGCATCGGAATGGGTTGCCCAGGGAGGTGGTGGAGTTGCCATCCCTGGAGGTTGTTCAAGAAAAGCCTGGATGAGGCACTTAGTGCCATGGTCTAGTTGATTGGCTAGGGTTGGGTGCTAGGTTGGACTGGATGATCTTGGAGGTCTCTTCCAACCTGGTTGGTTCTGTGATTTGTATCTGACTAAAGTATTAAATCATGTATCCCTGCTGTTTCAGTTCCTTGTTCTTACACTCTGTTTAGGCTCAAATATAGGACAGAAGGAGGTTTCAAATGGTTACATTCAAAACTCTGTTAAAAAATAGTCAGACTGGTTCAAGTTTCACTGAGCTCTTACCTGGTTCCTTACAGCCCTGGATGTTGATGCATATTTCAGTATCTTTTCCAGCACATTTACTTGCTTCTCTCTCTCACCAACAAGCAAGGGCAAAAAATTATTTCTTTATTACACAGAAGGCTTTAGTCTTTGTCAGTTTGTAATTGTTTTCAATAACCAACTTCATTATTTTGGTACTAAATCTATGACTTTAGGGTAAAAACATGAAGTTGCTACCTAATGAAGTTTAACTGCTCCTTTCTCATCTCCTTTACCAGTCTACAAACACGTGATAGAAATGATACAAATGAATAGGCAGGAACAGAGAGTGGTGTAAAAAAGCCTAAACTGTATTAGCTAATTATTTTTGTGATGTTTCTGTTTCCCTCTCTTGCTTTCTAACAGGGTTCTTTCCCTTTTCTTCCAAAAAGTGGTCCCTCCATTCATAATCCTGGCCAAAATATTAAAGTTTAGATGAGAAAGGGGCCTTCAGCAAGCAAAGGTTTGAACCAGCAGACCAGTATTCCTCTGCTCTACATTTCTCTTGTGAAATGTAGAAAATAATTAGCCACCTCTCCAAAACACATTAAATTCTGCAGATAATGATGTAGTCTCACTCTTTTTTAATTTGTAAAACATGATTTGAGTGAGAGCAATATGCAAGTGACTGTTAAAAGGAAATAAAAAGGGTTTTGCTTTCATGATAAAGTTCCAAAATCACTCTCTGAAGTGTTATTACCTCTCATAGACTTGTTAGCATTCTGAGGAAAGAAAGCCTCCAACCATTTTAAGCACTTTTAGGTGAATCCTCCCCTACCTGCAGGGTTTTTGACTCAATTCACATCCTTCTAGCTCTGACAACACCTGATCTTGGAAGACACTCCAGGAAACAGCCAGTCCCTCCAAAGAGGAGAAGCCAAATACTGTTTTATTAACCCACTCAGTATCACAGTATCACCAGGGTTGGAAGAGACCTCAAAGATCATCAAGTCCAACCCGTTACCACAGACCTCAAGACCAGACCATGGCACCAAGTGCCACGTCCAAACCCGCCGTGAACACCTCCAGGGACGGTGACTCCAGCACCTCCCTGGGCAGCCCATTCCAGCAGTCAATGACTCTCTCAGTTAAGAACTTTCTCCTCACCTCCAGCCTAAACTTCCCCTGGCACAGCTTGAGACTGTGTCCTCTTGTTCTGGTGCTGGTTGCCTGAGAGAAGAAAGCAACCTCCTCCTGGCTACAACCACCCTTCAGGTAGTTGTAGAGAGCAATAATGTCCCCCCTGAGCCTCCTCTTCTCCTCACTGGCCTTACAGACACTGTTTTTTCTCACTGTACTAAGGAAAGGACTCTTCAGTGACTTCTTATTGCCTTTCTATACTCCATACCATGACTTCCAAATGGGCTCATTTTGACCAGTTTTGCAGACCTCTCACAATAACAAAGTCTTGATCAGCCTTTAGTTGTCACCTTTTTTTTTAATCTATGATCCATTTCTGGACTATTTTCATTTATGTCAAAATCTCTGCATCACACATAACCTTTCAACCTCTTTTTTGGTGTGTGTCTCAATCTCTGTGGCACATGGCATTTTGACTAGCCTGCAGCAGCTTAACTCTTATTGACAGACTCCAAAGAATACAATTTGCAGAATCAGTTCTGCTGCCCTCCAAAGAATCCAATTTAGGGAACCAGTTCCTATGCCCTTAAAGGTGAATAAACAGATCTAAAGGGCATCATATCTCTTACTGTATGCTTGAATAGAATCAGTAATGTATTTCACCAAGTTGCTCATGCTCAGTCAGCATCTAAACAGGTGACCTTTTATACTTTAATTTTGTGTCTTTTCAAGACTGGTTACATTGTGAGCTTTGAATTGTTTCACACTTCTATATTCCTTGTTTTTCATCTAAGGAGGAGCCACTTCCTTATTGTGAACACTGTGAAGAATGCAGTCCAGAATTTGAGTAAAGCATGCCCTGTAGGTTTCCACAAGCAAGCAAAATGTATGACATGAACAAAATCCTCTTCCCCTACAACTCTACTGTACCTTAAGGAAAAAAAAAAAAAAAAAAAAAAAAACAAAACAACTTTAAATTTGGTACTTNAAAAGAAACAAAACAACTTTAAATTTGGTATCTGATTTCACAATGCGTCTTGAAATGAAAAAAAAAAGAACAGCCAACATTACCAAAACCAACATTAGCAACTGCTTAAGAAGGGACATTTTAAAAGATTATGAAAAACGTGGTAACACAAGAAAAGCTGTTGAGATCAAACTGTGGCTTCNAGGCCAGGTTGGAGGAGGCCTTGAGTGAGCTGTACTAGTGGGAGGTGTCCCTGCCTATGGCAGGGGGTTGGAACTAGCTGATCCTTGAGGTCCCTTCCAACCTTACCATTCTATGATTCTATGAACTGTCTAAACAAATAATATACTGCAAACAAACCAACCAACCAGCGTTGCCATTGAGGGAGTTTCCTCCTGCAATCATTCGTGAATGATTTTTGAACAACATCAGTGCTGTGACTTCATTTCATTAATTGCCTTTACACAGGAACAACTTAACAAGATGCATTTAACTGACTTACCTACACCACGTATACACTAGATACAAAGTAAATATATTTTACTTCACATAATTGCTAATAACTCAAGCCATATGTTTCAGCAAAGACTTTGCTCTACTCAGTTCACACATTTCCTCCTGTGTTGCCCTGAAGTTAATACTGGATTTGTGACATGAGAGTTATTGCCAAGGCAACAGATAGAAACCAAACAGTATTATGATTTCACTACAGGAAAAAAAAAAAAAAGAATAGAAGTCAAAATAAAAGATGTTGGGGAAATTTCCACTAAAGACAGAAATGTCTCAGGAACATCAAAAGAAATAGGAGAAAATATTAGTTTGAATATAATTATTCTTTAAGTATTTTAAGTTTTCTCCAAAGTGTCGCTTCTCCTTTAAATATGTTTGGGGAATTTTTTTGTTGTTTTGTGGGTTGTTTTTTTTTTTTTTTTACTGATTGATAGATCACAACAATTATCAGAAGAGAGGTGGGATATAAAAGTTTAAAAGAAATCAGCCTTTCATTTCAAACTTACGATTAATCTTCTATTGCATCTTTACTAATTCAAACAGCAACAAAAAAAAAATCAAATCCAACAGCAAAAATCATCCAAGTATATTATTTCTAATATGTTATTGTACATTTATGACCTGTAAGTTTAAGCAATGAAAACCTGTGTTTCCTGCTTCCCTTGAGACACTCCAATCTAGTATCTCTCAGTACTTAAAGCTGTGTTCTGATAAGCATTCTAGATGTTAATTTCATCCCATTACTCCCATCATAAAACCCCTTGAACTACTTCCCTGATCTTCTTAGTCCTCAAACCTTTGAAACATATCTGAGTTCGCTTTTCTCTAATCAATAATATTTAAGACAAGGATGTATCTTTAAAAGCCTATCTTCCAAAAGCTCTGGCTAGGCTGACAAAGCAAGTAGCTCTCTTAGGTAAGATGAACATTTTACAGCTTTAATCTAGTTAAAAAATCCAACATCATTTGGTGGTTTGGTTTGCATATTTTATGCTATTATCCTTTAAGTGGCTTAACAGATGTGGTTTTCCTTCTCTGTTTCAAAAGGAATGAGAATAAAAAATGAGCTCAGAACCGGTAATAGCAGCAAGAAGCTTCAGCCTGAGAGGGAACCTTGAAGTTTGGTTTCTATCAATGCCCAAATAACCTAAGCTGCAGGGGTTTGTATGCTTTACAGTGAATTACAAATCTATACTTTTAAAACCAGATCAGATTCATTTCATTTCACACAAGGTGAGCACAACAGGAAAAGAAAGATTCACCTCCTTTTTAGTATTACTTTTCAGCAGAAACTTAGCATAATGCAGTTTCAGAGCTAGCAACGCTGACACACAGATGACTTGGTTTTAACACTGGTATGTTCTCTTACTTGTATCCTAAACACCCTCTCACAACTATTTCAACTGGTAAATTACAACTTTTGGAGGACACCCACTAAAACCTTCAGCTGCACATGGTTTTTTGTAGGCCATTTTCAACAAGCACACACAACACTTAAAGTTTCACTCTTTAAACAAAGATTCTAAAGCACAGGAGCTGTCTGTAAAACATAGCAAATGACATATAAAACTTTAGCAGCATCAGGTAGCCTTTAAACATGGTCAAATTTACTGAATTGCCTTCTTGCACCTCAAGCACAAGTTATATCACACTAGTTTGAAGTTTGCTGGGTAAATACAAAACCAAAATGAAGACTAAGGTCTAACTACCCCTCCTATTTTTAAAACAGTTTTAGAGCTATTTTAAATGTCAGCAGTGAAACCTGCTATTTTCCCTTGTGAAATGTAGAAAATAATTAGCCACCTCTACAAAACACATTCAGGTAGTCTACCACTACCTGAAAGGAGGTTGTAGCCAGGTGGGGTTGGTCTCCTCTCCCAGGCAACCAGCAACAGAACAAGGGGACACAGTCTCAAGTTGTGCCAGGGGAGGTCTAGGCTGGATATTAGGAGGGAGTTTTTGACACAGTGATTGGCATTGGAATGGGCTGCCCAGGGAGGTGGTGGAGTTGCTGTCCCTGGGGGTGTTCAAGAAGAGTGGATGAGGCACCTAGTGTCATGGTGTAGTTGATTGGCTAGGGCTGGGTGCTGGGTTGGACTGGATGAGCTTGGAGGTCTCTTCCAACCTGGTTGATTCTATGATTGTACGATAAATTCTGCAGATAATGATGTGTCTCACTCTTTTTTAATTTTTAAAACATGATTTGAGTGAGAGCAATATGCAAGTGACTATTAAAAGGAAATGAAATATCACAAAGGGATTTTGCTTTCAGGATAAAGTTCCAAAATCACTCTCTGAAGTATTATTACCTCCCACAGACTTGTTAGCACTCTGAGGAAAGAAAGCCTCCAACCATTTTAAGCACTCGCAGGTGAATCCTCTCCTACCTGCAGGGGTTTTGACTCAATTCACATCCTTCTAGCTCTGACAACACCTGATCTTGGAAGACACTCCAGGAAATAGCCAGTCCTTCCAAAGAGGAGAAGCCAAATGCTGTTTTATTAACCTACTCCTTTCCCAGACTGCCATTATTGCCCCTCTTCTCCTCACTGGCCTTGCAGACACTGTTCTTTCTCACTGTACTGAGGAAATGACTCTTCAGTGACTTTTTATTTTCCTTCTATACTCCCTACCACAACTTCCAAATGTCAGCAGTGTGTAACCTGTTATTTTCTCACCACATCCCTCTCTGAGACTCTGAATACCAATAGGCACCACCACCCACCACCTTCGTGTCCAGAAGGGACAGTGTCTGAGCAGGTCATGTTAATTCATGACTGAGGCAGTCAGCAGCCTGCTCCCTGTGGAACAGAGTTCATTTTTTTTCTCAGTCCTGCTGCAGTTCTCCTTAGCCAGCTAATGTTTTGTTTCATAGAATCACAGAATGCGAGGGGTTGGAAAAGACCTGTAGGGGTTGTTAAGTGAAGGGGCAAAGCAGGACCACTTAGGGCAGGTTACACAGGAACACATCCAGGTAGGTTTTGGAGATCTCCAGAGAAGGTGACTCTACCACCTCTCTGGGCAGCCTGTTTCAGTGCTCCACCAGCCTCATGGTAAAGTTTTTTTCTCTCATATTGAGTTATAGTTTCCTGTGATTGTGACTGAGTTTGTGTTGGTTTCTTTGGTTGGTTTTAATGTAGTGTAGTTCCCTTCCCATCATACAGATTACATCACATCACACAGGGAGGTGGTGGAGTTGCTGTCCCTGGGGGTGTTCAAGAAAACACTGGATGAGGCACTTAGTGCTATGGCCTAGTTGATTGGCTAGGGCTGGGTGCTAGGTTGGACTGGATGAGCTTGGAGGTCTCTTCCAACCTGGCTGATTCTATGATTCTATGCTAGTGTCCAATAAGGACAAGCTGGTGACTATCAGCTGTTTGGAGTTTTTTTACTTTTCATACACTCTGTTTTAAAAGAAACCATCTGAGCTGTAATAATAGCACACTGTCTGTTGAACAATGGTTGTCGAACACACAAGCCTTTCAAAACATCAGTTAGGGTTTCCCTCAAGTACAGTGAGGGTGGTGAGACACTGGAACAGGTTGCCCAGGGAGGTCGTGGATGCTCCCTCCCTGGAGGTGTTCAAGGTCAGATTGGATGAGGCCTTGAGTGACCTGTACTAGTGGGAGGTGTCCCTGCTTATGGCAGGGGGTTGGAACTAGATGATCCTTGAGGTCCCTTCCAACCTTACCATTCTATGATTCTATGATTCTATACTATGAAACTGATATAGGTGGTTTCTGTAAACACTCATTTGGAATACTTATGAAATTGCTTTATTTATTGCTGCTCTTGGCTGGAGAGCAGCCCTGAGGAAAAGGACCTTGGAGTCTGGGTTGATGAAAAGCTCAACATGAGCCTGCAGTGTGCACATGCAGCCCAGACAGCCAACCGAGTCCTGGGCTGCATCAAGAGAAGCGTGGCCAGCCGGGCAAGGGAGGTGATTCTGCCACTTTACTCTGCTCTCGTCAGACCCCACCTGGAGTACTGTGTGCAGTTCTGGAACCCTCAGCACAGGAAGGACATGGAAGTGTTGGAG
>VWZE01023161.1:417890-435620 GCA_013396675.1 Eubucco bourcierii
TGTTCAAGGCCAGGTTGGAGGAGGCCTTGAGTGAGCTGTAGCAGTGGGAGGTGTCCCTGCCTATGGTAGGGGGTTGGAACTAGCTGATCCTTGAGGTCCCTTCCAACCTTACCATTCTATGATTCTAAGATCTTCTGCAGCATTCATATATTACAGCCTTCTTAAAAACAAAGCAACTCTAGGTAAAACATGGTTGTTAAGAACAGAGAATGCGTCTAAATGGAAATAAATAATAAATAACTAGATAAATAAATCAATATTTAAAAACCCAAACTAATAAAAGATTTTTGAGATTTTAACACATTTTTCTCCTGAAAACTGAAACTATACTTCAGGAGTTTCTGATAACCATTAAATCTGCTATTAGATATTACAACAGACTTCATTTCCACTTGAGAAGACACCAAGAAGTTTACTTTCCTTCTTCTAACCTATGAGTAAAAATGAAGTCAAAAGAATGAGACCTCCTAATGTCATGATTAATTTAATGAGGTTAGATTTGGTTGGATTTTTTGTGCAGAGGTTTCAGATGATTACTTTATCTGAAGTAAATCTCCCTAATGCAAGGTTTCAAAATATGCTACTGTAAAGGTCAGCTGAAGTCCACTCTAGTGAAAGTACGAAATGGTTGCAGTAAAGAGTAATGGAAAAATAAAGCTCCTGTTGCTTTAGATCATAGAATCATAGAATGCTAAGGTTGGAAGGGACCTCAAGGATCAGCTAGTTCCAACCCACTGCCATAGGCAGGGACACCTCCCACTAGTACAGCTCACTCAAGGCCTCCTCCAACCTGGCCTTGAACATCTCCAGGGAGGGAGCAGCCACAATCTCCGTGGGCAACTTGTGCCAGTGTCTCATCACCCTCACTGCAAACAACTTCCTCCTAACATCCAGTCTAAATCTCCCCTCTACCAGTTTAAACCCATTGTCCCTTGTCCTGTTGTTGCAGGACCTTGTAAATAATCTTTCCCCAGCCCTCCTGTAGACCCCCTTCAGATACTAGAAGGCTACTATCAGGTCCCCTCGAAGCCTTCTCTTCTCCAGGCTGCAGAGCCCCAACTCTCTCAGCCTGTCCTCACAGCAGAGCTTCTCCAGCCCTCTGATCACCTTTGTGGCCTCCTCTGGACCCGCTCCAACACTTCCATGTCCTTCCTGTGATGAGGGCTCCAGAACTGCACACAGTACTCCAGGTGGGCTCTGACAGATGGTGGTGTTACACAAAGTGCTGACACATGAGTTAGACTGTTCCAGTTTAACTGGCTTTTTCATTTTTTTTGGTGTGATCTAAACTGTCTATCTAACTAGACATTCATCCTTATAAGGCAAAAAAAGGATTCTCAAGTTTGGCTTCATATCCAAAACATCCTGATTCTTACACTGAGCTAAAAGAAGAGGAGGAGCTGTTCTCAAAATATTACTTCTGGAAAGCAAATGATGCTCTCCAACCATTATATTTTATGAATGATTATCTGAAACTTTTAATGCCTGCTGCCTGTAATTTAGCTGTTATTCTTGGTACTAGGCACCACCCACAAATGAATCAGGTTTGGAAATTGTGAAGCAGTGGGCATTGTAAGGCACTGGATTTTCCTCTGCAGGTAAAAATGTGCTGTATGGTGACCATAGGAGACTGGGTGTAATCCACTGCCAACTAAAAGAGGGACTGATTTGCCACTGGAATGGGCTGCTCAGGGAGGTGGTAGAGTTAATGTCCCTGGAGATGTTCAAGAAAAGCCTGGATGGGGCACTTAATGACATGGTCTGGTTGACTGGCTAGGGCTGGGTGATAGGTTGGACTGGATGAACTTGGAGGTCTCTTCCAACCTGGTTGATTCTATGATTCTACACAGATACTTAAAAAAAACAACAGATCAAACAAACCCTACCTCTAAAAGGAGTTTAAATAATAAAAGCTCAAAAAGTAAAACCTGTATTAATGATATCTCAGCATCTCCTTCTGAAAATGTACTGCATACACTCCTGGGGAAATAATGAGGTTGTAGAGAGACATAAAGCCAACATAAAAATCCTCCACAAATGCCAGCAGACATCTGGTGCCTGTGTATCTTGTGATCTCCACCCCTCAAATTATTAGTACAACACCTGGCAAAATTTTGTAGCCAAGAAATTATGGTTAGAGACTGGGTTCTGCCGAAATCATTTGCAGGTTCAAATACTCTTTTGCCAGCTAATCTAGGTAACAGCTTGTGGCAACAGCTTAAAGCTATGTAAGGTTCCTGCCAGCATTTTGTGCTTTTGCTGTAGAGGAGCATTTCCAAACAGGCAGGCTTAGCCAACCAACAAGACAGTCACTCATCAGCTCAGCATTCATTAAACTCCATCTTTGGATTAGCTTCTCAGACTCATTCTTGTCTTAATGCCAGTTGATACCTTCTTTTCCAGCCAGATAAAACTTCATAGAACCACTGTACAGTTAGAAACAGTGAACAAAAAAAATAAAAATAAAAAAAAGAAACTTTGGGTTGGTGATCTGGATAGCAGACGATAGACATGGAAACAGTTTTTCTGTTTCACCTTTCCATACAATATGATGCCTTCCAGCCCAGCTTTCTCTGCATCCTCCATAGCATTTAGAGGTAGCTATGATGTTCTGTATATGAATGATATACCAAAGCAAATGGCATCTTTCTCTCCTAGCCTATTACATGACTCCTTTCTGAAAATATCAACTTCATTAATTCTTCCTTTCTATAATATTTATGCAATCACTAGAAAACAGAAGGAGCTTTGAGATCCAAACTTCATTATTTATTCCAAGAATATACAAAACAACTTTATCAAAGTACCATTCTCTTCCTCACTGTCTTGTAATATTTCCAGTAACATTGGAAGAATCATTCCCAACACTAGGGGAAACTTCCTACCTCATATAGCTCTCTCATCCTCTAAGCAAGCTCAAAAGATTGGTTTTGTCTTTTTTCTTTTAAATGCCCCAGTGCCCAACAGTCAAGAATGAGGGAAGATTGTCAGTTTGCCTAATAACTGAGTCCTAGTGTTTTTCAGTTTTCCACAGCAACTCCATCCAATGATATAAGAAAATGGCCTGTTCTAAAAGCAAATGAAAGCTAATTAGACGTAATCACTTTGGTTCCAAAGAATTAAGTAGTTCAGGGAGTTTTCCCATGCCTTGGTGAACTGAAGTGTTTTTGCCTGATCAGGAAACCTGAATTTCAAATACATGTTCCCTCCAAATGATCTTATTCCACGCCCTGAGAACAGAAACACTAAGAACAAAGATTTGTTTTGACAGCAAGCTGACTTGGTGTTTTGGGAATCCAGAAAACAAAGCAATTGCCTTTTATCTATAGAAGGAGAAGGAAAAAAATAACATCTTTCCCTTGATACCACGTTCTTTGATATAAAGATCTGGCAACAGGAAATCGATCCAACTGAGTACTTGCACAAAGGTGGCAGCAGAACAGGACAAAAAGCACAGGAAAGCAGGGAAGAAGGAAAAAAAAAAGAGTGCAGGCTGAGAGAGTTGGAGCTCTTCAGCCTGGAGAAGAGAAGGCTTCAAGGGGACCTGATAGTAGCCTTCCAGTATCTGAAGGGGGTCTACAGGAAGGCTGGGGAAGGATTATTTACAAGGTCCTGCAACGACAGGACAAGGGGCAATGGGTTTAAACTGGCAGAGGGGAGATTGAAACTGGATGTTAGGAGGAAGTTCTTTACAGTGAGGGTGGTGAGGCACTGGAACAGGTTGCCCAGGGAGGTTGTGGCTGCTCCCTCCCTGGAGGTGTTCAAGGCCAGAATGGATGAGGTCTTGAGTAACCTGTACTAGTGGGAGGTGTCCCTGCCTATGGCAGGGGGTTGGAACTAGATGATCCTTGAGGTCCCTTCCAACCTTACCATTCTATGATTCTATGATTTTGACTTGTATGGCATGCTCTTTATGGAAAATTCAAATTACTGCAATTAAATCTTTTAAATCTGGAGAAGAGACAAGAAAACAGGTAAGAGAGAAGACTGGCCATTTACATAGTTAGCAGGGGATAAGAGAAGGGGCCACAATAACCAACAAGAGCCTGCATAAGTAGAAGAGGGGCCTCAGTGTGCTAGCATCAGGTCTGTAGAGTTGGGGAATGAGTGAGGAGGGGTTACCTGTTCAATTGGAAAACGAGGGCAGAGACAGACAAAAGCAAGGATCACACTGTGCTTTCCTGCTAGCTGTGGCAAAGCATCTTAAAAATAAAGCAATGGGTACTAAGGCAGACTTGTGCCTGTGATGTCATTTTAGCAAACAAGTATTTCTTTTCATGGTCTGCTCCACGAAGGAAACAGGAACATGGCCCTCAATTAAGGCTGGAAAAAAGTAGATGAGAAAAGGTAAGATGATGCAGGTAGTATTACACAGGCACAAAGAATATGAGCCAAGTGTTGTAACAGTCTGAAGTGCTTCCCACTCCACTCTCTCGTCAAGCACTGCAGTGCAGGGTGTTTAGAAATCTTGAATTAGAAGGCTTTTTTTCTTTCAAGTTGAGGAAAGACACTTAAAAAAACCCCTGCAGTCAGGGCAGTTTTGAGGCTGCTGCCTTTTTTTTTTTTTTCTTTTGGTGCAGTGTTGCTCTTGTTTTCCAACTAAAAGTTCACCACAAAAAATAACAACCCAGACTTTCATCTCACCCAGTCAGTAACCTACTCTCAAGCTGATCTTCCCAGCTGTTACTCTATTAACAGCCCTAAAAGTATTCTATTTCCTGGACAACAGACTTCAAGTTTTACATTTTGTGCATTTTTTTTTCCTGCCAAAAATCCCCCTTCAAGGACACTATTTTATCCCCTCTATCCCTTGTTTCCAAATGAACTATCTCTCTTTCCTGCCCTAAGCCAGTATTTTAATGATGAAAACAGATTTCTACTCCTTCCCCTTCCAAAAGGATGACACAGGGATACATTCCCAAGAAGGATGATGAAAAAGGGATATTTTTTTATTAAACTATAAACCTGAGAAAGGAGCCTGGAGGTGAGAGTCTCCATGAGAACTTATGAATACTATCTGTTGCATGCTCAGGTTTTTTGGTTTGGTTTTTTTTCCAACTTTATTAAGAACACATTTACTTTAGATCATATCCCTTATAAATAAAACCTAACCAACCAATCAACCAAAACTAGAAGCTTTGAGAAAAACCATTTATCTAGGGGGCACGAAAAAGTTTTGGTTTTAAAAGTTCAGATGCTGGAAGCATAAGAGCTTCTCTAAAAAAATAAAAGTAAGCAAAAAAAAAAATTACAGGCAAAGTATTAATTGTACTATTTTCACAATTCTTGGAAGGTACAGCCAAGTAAAAAGCATCCTTACATGCAGCTCCTGTAAAAGTCAGCCATTACCATATCACCACTAACAGATCCATTCCTTTCTGCCATTTCAATCCTAGGCTCTGTTAATCTTAGGCTCCTTTAATTTTATAACCTCTGCAGGGAATTCACATCAATACTGAAATCAGCAGGCCTAAAATACTCAATTGACAACTGCCATAATTGATATGAAATGTGACATAGCAATAAGGGAGATCTTATTTCAGCCTTTCAATACACATAAAGGAGGCATGGAAGATGGATGAGGAGAGACTTTTTAACTGGTTCTGTAGTGATAGGACAAGAACTAATAGTTTTAAACTAAAAGATAGGTTAGGTTAAAGAAGAAATTCTCTGCTATGACTATGGTGACACACTGGAAGAGGTTACTCAGGGAAGTTATGGACACCCCATTGCTGGAAGCACTCACAGTCAGGTTTGATGGGGTTTTGAGCAACTTGCTCTCGTGGAAGGTGCCTTTACCCATGGCACTCTGGAGTTCCAAAGTACTTCACAATAACATCATTTTTCACAGTTTTGCATCAGATATAATCATCAGCACTGACACAAAGCCAGCATGGAAGCAGTTTACTTCTATTCACACAAAGAAAAAAAGCCCATGGAGAATCAGATTAGTAATCTCTCTTGACTTATTTTACAATACTGTCAGTGTTAGTTACAGAATTCCTCCAGCAAGGTATATACACTGTTTTTTATGTATCATGAAGTCAGATCCTAAAGGCTTCCAGGAACTAGAGAGAGACTGCCCTGGCATAAATTTCAGAAACTTCCACAAGAATAATTATTGCTAGTGTCAATGAGACTGATAGTAAGTAGCTGGATGTATGTACAATTGTTTGTACAGCTGAAGAGTCTTTCTTTGCCTGTTGATTAATAGGAGAACATACCCCACCTGGAGTACTGTGTGCAGTTCTGGAGCCCTCAGCACAGGAAGGACATGGAAGTGTTGGAGTGGGTCCAGAGGAAGTCAAAAAGATGCTCAGAGATCTGGAGCAGCTCTGCTATGAGGACAGGCTACAAGAGTTGGGGCTCTGTAGCCTGGAGAAGAGAAGGTTTCAAGGAGACCTGATAGTAGCCTTCCAGTATCTGAAGGGGGCCTACAGGAAGGCTGGGGAGGGACTATTGACAAGGTCTTGCAATGACAGGACAAGGGGCAATGGGTTTAAACTGGCAGAGAGGAGATTTAGACTGGATGTTAGGAGGAAGTTCTTTCCAGTGAGGGTGGTGAGGCACTGGCACAGGTTGCCCAGGGAGGTTGTGGTTGCTCCCTCCCTGGAGGTGTTCAAGGCCAGGTTGGAGGAGGCCTTGAGTGAGTTGTACTTGTGGGAGGCGTACCTGCCTATGGTAGGGGGTTGGAACTAGGTGTTCCTTGAGGTCCCTTCCAACCTTACCATTCCATGATTCTAAAATTGATTCAGTGTTCTGTAACACTAGCACAATGCATTCACTCATACAACAGGTCCCTGTGGGGTTGAGTTTTATTCTTTTTCCTGTCTTTTTTTTTGGGTTTTCCCTCCTCATTAATAGCTTTCCAAGTTCAAGCTAAAATCTAAAAGTCACTTCAGGTCATTTACCACTATTGTTGATACCTTCTAAAAGGAAAAGGAAGATAATTATTTCCTGCAGAATATACTTTTTTTTTCCCCCTCAACAGAAGTGTAAGGTCCTACTCCCACCAGTAAGGTTCTATGTCTTGTTACTAGACAACCTTAGTAAGCAATGATAAAAAAATATGGTAGGTGAGGTAGGAAGCATGGCAAGTTCTCAAAGTTGGTTATGTTCTATGTCTTCTTGCATCCTTGATTTTCAGGGACAATCAATATACCACAAGGGAAAAATAGTTTAGAATTTTACCAGAAGAGGTATGGAAAAATTAAATAAGTAGGCTTTAACTTTTCAAAGTAATTTTGAAATAGTGCTTACCATGTTGCTGAACTGAAAGTTACTGGAAACTAAAACTATGCTTTCTAGTCAAATAAAAATGAAATCTTGTCCTTCAGGAACAAATTCATTTAGACATTTTTACTAAACCAACAAGAATATATACCTGTACTAGTGGGAGGTGTCCCTGCCTATGGCAGGGGGTGGGAACTAGATGATCCTTGAGGTCCCTTCCAACCTTACCATTCTATGATTCTAATACCAAGAGATTAATTTATCAGTGCTACTGCAGTGTGCCTCTATACTTTCAGTTTCAGGAAAGGCCACTATTTAAATGCATTTTAAATTCAACAGCTTCAGGTATAAGCCTTCACATCAAATTCAAATGACTTTACTCTCCACTGTTCAGTGACACCACCAGTCTTTCTTCAGACTGACCTGCACACACCTTCTGACCATTTAAATGCAAGCCTTAAGGCAATATCCCTGCTCACTTACTCACCCCACAGATGCTGCTGCCTCTTATGCAGCAGCTGGTGAGGTCTCAGCTCCTGCACATCTCATACTTACCTCACCAGTCAGTGCTGGTTGCTTAGAAACACCACAGGAAAAGGGATTTTTTTATTGGTTTTAGATAACAATGACCTCAATTGATAGCAGCTGACTGAAGATGACATTCTTTTAAGTTTTTCTGTATTCCAAACCATCCTTTCCATGACATGTTTAAAGAAGCTGAGCAAGACCCAGGACTGAAGACAAAGGAAAGGAGTCTGGGTTGATGAAAAGCTCAACATGAGCCTGCAGTGTGCACATGCAGCCCAGACAGCCAACCGAGTCCTGGGCTGCATCAACAGAAGCGTGGCCAGCAGGGCAAGGGAGGGGATTCTGCCCCTTTACTCTGCTCTCATCAGACCCCACCTGGAGTACTGTGTGCAGTTCTGGAGCCCTCAGCACAGGAAGGACATGGAAGTGTTGGAGTGGGTCCAGAGGAGGGCCACAAAGATGCTCAGAGGGTTGGAGCAGCTCTCCTATGAGGACAGGCTGAGAGAGTTGGGGGCTCTTCAGCCTAGAGAAGAGGAGGTTTTGAGGGGACCTGATAGTAGCCTTCCAGTATCTGAAGGGGGCCTACAGGAAGGTTGGGGAAGGATTATTTACAAGGTCCTGCAACAACAGGACAAGGGGCAATGGGTTTAAACTGGCAGAGGGGAGATTTAGACTGGATGTTAGGAGGAAGTTCTTTACAGCAAGGGTGGTGAGGCACTGGAACAGGTTGCCCAGGGAGGTCGTGGATGCTCCCTCCCTGGACGTATTCAAGGCCAGATTGGATGAGGTCTTGAGTAACTTGTACTAGTGGGAGGTGTCCCTGCCTATGGCAGGGGGTTGGAACTAGATGATCCTTGAGGTCCCTTCCAACCTTGCCATTCTATGATTCTATGAGTCTAGTTGTAATCTTACTAAGAGAAAAAGAAAAGAAATAAAAAAGAGTCCAAACATCTCAAGAGGTAGGCTTGATGAAAATAATTTGCAGTAGTCAGATGAGAGAGTTTAGAAGAAAATGTTTACTTGTGTCACAAAAACTCAATTGATCTCTCCCACACTGACAAAGTACATCAGCTGGCACTTCCAGATGCGTTGCAGATCTCTGAAAAACGACACTGGCTCCTTCATTTCCAGTCCAGATGTGGGAGCAGTTGTTTCTGCTTGGTTCACTCTGTACAGCAGGTAGCAGCTGGCTGACAAGGTGATCCAAATGAGAAGTGAAACATGGGTGACTGAATGGAGCATCCTGCAGGGATGCTGAGGCCAGGCTACAACATACCACCCCCAGGGGATAATGGGAGAAACAGTGAAAAATGTGGCAACATTTCTATCAATAGGAAACACCTCACACTCCCAAAGAATGTAAGGAGGCAGCAGTTTGTTGGAGAGGAACAGATCCAGAGTGAGCCCCCTGCTAAGGAGATAAGAACATGTAGCCCTTTAGTTGAAAAGGACACAAGAGGGTAGATCTGGCTCCAGCACCCAGCAGCTTTGCAGTTGAGGTAGGAAACTGCTCATTCTTCTGTGCTCTCTACAGATGGGCTGCACAAAAGTACCATCCTACAACACTGTTCAGTGTTCCTCTAAAAAACATCCAGCAACCCTCTACCATGCAGATGACTCATATGTGCTCAAATGTTCCTCCAATACACATCACAACTAGTGTCCTAGGTTCAGTTAGGATAGGGTTAATTTCCTTCCTAAGGAAGCTTGGAGGAGCCCGATGAACCAGCTAATGAGGTGTTCCACACCACACAGTATGGAATGTCACTGTTCAGTAAAGCCTACCACATAGAGAGGACTGGCATGGGCAATGGAGGCAGGTTTCTGGTGCTGTGATTTGTTTTAGAGTGCAGCAGGCATCAGCAGTACCAGGTGAACTTTATGCTCTACTTCATTAGTATTGATACTACTCCAGTTTCTTTATTCTTTGTGCTCCCGAGTTAAATTCTTATCTCAAGCTGTAGTGTTTTGCATTTTGCTTCCAATTTCCCCTTCCCATCCTACTGGGTGGAAGGGAGAGGGCAGCTGTGTGAGTGGTCATACAGAGCACAGCTGCTGGCTGCACCTAAAGCCACCAGAATTCTTTTTTGTGCCCAACCCGAGGCCCAAAAGGTTGAGAAAATGAAACATCTGACTGAGGCCCATTAAAATTTTGTTATAAGCAGTTTGCACATCGGTTAGGCAATGCATGTTTACAACACTGCTCCATCTGTTTGAAGGGTGGTATTATATAAATCCTGAAGTATTCTCTGTGGTGATGTTTACCATCTGAGAGACATGGATCAGGTCTGTTGCACTGCTGTATTGGATACATCAACATGTGATATGGTAATAGCACTGGTCACACAGCTAAACTGCTATTTGGAAGTGGCAGTATCATCTATTAGTAATCTCACCCCATTTAGGGATGAGACAGGGGAGGAGACTTGCTTAACTTTTGAGAATGTTGAATATCCTCAAGATGTTATATGAAGGACATGGAAGTGTTGGAGCAGGTCCAGAGGAGGTCACAAAGATGATCAGAGGGCTGCAGTAGCTCCACTATGAGGACAGGCTGAGAGAGTTTGGGTTCTGCAGCCTGGAGAAGAGGTGCTTCAAGGAGACCTTAGAGTAGCCTTCCAGTGTCTGAAAGGGACCTACAGGAAGCCTGGGAGGACTATTGACAAGGTCTTGCAATGACAGGACAAGGGGCAATGGGTTTAAACTGGCAGAAGGAAGATTTAGACTGGATGTTAGGAGGAAGTTCTTTACAGTGAGGGTGGTGAGACACTGGAACAGGTTGCCCAGGGAGGTTGTGGCTGCTCCCTCCCTGGAGGTGTTCAAGGCCAGGCTGGACAAGGACTTGAGTGAGCTGTACTAGTGGGAGGTGTCCCTGCCTATGGCAGGGGGTTGGAACTAGATGATCTTTGAGGTCTCTTCCAACCTTACCATTCTATGATTCTGTGTTCAAAGCCAGCATTTCTGTTTCTTGAATGTGTCCCAGGTCTTGTCCAGGCTTACACAACTTTTTTCTAAGAATGCCACCCAGAGAACTGCCCTGAGGCTGAATAATTATGAGCAGCAGAGCACGTGGTAGAGTACAGACAGGGACTTAAGACATCAGTCACCTCTGATGTTTTGGAATTTCACACTCAAACAAGTGCAGAATCCTGTTGAACTAGTGAAACGTTTGGGAAAAATATGTTGTTAACGTGGTAGCTTCTCAGAAACATAAATCTCTGCAGTGACTGGGGCCTTGCCCATGCCTGTCAAATCCTTTTCAACACTATTCAGTGCCCTCAAGGGAAAGAGAAGATCTCTGGACCTACAGACAGACCAGCAGGCTACTAAAACCTCAACAGCAGGTGTTGCAGCTGCACCAGAGAACCAAGCTGTGTCAGTATCAGTTACCCCAGTACAGAAAAAGAAATACACAAGAAAATCAGTTCACTTTATGAGGGATGACAATGAACCAGGGTCATCAGGAGAACAAGAGGAAGAGCCAGGGATTATTCTCTTCACTCAGACCCTATCCCTGAATGAGCTGTAAGATATGCAAAGTGATTCCACTGCCACCCAGGCAGGCATGTTATCACCTGGCTGCTCCAAGTACGGGTAACAGGGGCAACAGTTTGGAATCAGAAGGCAGGGAAGCTAAGCAACTGAGATCCTTGTCCAGGGAAGGGGGCATTGACAAGGCAACTGGAATACAAACACAGGCCTTCAGGCTTTGAAATTGGCTTCCGTCAGGCGTGAAGGGAAAATACCCTTCAAGGAAGATGTTACATGTCACCTAAGGAAGTAGACAACCACAGAGTGAAGTATCCAGTACCTGAGGGAAATAGCTGTGCTGGAGGTGATACATAATGATCAGAAGTCACCTACAGATCCAGATGAAGTCCAATGCACACCACCTATTGGCAGAAGTTTCTACAAAGCACACCATATTATACGTCAATTCATTGGCAGTAGTATCCTGTGAAGATGCCCAGGAACAGGTTGATGAATTGATTGGCTAACTCCAGCAACAAGAAGGAAGTCTGTCATCTTCCATACAGGCCTGAATTTCAGCTGTGGAGGAACTATCCTGCAATTCAAAGAAGACATGTCCTACTACCCACTTATACAGTTCCATATCTCAGCTATTAGGAGCAGATGTTCTCCTGCCCAAGAGACAGAAACTGGGAGGTACATGGCACAGGGTATCCTGTGGTTCTACCTACATGACCATGGAGACAACATGAGGAAGTGAGATAGAAAACTCACTTCAGTTCTAGCTGTACATGAGGTGGGAAGGAAAGCAATTGTGAAATTCCCCCAGGAAGAATGTTAGTCAAGTTTCCAACAGGAAATCCCCCAAGCAGATTGGAAGGGTCAATCCTCTGATCCTCCCGAAGGAACCTTCAAGTCATTTTCACAAGAAGTGAATGATTCTGATGAGGATTAGAGGGCACTTATGTCTTATGGACACACAGAACCTCTGAAAGAACTGAGTCACACAAGGGGACTCATTTTCTAAACAGACTTACAGACATTTGGGGCAAGGAACATGGCATTGAGTGGGTGCATCACATCCCTTGTCATGCCCCAGTCACCAGGGGCACCATGTGGATTTTGGCTGTTGGTTGGGCCTAAAACCAGAGCATATTTTTATGGAGGAAACACAAATCTCTAAAGAGGTACTATGTGATGCTATTTATATGAGAAGCTGAACATTTTTATTAGCATGGATTCTTCCACATAATTCAGTCTATAAAGTCACTTGTGAGCATATATCTAAAAGAAATTAAAATAATGTCATCCCACTGTGCTACGGACTGTATACAACTGAGCTTCCTCAGTAAAGGATCACAACTCAGTTCTGTGATGGAGAAGAGTAGTACTTCATCATTCATGTCTGACAGATGGCATTGCAATGACATGGATTTTAAAAGGGAGGCTTTTCCATTCTCAGTGGACAGAGACAATGATCAGAAATGTCATCTACATGACACACCAGGCCTGAGGGAGGCAGCTGACATCATAACAACAGTGAAACCCTATAGTTCTGTCTAGGAGAGAGGTATCAACATCTCAGTAACCACTTCAGACTACCAGCACAGAAAACGAGTGCCAGCATACCCTTTCTTCTATGCAAAGTGTCACTGAGTTTTCCAGGCCATGAAGCTCCAACAATATGTACTGCAACATGAGAAAAATCTCCTAACTTGGCATTTGCTATCCAATTTTGCCATGGAAATCAGGTCTCTTAACACCCTTCATAATGTCACACTCTACTTATACTTTGTTTTCTCCTGAAGGCCAGGTATTTACTTTATAATCTCAAAGTTTATCAATGACACAAACTCCCTGTGAGGTTACATCACAAGGACCAACTGGAGAGACTGTATACTTTATAAATCTTCCAAAAATGCATTGCATAACTTCTTATTCCAACGTCAAGCACTTCGGTACAGACCTAACATCTGCATCTCCAATATCTTCCTGCATTTTACAAGGATGGAAAAGAGTATTTTTAAGGAAACACACACATTAATCTGTGTGTCAGTCCTTGAAACTGAATTTGGCTGTTCACATTTGGTATATAGAATCATAGAATCATAGAATGGTAAGGTTGGAAGGGACCTCAAGGATCATCTAGTTCCAACCCCCTGCCATAGGCAGGGACACCTCCCACTAGTACAGGTTACTCAAGGCCTCATCCAATCTGGCCTTGAACACATCCAGGGAGGGAGNCAACTGGAGAGACTGTATACTTTATAAATCTTCCAAAAATGCATTGCATAACTTCTTATTCCAACGTCAAGCACTTCGGTACAGACCTAACATCTGCATCTCCAATACCTTCCTGCATTTTGCAAGGATGGAAAAGAGTATTTTTAAGGAAACGCACACATTAATCTGTCCTTGAAACTGAATTTGGCTGTTCACATTTGGTATATGCTGGGAGGCACGTCTGAAAACTGTGCGGATATTAAAAAGCAGAAAACCAAAATTAATTACAGTATCACAGTATCACCAAGGTTGGAAGAGACCTCAAAGATCNGGGATGACAATGAACCAGGGTCATCAGGAGAACAAGAGGAAGAGCCAGGGATTATTCTCTTCACTCAGACCCTATCCCTGAATGAGCTGTAAGATATGCAAAGTGATTCCACTGCCACCCAGGCAGGCATGTTATCACCTGGC
The DNA here is from genome assembly GCA_013396675.1 of Eubucco bourcierii. Taxonomy (NCBI): domain Eukaryota; kingdom Metazoa; phylum Chordata; class Aves; order Piciformes; family Ramphastidae; genus Eubucco; species Eubucco bourcierii. The sequence goes on from VWZE01023161.1 coordinate 431,820, forward strand.
TGCTCCAAGTACGGGTAACAGGGGCAACAGTTTGGAATCAGAAGGCAGGGAAGCTAAGCAACTGAGATCCTTGTCCAGGGAAGGGGGCATTGACAAGGCAACTGGAATACAAACACAGGCCTTCAGGCTTTGAAATTGGCTTCCGTCAGGCGCGAAGGGAAAACACCCTTCAAGGAAGATGTTACATGTCACCTAAGGAAGTAGACAACCACAGAGTGAAGTATCCAGTAACTGAGGGAAATAGCTGTGCTGGAGGTGATACATAATGATCAGAAGTCACCTACAGATCCAGATGAAGTCCAATGCACACCACCTATTGGCAGAAGTTTCTACAAAGCACACCATATTATACGTCAATTCATTGGCAGTAGTATCCTGTGAAGATGCCCAGGAACAGGTTGATGAATTGATTGGCTAACTCCAGCAACAAGAAGGAAGTCTGTCATCTTCCATACAGGCCTGAATTTCAGCTGTGGAGGAACTATCCTGCAATTCAAAGAAGACATGTCCTACTACCCACTTATACAGTTCCATATCTCAGCTATTAGGAGCAGATGTTCTCCTGCCCAAGAGACAGAAACTGGGAGGTACATGGCACAGGGTATCCTGTGGTTCTACCTACATGACCATGGAGACAACATGAGGAAGTGAGATAGAAAACTCACTTCAGTTCTAGCTGTACATGAGGTGGGAAGGAAAGCAATTGTGAAATTCCCCCAGGAAGAATGTTAGTCAAGTTTCCAACAGGAAATCCCCCAAGCAGATTGGAAGGGTCAATCCTCTGATCCTCCCGAAGGAACCTTCAAGTCATTTTCACAAGAAGTGAATGATTCTGATGAGGATTAGAGGGCACTTATGTCTTATGGACACACAGAACCTCTGAAAGAACTGAGTCACACAAGGGGACTCATTTTCTAAACAGACTTACAGACATTTGGGGCAAGGAACATGGCATTGAGTGGGTGCATCACATCCCTTGTCATGCCCCAGTCACCAGGGGCACCATGTGGATTTTGGCTGCTGGTTGGGCCTAAAACCAGAGCATATTTTTATGGAGGAAACACAAATCTCTAAAGAGGTACTATGTGATGCTATTTATATGAGAAGCTGAACATTTTTATTAGCATGGATTCTTCCACATAATTCAGTCTATAAAGTCACTTGTGAGCATATATCTAAAAGAAATTAAAATAATGTCATCCCACTGTGCTACGGACTGTATACAACTGAGCTTCCTCAGTAAAGGATCACAACTCAGTTCTGTGATGGAGAAGAGTAGTACTTCATCATTCATGTCTGACAGATGGCATTGCAATGACATGGATTTTAAAAGGGAGGCTTTTCCATTCTCAGTGGACAGAGACAATGATCAGAAATGTCATCTACATGACACACCAGGCCTGAGGGAGGCAGCTGACATCATAACAACAGTGAAACCCTATAGTTCTGTCTAGGAGAGAGGTATCAACATCTCAGTAACCACTTCAGACTACCAGCACAGAAAACGAGTGCCAGCATACCCTTTCTTCTATGCAAAGTGTCACTGAGTTTTCCAGGCCATGAAGCTCCAACAATATGTACTGCAACATGAGAAAAATCTCCTAACTTGGCATTTGCTATCCAATTTTGCCATGGAAATCAGGTCTCTTAACACCCTTCATAATGTCACACTCTACTTATACTTTGTTTTCTCCTGAAGGCCAGGTATTTACTTTATAATCTCAAAGTTTATCAATGACACAAACTCCCTGTGAGGTTACATCACAAGGACCAACTGGAGAGACTGTATACTTTATAAATCTTCCAAAAATGCATTGCATAACTTCTTATTCCAACGTCAAGCACTTCGGTACAGACCTAACATCTGCATCTCCAATATCTTCCTGCATTTTACAAGGATGGAAAAGAGTATTTTTAAGGAAACACACACATTAATCTGTGTGTCAGTCCTTGAAACTGAATTTGGCTGTTCACATTTGGTATATAGAATCATAGAATCATAGAATGGTAAGGTTGGAAGGGACCTCAAGGATCATCTAGTTCCAACCCCCTGCCATAGGCAGGGACACCTCCCACTAGTACAGGTTACTCAAGGCCTCATCCAATCTGGCCTTGAACACATCCAGGGAGGGAGCAGCCACAACCTCCCTGGGCAACCTGTTCCAGTGCCTCACCACCCTTACTGTAAAGAACTTCCTCCTAACATCTAGTCTAAATCTCCCCTCTGCCAGTTTAAGCCCATTGCCCCTTGTCCTGTCATTGCAGGACCTTGTAAATAATCCTTCCCCAGCCTTCCTGTAGGCCCCCTTCAGATACTGGAAGGCTACTATCAGGTCCCCTCGAAGCCTTCTCTTCTCCAGGCTGAAGAGCCCCAACTCCCTCAGCCTGTCCTCATAGNCTCAGGGCTGCTCTCCAGCCATTCACCACCCAGCCTGGATTTGTGCTTGGGATTGTGCCTACCCAGGTGCAGGACCTTACACTTGGCCTTATTGAATTTCATCAGGTTGGCCTGGGCCCAACTCTCCAGCCTGTCCAGGTCCCTCTGGATGGCATCCCTGCCCTCTAGCAAGTCGACTGTGCCACACAGCTTGGAGTATTTTTAAGAAATGCTACAGGTGCACTCCATTCCTCTGTCCATGTCACTGACAAAGATGTTAAATATGCTGGGAGGCAAGTCTGAAAACTGTGCGGATATTAAAAAGCAGAAAACCAAAATTAATTACAGTATCACAGTATCACCAAGGTTGGAAGAGACCTCAAAGATCCCCTCCCTTGCCCTGCTATCCACACTGCTCTTGCTGCAGCCCAGCCTCAGACAACTTCCCTTCTCCCCTGCTCTTTGTCAGTCTCTGGGTATTCATGATGATATTCTCAGAATCACTGGGGAAACTTCAGCTGTGGCTTTTACCAGTCCAAGTTTGCCCTTCATTCCAGGATGGCAACACTGTCACAGCATCCACAGAGTGTTCAGATTGATCATTTGAAAAACACATGAACACATTGCTGAGATGCACCACTGCGTCATTCCCTCCTACTGTTACCTGACAGCATAATACTACTACAGGAAATATCAAACCTCCATCCTAACCCCAGAGGAATTCACTACCTTCTGCTCACATATAAGCGAAGTTTAGGACACTGTTTCCAAGGCCAATGCACAAGACACTGTATCCTTCTGGATACAACATCCTTAGTAAGCAAGCTAAAAGAGAAAAGTCATTTAAGGCAGGCTGACATGACAGATACAGATCAAATGCAAGCATGGGCAATATTTCAAATTCTGGTTTACTTGCAGCACAGCAAAACCTACAATTCCAAGCAGTCTCAATTCAATTTTTCTTAGGCATTCTTTCAACAAGGCCAAGTGTAAGGTCCTGCACCTGGGTAGGCACAATCCCAAGCACAAATACAGGCTGGGTGCTGAATGAGTGAGAGCAGCCCTGAGGAAAAGGACCTTGGAGTCTGGGTTGATGAAAAGCTCAACATAAGCCTGCAGTGTGCACATGCAGCCCAAACAGCAACCGAGTCCTGGGCTGCAGCAAGAGCAGTGTGGGCAGCAGGGCAAGGGAGGGGATTCTGCCCCTTTGTTCTGCTCTTGTCAGACCCCACCTGGAGGACTGTGTGCAGTTCTGGAGCCCTCAGCACAGGAAGGACATGGAAGTGTTGGAGCAGGTCCAGAGGAGGGCCACAAAGATGATCAGAGGGCTGCAGCAGCTCTGCTATGAGGACAGACTGAGAGAGTTGGGGTCTGCAGCATGGAGAAAAGAAGGTTTCAAAGAGACCTGATAGTAGCCTTCCAGT